>OY720453.1:29275123-29797623 GCA_963082715.1 Harpalus rubripes | reverse complement strand
ATTCTCGTAACGAATACCTGGACTCCGAGAGTGATACCTACACTACCTCCGAGGACTGCAACGCCGACAATATGTATTCGATTAACCAGCATCAGCGCCAAAAAAGCTACAGCGATCAGTCAACCGTTTCGGGAATAACAACGGAGAGAACATTTAATGATAGCAATATATCAAATATTGACGTCCGGAATAGTGATCAGTGCAAAGAAAAGAAAAGGAAGGCAACAAACCAAGATGATGAAACGAGTTTGGATAGTGTGAGTGATAAACAGAAGTTGTATCAGAAGTATGAACAGTTTATCAACGACGATACAAGATATATTCAGAGAGATTCACCTAAAAGAAGCCAGTTCTTAACCTTAAATAAAAAATACGAGCAGGAACAGTCTAAACAAAACAAACAAAAACAAAAAGATGTTAAACAGAAAAATATAGATCAAAAGCCTAAACAACTCCTTAGGAATAATAGTTTCCATTGCCTAAACCTAAATACTTATTCTATCAAATCACCACGTTTATCAACATTAGATTACGATAAATGTACTGTAGAAGAACTACAAGATAGAGTCCAATATTTTGAACAACAAATTATAGATTTACAAAATGAATTTAAATTAGAAAAACAACGAAAATCAGAGTCTAGTGAAGAAGGCCCAGTCCAAATCACACCTAAAAGAACTCATAGACTTAAGTCATTAGATAGAGGTGATTTTAAATCAAATTTTGAGTGTATAAAATTGCAAGAAGAATCACCGACATCTATAAAATCAGTATCTTTCTCAAATAGATCTAACAACGAATCAGTAATAATATCACCTCGGAGACAAAAAAACAGCACAATTATAGTTGTTGACAATGATAAAGTACAGCATATAAACAAACCTTCATCTGACCAACCTATCAAAATACTATCCCCTAGAATTATTACTAAAAATGTATCAACAAATAAAGAACAATTTCCGAAAATTATGTGCGCCAGTACAGCGAAAAATGTTTCAACTCAAGTTAATGACACGGACTGGCAAAAAATATGTTTCGCAAAGAAAGAAATGTCTGAATGCGGCTCTTTGAGGATATCTATCCCTAATTCTATAGACAGCGAATTAGACGAGTTAAGAACACGTAGAAGAGTAGATTTTGATTCTGTTAGTACCGTTGTACATTATAGGTCTGTGACTGATAGAGAGTCAGAATTTAGAAATGAATCTATAAAATTTATTAATATACCTCCGCGAAGACCCAAGAAACGCAATAAATTTCGCGGATGTTTATGTTGTTTTAGAAAGATGTTTAAGAATTAATAAATTTATCGAATATGTTTAAGTATTAAGGATGTACATATAATGACAATAAATATTTTTTTTTGTAAAAGTAATCAACTCATTAATTAATTAATTATTGCTATTATTATTATTATTATTATTATTACTATTATTATTATCATTATTATTATTATTATTATTATTATTATTATTATTATTATTATTATTATTATTATTATTATTATTATTGTATAATATTATTAAGGATCGTTTTCATAATAAACTTTATCTTCATTTTAACATTTTAAATTAAAATTAAAGTTGTTTTCGTTTTCATAATAGCTTTAGCACTTTAGAAAGCATTGTAGCATTACTTTAATAAAAGATAAAATCTTAAAATAATTTTAATTAAAGTATTATAGTCAGTCTGATTATGGAAATGGCCCTAAAATATTTATACAAGATGTAAACGTCTAGATCTGTATTTCTCAAAATTTGTTGGTTTTGTACAGTATAGTCCTTTTTTCTAGATTTTACGATGGTCCTCTTTTAACTTGGATTTGAACAAAAGGGCATACTAATAGCGATCTTAACCGACTTAACTTTAAATTACACTAATAAAGAAAAATTATTACGCCATTTAGTATTATTTATGCAAAAGAAGTTTCATATATTTTTAATAGCGTACGAGTATATGGCACTCCTTTTAGAAGACTGCGGAACACAATTTGGGAAACATAGGTCTAGTTTAGAGTCTAAATAGAAGATTTTAGCTGGTAATTTACATTTGGAATAGATACCATCAGTTCAAATATAAAAAGAATACGGTAAGTACCTAATCTATTTATAATTATTTGAGATACCAACATGAAATTTATTTAAAAATGTAAATAAATGAGTCCCGTATTTAAAATATTAATTTTAATTTTTTATTTTATTTTCGTTTGCATTCTAATGGATATTTTTTTAAAATTAAATATTTAAAAGTAACTACAACTATTTAAAAACTAAACAAAATCATGAATTTTTCTCAGAAAATATATCTTAGAGATAACTAAAAGTATTTTGTATTTTGCTGACATTTTCTATATTTATTTATTTATATTTTCATCTTTGACTTTGGCAACCATATGTGTGTTATTTAAAGCTGTATTCTTTTTGTCCAAATTATAACCCAGCTCAGTACATAACTGAGTTGAGATGAAGTGAGTTGTGATGTGCGCAAAAAGAACAAGTTTAATTCCATTTTATCACTTCCTTCTTTACCGATAGTATTTGCTGTAACAGCTGTCAAAATTATTGACTTATTTTCTGATATGATACTGTTTATAAACGAAAAATGGGTAATGTTGAAAATATATTACTGTAAGTACATCTGTATATGCGAATATAAAATTTGTTGTATTATATACCCTTAAATGCAAACTGAGTGTTTCAAATCATTTTGAGTTTCGTAAACTGGTAGTGTAGCATCGGAAAGGGGGGAAGTGAGTTTACTCAGAACAACCCAGATCAGTTGTGTCAAAAAAAAAAAAAACAACGATTTCCTAAGTTTATCTGAAGTGATCTGAGATGAGCTGAGATTTTGTCCAAAAAGAATACAGCTTATGTTATCACTTTAGTGCTAAAACTAGTAGAAGCCGAAAATTAATTATTTTTAAACTTTCATTGCATTCCATGAATTTTATTTGTACTTAATTACCCTTTCAGTCATTCCAGTCTAGATTCATACCACGATCACGGTTTTAACTAAAACGCTATTATCAGAAATATCAAATTCTAATTCAATATTTAATTTCGCCATTATGTTTAAAGAACGATTTAAAAAAAAATATTTGTTTGAATACAAACTATGTTCTGCTTTAAAATCATATTTTGATAAATTTTATACAATGTATTATTATTAAATAATGAAAATTGACATTTCTTAAAACAGCGTTTTAGTTAAAACTGTGATAGTAGTACGAGCCAGTTTTAGAAATTAAATATAGTCCATAAAACAATGATGAACAATATTTATTACATTAGTAGAATAAAAGAGAAAAATTTGATTTAAAAATGTACTTTTTATGAAAAAATTACATTTGTAATGTCGGAAAATAAGATGCCGAAAAAACTAAATTCCTATTTTTGCTTATAGACTTCATTTAAAAGGGCTGCTTATATTGTTTCCTCTTTATAACAATTAGCAGTATTCTTTATTTGTGCTCCCTGATACTATAGGAATAATTTAAAAAGACGAGCTACGCGATTGTGCGCTTTGCGCAATTTGAAGCGCGCGGTAAGTATTTCTCGGTCTCAGCGCGCAGACTTGCGCAAGAACGTTGCTGCCAGCTAGCGGGGAATGGCAGTACCGAGCGGCGCTACAGTCACGTTCAGTGAGCACTCGCACGCCGAGCTGTCAGTTTGCAGCTGACAGTCGATGAGGTTGTCTTTGCGAACTACTCTGTATTGTTTACAATGTTTTCGTGATTAAATTTTTACACACGCGACTGAATGTTTTAATTTTACGCTGTAAATATGTTCGTTTATTAGTGTAGTAAAATATGCTAGAGAAAATATTGTGTATTAAATTGTGTAAGTGTCACCAGTCTGGTGGAAAGTGTTGTATTATAGAAAGTGGGTTTGCGATTTGCCAATTTCGCAATACTTCGTATTCTGGTGAGTTTGTTTATTACTATATTTTGTATATTACACCGACACTGTCCCGTTATTTTCAATTATGTTACACCGCCTCGTTTGTGTCGTTTGACAGACTGACATGAATGCTCGTGTGTAAAACCACAACATAACCTAAATCCAAAAGTTACGCAAAATAATTCGCATGGTGCTCCGGGTTACATTATTCAAACATCAAATAATTTTTTAATTATTGTCGGCATTGTTTCCTATGTACAGTAAACGAGGGAAAGTTTGTAAGTTTACAAGGACATTGTGAGTAAAAATCAATAGCACATGGTTAGAGGTATTTACATAAGAAATGGTCGGGTAACAAACGCGTTTACTTTTCCTTGTCGATCATTACTAGTCAAGCTGTGAGTTTCCTTTCACGTGCTTGCTAGAATGTGGGGCAGCTAAGTGGGCAGGGCGCCTAGAGTCTTCTCTCTATAAATTCACTAATTTCATAAACACATTACCCGCTCATAACTTCGAAATTAGTTTTTAGCTAAACGGCCTAATGCTTGCCTTCTGAGCGAGAATAATAAGTATATAAAGATAAAAGTAAATATATAAAATACATAAATCATTATATTTCTATACGTGCTGTTCTGTTTGACGAATTAGTTTTGCCGAAAGAACTATATTTTTTCGGGAGCTCGTATCTGTTTTTAAGAAAGCACTGATTGTTGGGCGAAATAACTTACGGAGAATTTAAATGCAGGAGCCCTCTGCTACGAATCGCCTATTTCTCTTGTTCTCTTTATAAGTGCCAATTAAAACCGAATCGTTTTCTAAATGCCAATTAAAACTGCAATCATTCCCGAGATAATATCGTCACAAAAGATGTAATGCTGTATTTTATTTTACATATTCATTAGAAGTATCTAGTCAGTTTATTGGCAAAATATTAATAAAATATCTTCCTCCCTGTGGGTCAAGGTCGCTTAGAGTGTCATTTACTGTTATATTTATTTCTCCTTCGAGTTTCACTCACCAGGAACTGATGCGAGTGTCGCAAACCTGTTTGTGAATATGCTAAAGTGCTGATTTCCCCCCTTAAATACTCCAAATTCTTATTTCGTTTTTGTAAAGTATGAAACTTTCATGCACGTATCGAATTCTGTTTTTGCGCAATTTTTACCTACATCAACTTAGAGAAATCTAATAAAAGTCGTGGCCCGAAATTGTATAAAACTAGTGTTATTTGTCACTTTACCAGATTATTAGAACACGTAAATAAAGATAAGATTGTTTACCAACAAATATTTGATAAGAATATTTATATTTTCTTTACTTTTTATGTAGTTTAATATTTAGAGTACTTATAAATATTATATTTGACAGTAATTTTTTACCTACGAGTTGTAGTCTACAAGGAAGTAAACATAATTACAAAATGAATGATAATCGGTACCAAAAACTTGTAAAACAATTTTGAATGTTGAATTTAAAAAATAATAATTTCTAATTTTATTACCTATGTTAAAACAATAATTCACAATATAAATGTTTGAATGTATTAAAAAATATTTTGACGACTTATTTTACTGTTAGAAAAATTTAAAGTAGCTAAAATTTTATGTACCACCTATTTTCTCATTATTACTTTCGCAATTTGTTTTTATCTTTTACATTATTTATGCATATACTAGTAATAATTTTCTGGTATGTTATCTAGATGAATAATTTTTTATATCAGTAAATGTCAGAATTCATAGTACCTCCATCTATTACCTAAACACTTTTTAAATATGGCAACTTTTATTGTGGTATATCTGAGTCATTAGTTATGTAGGTACAACTCTTAGCCTAGTTTTTTTTAAACAAGTAAATATCAGACTACAGTATTTCTTATATTTTTAAACAGTTATTTGTAAAAGATATATTACGATTTGGAAGGATCATTTTGAATCACTGCATATATTCCCACTTTGGAAAATATGTTATTCACAACAATCTAGATTATTTATTTGTATATTATTTTTTTTACTGTATTAATACTGAATATTACTATGATTTTGTGTGTACTTACTTATTTTTTGGAATATTTTTATCATTTTGTTGAACTTTGTTGGCATTATTAAATCCTGAATTAAATTATATGTTCTATGTTTTGTTTATTACATTTTTTTGAACGAGTTTTCTATTACCGGTTTTTCTTATAATTCTTGTTATAATTATTATGTTGCCCGTTCGAACAAATAATAATAATAAATCTTATTGTAATAATTTTGGTTATACAAAATTTTATTTTGATGTTGGTGATTATCTAATATGTTTTATTTAACATATAGATATAGACGCTTTTAACTGTGGTTCTATTTGAAAACATTTACACAAAAGTTAGTAAATGTTGTACCTCGTGTAGTACTTACCTACAATCCAGCTAAGGAGATTCCAATTTTCCTATTGTATAAACTAAATAGGCATTTTGTATTTAAATACAAATACATACTCTTGGATGTTTATTTTCACCTGGATACTGTAAATAATTTTAAAATTAGAAATATTATTATAGTAGGCATTTTCATATTTTGTACTATACCTCATATGCGATTTTTTATGGCTGTTTGTGATATTTTTTTTATGATTCGTTTTTGATAGGAGTAGATAGCCGACCCAGGTGGAGTAGCGATAGCGCTATCGCTTCACGTTCCAAGGGTCCCGGGTTCGAATCCCGGATAAGGCATGTTTGTTGTGTGTGTCTTTCATCACCCCATCTTCATCAACCCAAGGTATAGAACATCGATGTTATAGAAATATAAGTGAAAAATTGACTCACCGCCATATAATCATGAATTGTTGTACAAAAACTTTAAATACAATAAAGAATTATTATTATATTTTTATATATTGATAGGAGTAGATGTCAACTATACGTCATTACATTGGGATATTCCTTTTAGACTAATTTTACTATAGCAATATACAAACCTAATAGCTCACGAAATAGTTAATTTCCTACATAATACATAGGTATTGTTTAAAAATTGTATCAGTTGTCAATTGATACCTCGATTGGTACAAAGTTGTGTGTACATTACCCTGAAGATGGCAGATTTGCCGCCGAAACATAGGTTTTCGTTGTCGAAATAAATAATTAATTTTTAGAGTTTTGCTTCTCCGTTATTTTCCTACAATTAACTATCCAGTCGAGCAAGGTATACCTATGTACTCCATTTTAGCAAATTTGAATGAAATTTTCAAGTTAGCATTACATAGAGTATGCCCCATAATTAAGTTTTACATGAAATGTTTATTTTCTTTTTGGAAATTTTACAGAAATAAATTTATATGTGAATAATTTGTTAATAGAGTATATGTCACAAAGGAAAATTTATATGTTTGTATGTAAACTAGGCGGAGTTCTAGCCAGTCACATTAGATCAGGGAAATTTATAATTTATTTCTATTAATTTGAAACCGACAAAACATTTTTCTTATTTATTTACTAATTGTGTGTTTTGAAAACATGAAACATAAATAACTATTAAAAATTGCATATTTCGTACTTGGTTTCTTATTAAATAACATGTATTTAAAATTTGTCTTGCTAGTTAATGGTTACGCAGTCTTTCTTGTTCCGTTTATTCGCTCTCGCCAACCTTGGCTCTTGTTGACTGTATTTATTTACCGCTTTAATAAGCTTATTGGATTCCAATAAGTGTGCCAGCAAGAAGCCGCGCATCTATTCCGACTCAAATAATAACCTCTGCTTTCATTTAATAAATTACTCCCAGTTTATTTATTGTGTACATCAATTTCTTCCTCGTCTCTATTATTATTCGCTTCTTCGACTTACATAAACTTTTATTACATGTTTGTTTCATACTCACAAGAACACTAGCGCGTAAAAAAGATTAGAAATGACTTTGCAGCTATAAAGAAAATGAAAGTTGAATATTATCACGTTTAAAACCATACCGGAACGAGTAATGAAAAATTTGTACTTTTTAATAAGAATTTATTGGACAGTTAACCTAAAATCGTGAAAATTACCATAAAATTCAAGACCTAGTAACGCTTGGAATCCGAAAACACGAATTGTATTAACAATTATTCGTGTTCAATATAGAAAACATAATATAGAAATTAGTAACAACTTTACTAATCTATACAAAAAATAATAATTAATATACGTATAGTTTTGGTTACAATTCTTTCCTTTCGCGTTATTTTTACGTTTCATTGTGTGAAATTCCTGCTGCAGATTATCTTTCCAATCTTGTATTGGGTTTCTAAAAACTTCCTATTTATTACACTCTTTCGAGCAGTCTTATAGTTTTTATACCTGTGATCCAAAATTTCGAGTGGATTTGATGTCGATCGAATTAAACAAATTATTTCCGCTTCAAATAACATAAAATTAACACTTGCGGTGTTTTTGCCACAACAGAGCCCGTGTGGGTGGAGATAACTTGTACATGCAGTACTTACAGCATGACAATGAGTTTCATTGTAAATTTAATTACTGGGTAATATAATCTGAAAACTTATTATTTAGTATATTACACCTTTTAGTTAAAGTTATATGTATATTATTATTATGATTATAATTTGGCATCAATATTCGGCGTACTGTCTATTTTTGAGTATTTTCAACGCATGAATTAGCAAATTGTCTAATTTTTTAAAATAAATCACGAATATAACTTAAATGAATACCGAGATGAATACATTATAGGCCAAAGGTTCAAAGAACTTTAACTAAAAAGTTGTTTTGTTGTTTTATTTATAACAATATAGTTATTTGTATATCAAGGCCGCGAAATCATTCTTTAGCGTACTGAGAGAAAAATTGTCGCCGCGGCCGCTTGCGGCCGAGGCAAGACAATCTCGAGGGCGCTAAAGGATTTCGCTGACAAGGTGTACCCAATATTTTTTGTGTAACCGTAAAAATATGTAATTACAAATTTTATTAATTTTAAACAGTTTCATTGTAAATAGAAAGTTAGCTTTCAAGGTGGCTATGGAATTAACATTTGATAAACAAAACCATGTAATTCTTAAGTGTCAAAGTGATAGTTTACCTAATTTCGCGGTCGCTACCATGACAACGGTCACGAAATTTAATTTCGCGGCCTGGATTGCACAAAAAATAATTTGTAGTTTAGTTACCTTATGTACATTTGCACTAAGAAGCTTAAACTTTAAGCGATTATTAAAAACAAATGCAAATTTTAATTTTCGCAGCAATTCACAATAATTTATGACATTTCATTTCAATGCAGTACCTTCCTATTCTATTCTTAATTTAAGGAACGCTTAAATTTTAAGTTACGTTGTTTTAACCGGTCATAAATAAGTTTTGAATGTGGTATATAGTTTGTTTATACACCTAGAACAAATTACTGCCATATCGCATGTTGCCTGGGTCTGACAGATTACCGCTATATTTTAAAATTGAAGTAAATAATTTAACTGAATAAATTCGAAGAAATAAATTATTTATTTTCTTCTGTATATATTCTATATTATTTTCATATGTTCTCTGAATTTATATTGTCAGAAATAGTTATGGCTATTACAAGTCTTCAAAATATTATTGAATATCAAATTAAAACTAATATAGAAACAACTTTTATTTCTATAGGCAGTCTCACAGACTATAGGTCAGTGCATAATCACCCAGCAATTGTAAGTCAGTGCTTAATTATTAATTAATATTTATTTTGATTTTAATATTAATCTCAAAGTATTATCGTAATCTTGATGAACTTTATCGGTAAATCTGAATTATGTATATAAATCTGTAATCACATATGTATATCAATCGTTATTCAATAACTCGGATGTAATTTATTCATAATTTTGCTCTAATTTCAATAAATGTTTTGTAATATAAAAATATTTGATTACAAATATTATGACGTATGAATTTTACATTAATTTTATGTAATTGTGACTAAAAATGTTCTAATATGTAATTAGATAAATAATTGCAACATAACCTAGGTTGAACGCTTGGTTTACTCATAGTTTACTTAAATGATGATATAAATTACAAATTAACAGGTTGGCTGCGACATTGGTCTCCGGACCAATAACTTGCATTTGTCTAGTACTATTTTTCATAAAACTTCTCCAACTTACGGATGTTATATTTTTTAACTATGGGTCCTAGAAATATTTTAAAAGTAGTTACTAAAAGTACGTGTCATATATTTTACTAATTTAAAATAATTTCTTATTGATCTCCAGAGACCAGTACCGCACTGAAATAATAATTTTTATTTTAGTGCGGCATTGGTCTCCGGCGTCCTATGCAAAATATGTCAGGGGTGTTACAAAGAACTTCGTTTAACACCCACCAGACATGAGGTTAGTAACACAAAAGTTACAAAAGTAACTAGTTATTTCGATGATTGTACAGAAAAACTTGGATTTTGTCTTTCATGTTTCAATAAATAGCATAAAATTTAATAAATTAATATTTAATAATTTTATCTATTTTGCTGTTAACTATTACGAGTATTTATTCCCAATATTGCACTGTAATTGCCTTTATTTTTGTCAAGATTGTTTTAATAAAATCAAATATGTAATAGAATGTGAATAATTTACTTAAAATAATAACCTATCATTATAAATATATACCTATTTAATTGTATTTGAAACATATCTATTTAATATGTTATTTCGCAATTAAAATTAATTCAGTATTTTCATAAATATCAAAAAAATTCTTTTAGTAATTTATTTGGTGCGGTTCCGGTCTTCGGAACAGACCTAGCTACATACATGACCAAATAACAGTTTTCTGTATAGAAATACCCAGGTTTAATGAAACTAATAGCCAGAAGATGGTAATTTATGTGCCAAACAGTACTGGTCGCCGGAGCCCAGTACCGCATATACAGAAAGTTTTGGGCTCCGGGGACCAATACCGCACGGAAATGAATATATTATTTTCGACTTCCGCAGCCGTGTTAATAAATATTATAGAAGAGTGCAATAAATAAAATATTGTGTTCAGTATACTTGGATTAATATTTTTGATTGAATTTAATTAAATTGAAAACACCAATTATAAATTATTTCAAAATATAATTTCATGAAGTAGGTACACTTGAATTTGCCGATTTTTTTTTTTTTTTTGAATGAGAGTGTGTCGAAGGGCATATACATGCGCCATAAATAATTAGCAAATTTTTGACTTTGCCGGGTATGTTTTTAGAACTGCAGAAGGTAGCTTAATGTATTTGGCTATGGCCTCAATTTAAATATAGTTTACACAAATAAATTAAAAAAGAAATAAATACTTACAATAAGTTGAAAATATTACGTATTGCCATTGTCGTAAATTTTAATTTTGGGCCATAAAACATTTTTTGATTAGTATAAACTGAAATGTAATTGCCTATAAATTATTAAAAATCATGTCTTATGTAATTATTTTTATAATCATAAAAAATATACTTTTCTTTATTATTGCTGTTATCGATAATTTTTGTAAAACATTTACCTAGTTTTTTTGCAATATTTTACGTTTTATATTCTCATATTACATAAAAGAAATAAAATCACATATCAGTATTTTTTATTATTATATGAGTTCAATAATTTAGGCTGGTAGTACGCCAGTGTGGAGCCCAGTGTAGTTTCAGTGACAATCTATGTAAGCTGGATAGGTGACCGTTCAACAACAAACTAGTATCACATTGCTGCTCTTTGTACTCGGCATCCGGTACCGATAGGTATGACAATTGCTTTATGCAACTTTTCATAGAGAATAAGAAATTATGATATATACTATTATTCACGAAAGATGACAATTCAATGTCATTTGTTCGAAGAAAGAATACACATTATTTTATAGCAGTAGCTTAGCAACATTTTGTATTAGAAAGAGAAAGATTATTTCAGCTATGTCTACTTAATTTATGTGGTGGGACAGATATACGTAAATAGTGGCATTACTTTCTAACACACTATAAAAAATATTAACATATGTCGTGGAATTACAGATACGTAATTATCTACTACACTGCCCTCTGTGCTAATATTCACCCAGTGGCAGTGGCGTTGACGTTTAAATCAAATTATTATTCCTTGGTTTATAAGTTAAGTCTGTGTTTTTGTATTTTGTAAAAACATAAGTGAAGAACATAAATCTTTCAAAAAGGCGTTATTTAGAAAGAAACATAATTTTCAAATGAATTACTCTTATTTTTTCAGTTAAAATGTGTCCATAAATATTTCATGTTGCACGCCTATGCATACGAAATGCAATGAAGTTATCTGCAATATATCAGACGGCTCACAAATGACCTTGAATAGTCATCTTTCATGAATAATAGTTTATGCAAAAACTCCCTATTTTAACTGGGCTTTTATAAGCTATTAAAAAATAACATAAGACGTCTGAATTTTATAAAATGTGCCAATATCTACTTGAAGTGTAAAAGTTACTGTTTATTATCCGTTTTTTTTTTTTTTACAAAAATTGAACATGTCAAGAGATTTAAATAAAAATTAATCTCGAAATGAAAAGTATATATGAATTGATAAATAATGTAATAATATATATCGCATATATCAGTAATGATGATGATTGATGACACTTACCGTGTGGGCGCTTACTAGGCGTTACCTCACGAGCAATCATTTCTGGCATGGAGAATGCACCACAGAGGTCATTTTTGTGCCAACTAAAATAGACATTTTGGCGTCGGTCGAGATTGAACCTGGATCCCCAGATTCGCGACCAGACACTCAGGCACACGGCCATGAGAACCCATTTATTGTAAATGCAAAAGAAATTTTCCCGAAATTTGCAAAATTATGGTTATTGAAATGTACATTTTTAGTGCCACTGATGGACTCAATTTTTTTGATAAAAAAAATTAGGAATTGATTAATTTCTATTCCACATCAGTTACGTGGTTATATCTCATTATTTTTATTAAAAATTTTGTGTGGCCAGTGGCACTGAAAGCCGTATCACACTACAATCATATCTCTGACTCTTTTTCGCTGACTTATTTTGTATGACCAACTCGATCTATCACACTGCAATTTCGAATAACCATTTTCTCTGACTTTTAGTGGATTTTCATACTTGGTTTCTTTAATGACAACATATTTCAAATTTGTTTGACTTATCAAATTATTTCAAGTAAAATGAATGAAAACGATGGAAAAATAGTGCAATTGTGGGCAAGCATAATAATTTTATGCGCATTAAACAAAAAATGTCAACTTTTGATGTTCCTGCAGTTATATTTTACTCCGTAAAGTTACATTCCTGTACTTCAGAGACAATTGCACATGCGCAATAGAGAAGTCAGCGATAAATAGTCAGAGGAAATGAAACCGATTCCATTTCATTTGACAATAGGATCCATGACTACCTTGTAGCTATCACACTGGAGTAAGTCAGCGATATGAACCGAAGTCTTGGATAATGCATAACAAGTCAGAGATACTACTTCTATTGTGATAAGGCCTTAAAATGTACACTTAATTTTGCTAATTTCCGAAATAGTATATTAAGTATTAAGAGCGGTAAGGAGAGTTTATCGGTCGAAGATATAATTGTTGGGGGAGGAATGTATAGCAGCGACTCCAATTTTGTCTGAGATCGGTAATTCCTTAACGTTCGTGATGCTTTTAACATTTATTGCACGATCGGCGTACAAAAAACGGTTAGAAAATTATTTTGACATTTAAAAATTTTTAGTTGTCGTTTTGAAAGTAATCTATGAACAACTGTCTTAAAAACACTATAGGTGAACATTAAAAAAACCTGATTGTGCAATTTTTTTTTGCTTTAAAATCAGTACATCAGTTATTATTTTTAAAAAAAATTTCTGAACACCCTGCATAATACGAATAAAACCCAGTGTTCAGTTTGAGATATTATTTTACAGATCCATAATTTATTTTGTAACAATTTTGCATTTACTCCATGAAAATAAGACGGAAATAATGTTTAATCCTCGGTTTAAACTCTAAACTTACGTATATATATTTTCCAAAAAAAATTAAATACAGAGGGACACTAATTTGGTGCTTGTAGAATTACAAACCTATGTACACCTTTATTTTTTCCTGCTATGCTTGATTTTTGTCCAAATTTGTTACGTGCAATGTGCCGCAATTAAAATCAACCGATATGGTACAATAAACCGGAAATTTAAATAAATGGACTTGTTCGACTCTTGTGGGAGATCCCTCAATTTAGTTTTATTGAAAAAGATTAATGTAAATAATAAACATTATAATTTCAAACTTTAATCAGATATTAAACTATTACTTCTGCTTACGTACATAGTTTTATTTTATCCTCCAAATTTATTTATGTCTTCTGAATTCTTAGAATATTTGAATAATGCACTTAAGAAGCGCCGTAGTGATTAAGATTAAATTAAAGAATACGTTCTGGATTAAGATTAGCAGATGACAGCGACATTTTTATATTTTCGTCGTTGCTTTATTTATTGTGTATAATTTAAATCTATAGTAATGTAAAAATAATGTTATAGTTTGGGGTGTAAAGGTGAATATGTTTTCTGTCAACATTGTAATTTATTTTGTATGAAAGTACATAAATTGGACTACTTTAGCCCTACATTTTTTGTATTACGTTTTATTTTTTTTATGTATATGAATTTGTTCTTATTATGAATGGCTTTAACATTGTTTACTGTGAATTAAATATTTATATATTTTAATTTTTTTTATATAAAATATTTAATTTTATGTATTATTTCTAATATTTTTTTTCATTCATTTGTTTTCACTGTCTGTATCGTAAATATTTCATTCATATTCATACTTCTCTTTTCCTTTGTTCCCCATATATTCATACAAAAAGTACTAAAATATTTCTTTCATGTTGTTACAAATAATTAAGACATCTTGCATAAACAAGCCTTGAATCGTATACATATTAGAAGTTCAACAATTTGTTTATGATATTAGTGTTAATTATACATCTTACTTTCTATACAAATTAACATGTTTAACTACATTACATCTGTTTATACTGAACAGTATACAGACCTACATTGTTCAGATTACACAAACGGAAAAGGAAGTTGCTATCATTATACGGTTCAAGGCTTGCAAGTACACGGATTTATTTTGATTAAAATTTAACTTTTCACTTCATGGAAATCATCAATTTATTATTCGTGTTGTCGCGCAATAATTTTGTCTTGTCGAATTGACTAAAATAAGATATGATTACAAAACTATTAACACTATTTCGAAACCTTGAAGTCTCCATAGCTGTTGGTGCTTACGTTCACTTATTTTAAGTACACCTTGCATTAATTAATTTTCACTTTTGGCATTGTAAAAAGTATTTTTATTTCTATAAAGTTTGTGCAAATTAATTATTTTTTTGAACTTGAACTTTGGTATTTTCTCTTTGGTATGAAAATAAAATTTTAATAGAAAGTAAAATGCGTCAATCGCTTATGGATTATTTTAGAAAAAAAAATACTTCAAATAAAAGTTGCGTACATTCAATTTTTCTAAACTGTGATTTGAAGATTTTTTCTCTAAAATCAACTCCTAGCTAATCACTCTTAATCACTCGTTCATGCTACCGCCCAATGTTAATTGAAATAGGCTATGCATTACCCAACTCTTGGTACGACTGTTACATCGGTTACACTAGTAGAAATACAATTTTTTATTACATTATTTCTAATTTTCAATACGATTTTTATCGAAATAATTATTATACAAACCTGTACAATATTTATATCGTTGAAAACAGGAAAAATATATCTATCTGATGGACTAAAAATTACATAGGACACCTTTTAAAAGTATAACATTTTTCCTACCATTTGATGACCACTAGTTGAATTTTCGGATTCTTATTAATTTTAAATTATCCCCTTATTCTTATCATTTATTGTAAATAACATTTTTTCTAAAGTCATTAGTTCGCCTAAGAAAGATCTGGTATTTTAAAGGAAACAACTTGTATAATTAAAATTATACATATAAAATTAAACGTAGCGTTTAATTTATATAAGCGTAAATATATGAAGTTTACTATTCAAATAAATATATAAACATTTCACCACGGTAAATACATTTACGAGTATTGTTCCAGAAATGAAAGTTCAATACATACACACATAGTACATACAATGAAATTTTTGAAAGATGTCCGATCAGGGTCATCTGTATCATGTACGAATTGACAAATTGGCATACATTTATCTCTCTCATTTGCAAAGACTACAAGCGTGTGCTTGTCTTTCAAAAATTCAGTAGGTATCTTATTTTTCACATATTTGGTTTTACATTTGCTAATGAACTTACCAATTGACTTCGTTATGAATTTTGAATGTCTTTACTGTTACCTATATGTTTACAATAATAAAATAACATTAAACAATAATCTTATGTACCCTCATAAAAACTAAATTAACGGCTCTGCTGAATTTGACAGAACTAAAATCCTTTTTCATACAATTCATAGATGACATTGATCGAATATCTTTTAAAAAAATTACTGTACATACGTTTTTCTATTTGGTTTTCCTTTCTTCATTATTCTGCCAAGAAGCGAAAACTTTTGTGCTATTTGAGTACTGAAAAAAATTAAGTTTGACGTTGATCGGATACGAATCCAAGCAGTAAGAATTACAACCGGTCACATAACGCACTTATCGACCTTTTAAAATTTGAAACAATACATAAAGGTCATATTTCTTTCAAATTCATAACATTGTTTATAGTCATGATAAGAAATTATAAATATAAACTTATTTAAACGTCTATATTCATTCTTTAGATAACATAGGCAGATTTCGTGATGTTTTTGAATCTGAATTTTCAATGGAAATAATCCCATATACATATTTACAGAGTAGAGAAATAAAGAATTATTTGGGAGAACACAAAAATTCTAATATCTTATTAAGAAATGTCAAGGGAACTAATTTATAATGTTAAAAATATTAATTATGAAATTTTTGAGAGAGAATAAGCATTCAAATTTTTTCTGCTATTGTTTATTCGAACTCTTGCCAAGAACATCAATTCACTTACAGTACTTGCGGTGCGCAAATATGTAATTTTATTAGTTTCCATAGAAATGTACTATTAAGTACCGGCTCCAATAGTTTATCTTAATTATGTTCTGAATTTTTTTATTATTTGAATGTGTACAGTTGTCACACGACACACTGGTAAAAAAGTAAAAGGTGTGATGTACATAGTTGCAGATACATTTTCTATTTTTACCTTGTATGTAAAAGTAACAGTTTTATGCGAAACATAATCCGTAGAAAGTAAAATACATATCCTTTTGATTTACAATTATATCCTGATATTACGAACCGTATCAATATGTATAAACTATAAAACATGATTACAGTTTTATTTATAAAACATAAATATTGTTTTATTGTTCAGGAATTAACTTAATCGAGTTCATTGAATTTTCTTATTATATGATATTGATTGAATGCATTAATTAATAATATATTGCAAGCGTGAGAAATAGTTTGGTAAAATTTAAATTTTGGAAATTTCGCAAAATTATGTTACATATTTCAAAACCGATGCGGATAGCAGCTGTCCGTTCAAAGGGTTTTGAATCTTATTATTTGATCTGAGCTTAAAGAAAACAATACTTATTCCTTATTCTGATTGCGGTATTTTTCTCATAACTGTCAGACACTGAAAACTGAGCAATAATAACAAAAAAAAGTAGGTTTTCTGTTGCAATGATAAGGATTCCAACGGCATGGGACATAATTATTGTTAAAACCCAATTAGAAGCATAAGAAATTTGGATTTTACTCTATTTATTTAAGTCAAACACATTATACAGACAATCCACGATAATGTGCCCGACATTGGGATCTCTAAACTAGAAGACAAGCGAAGTCGGTTAAATGACAAAAATTGCTTCAGCATAGGAGTTCAATTTAGCGACTAAGTCATGGTGGTAAGTTACACCATTGAATTTTTTTGCTTTCCATGACTAAAGTAGCGTCGTAATGGGGCAACTTTTATATCATTTAACTGGCTTAGTATCTTTTCTAGTTCCCGCGGTCTCTATATTGCACACTTTATCCTGGACACACCACATATGATTTACCTACTAGTCGGCAACAGAATTACTATATACTGTATTTGTAGCCTTGATTCTTCTATTATTGTCATGTATTTAGCGATATTTGTCAAATATTTCTTTCATATTCTTTTAATTATAATTATAGGAAAATATATCATGCATTTCAATAAAATATTTGTTCGAATATGCCTACGAATTAACATGTGTATGTTTTACGTATAATTAAATCTACTAGAGTTGTTGAAATCAAAACTTTAATTTATGAAATTATCCTATTTTATTTACAAATTCTATACATGTCACTTTTTCAGCCATCTATTCATTGATAGTTTGTGACAACAAATTATCCTTCATAAAAACTCATCTTCAATCAGAGTACTAGACAATTATCTCTATCTTCCCACTCATCTATCTACTCCATGTTCCAATTGCTTTACTGTAATCCATTATACCGCCTTACGCTATGTGCCCAGTAATTAGCGCACTGTCTATTAATTATAATGATTATTAATTACTCCAGATTGAAACCAACCAAGTTTCCTATTTCCGTTTGTTGACATTGTAACTGATACTAATATAACTCCATGCGAAAGGAAAAAAAACTAGGATTGTACAAAGGTTGCGTTTTTATTAAGCAATTCAATAACGACTGAATTCACTATTCCTTAATTACGCTAATTCCTGAATCAATCCATTTCACCGCAATGTACCATTTAAAATCAAGCTAATCTTAGTAATCAAAATTAATGATCCATGAATCAAACACTGATCACATATTTTCATCCTAATTTTGACATTCATAGTAATGAACAGAATTCTGACGTTTGTTTCCATCATTTGTAACTTTGTCTCATACTTCTTCTTTATCTTTTTTAAAACCCCCTTGGATGTCAAAAATCAAAACAAAACTGAGAATGTGTTGACCAAATTCCTTCATTCAATTGGAGAATAATAAACGTTTTACGGATCAGCTGATCATTAATCAAAGGATTAATTGTCGCCCGGTAGTCATTCAAATTTGTTGATAATCATACCAAATTTTATTACAATTAGTAACTAGTAGTTACCTACTGATCATTTCATCAGATATGTTAGTACTGTGTTCAGAAACTTAGCCACAACGACCGCGGTATCATTTTTCAGCAAACTGGTTAAATTTCGGAACGCGGTGCCTGAAATTTTAGGTAACGTTTTAATAACCATTGTAACCGCTTACAAAGGCCAGTGCTTGTGGTAACTTTCGCAAATGACCTTTTTAGAACATAGGTGGGCGGATATTTATATTTTGTAAACTATACAAGTTAAATAATAATTTATAGGCACAAGGACACGGACTTATATATAGGTGGGTACTGGGAACTCCAATTTGGGGCTAAGTTTTTTTAATACATGATACATGTCAAATGTATGAACTGTTATACACAGAAGCTGTCATCAACCATAGCGTTTCACAACTTACCACGAATTTCAGTTACCGTGGAGTAGCCGGTTACATGGCGGTTTCTCTGGTTAAGTTTTGGTACATACTACAATAAGGGATTATGAAACGGTTAAAATATAAAACAGTTTAGTTCTTTCACCAAATCGTTTCTGAAGCGGGTTTAGTGTTTCCAAACAAAGTAAAAAATGCTCGAGTTATTGTTTTTCATATTTTTTGATTGCATTTCTCTGAAGGGTAATTTTCATTATACAAGCTTTTATTTAACTTCACTTGTTTATTATGATCAAGGGTCAAACCTTGGAATCCAATTATGCCTACTTTCACATATCCGATCGACTTGAAACTAGTTCTGTCAAGAACCGGAAAAATTTGGAACTAGGTACCCGTTCCAAAACTATCCGGATACCCGGATAGTGGGACCAATCGTCGGTTCCGGTTCTGGGTAGTATCGAGCTTCGGTTTCGGTTCCGGGTAGTAGAATCGAATCCGAGTTATAGAATCGATGATTAGAACTGAATGCTCAATTACAATTTTAAATTGGTCTCACGATTCTTGAGAAATAAACATATTTTCTGTTTTATTTGAGAAATATTTTTACATGTAATTTCATTGAAAATAATGATGTGTAAATATAATTATACAAAACACAAGATGTTAAAAATTGTTTAGAAAATGAAACTGTATAATGTAGTAAATAATTGCAGATTTCAGTTTCGTATTACATTTTCAATTTTAATTCAATATGGTTTATATCAATATCTTGACCTTGAGTTATTTGAGTTAACGGTAGGTTCATAATGACGATAGTGGCCATAAAATTTAAGGGATAAAGCAGTGAATATTTCCATTATTTCCAAGATTTACACTTACCTGCTTATACATTCCGCTCTTATCTTAACATTTGGATCTCTCAATTATATAATATGAATGAATATTTTTTATTTTCTTGATTTTAATAATAAATAATTTCGAAATGGATGGGGGGAGATACAACTTATTAAATTAATAACATAAAATTATTGAAATGAACATGACATAAATTAAGACACCAAATAATAATTATGTTTTGTTTCTTTTTATGCGGCTGTTTTATTCATTAGTTTATATTTCATCAATTTATTCCTGAAAACATTTTTATTAAAATTAGGTACTTAAAAACCAACTACGACGTTGATACGAAACTAACAATGATTTACTAGATAATAAATACTTAATTTTTTTTTCAAGTTTAATAATTTGTCTAATAATTAAAATCAAAATAATAATTTGGTGATACCTATTTTTATTCATTACTAATTACCTTATTTAGTTAAAAAATTTAACTAATGGTTAAAAATTAATTACGGAGTTACAGAATAGACCCCATTGACAGATAAAAACAATATATATATATATATATATATATATATATATATATATATATATATATATATATATATATATATATATATATATATATATGAAAACTGTAACTTAATAATTAATTTTTATGTTTGTGTGAAGAGCTATAATAATAGTTTCACATGGTTTAGATGCAGAATTAAAATCTCTATAACTTTATTTGAAGTATAAAAATAATTAGGCAATGTTTGCGCAAAGAAAAATTGATATCCCATGTTAAACGCCATGTTCCACTTTTCGATTTACACCCTATACGTGAGAATTGGCATATTTATAAAGAAATTTAAAAAAAAGTTTAAATGCTATGTATTAAAGAAACTTAATTGATTATTTCATATGTTTTATTGCAGTAACCATTGTTTTTAACCTTTAAATTTAATAATAGTTGCATTTTTCCAGTATGAAACAAATGATCATAAAGTCAAGAAATTTGACTATGTCGTGTCGAGCAATAAAACTATAATTGATAAAGCAGCGTACATATAAATAGCATATTTTCTCAAGGAACGGTAAGATTATTTTTTTTATATACAGAGCACTCACAGCAGGTGGTGAACCCTTAAGATTTCAAGCATTGCATGTCTTTATTTCATCAGAGTGGCGCAAGTAAGAGCTCGTTGGTATCTAATGTTATAATACAAGCATTAAGCGGCGATATGCCGCTTTGCCATGATTACGATATTTATATAGTTTTATTGCTGGAAGCGACAGAGTCAATTTTTTTACTATAGTAACATAGATATGTTATACATTGTTACAAAGCTTAAAAATTCTCCTTTCAATGGTGTAATTTTGCAATATGGTCCATATAAAAACTAAACTAACAGTAATAAAAAAATTGAGCATTGCCAGTCGAAAGAACATAAAAAGTGCCTTCAAGATGTGCAAACCAAAATCCAGGATATTTCACACTTGGAAGTAATTGCAAAAATAAAAAACTGCAAAATTTACATTTTCGCCTATATCTAGTGACCTATATACATTGTTTCCAAAATAACGAAACACCATTAAAATGATCTCCTAACGGGCTACTTGTGTCTAATTTAACCAACTTCGTATCTCGTAAGTTCTCGAGATCCCCATGTTGGAACGAGTTGGTCTGGATTCGCGGTATATTCATAAATGATATATGTACCTATACAATACTGTACCTATGTGGGATTAAAGTATGGAATACATAAAAAAATGTGAACTCAACCGGTTTCTTTTAAACGGTGAAACACGTCGATTTTAGTTTTTAAGAAAATCATGTTATGAATTATTATGGAAATCATATAACAATAATTAAATTCTACTTATAATTGTGTATTATTATTATTGGAAAGTATTTAGTTAATTATAATAATTGTATTATCCATGACGTATGCGTATCATTATTATTGTCTTCATTATAATGAATACATAAATTAATTAAATTTTAATCGGAAGTATTTTTGTAACACGTGATATTTACTTCATTTCTTTTATAAAGAAAATTAATTTGTATAAAATTCTATAATAACAAATCTTTTATCTCATTTTGTTTTATTTAATTTTTTCCTTCAATATCACATTGCTAAAGTTATGATTAACAAATTGCCATATTTTTAGTAAAAATATAAAAATACTTTTCTATTTTATCTATTATAAAAATATTTGATATTCCAATTTTAAAACTTTAATTGGTTTCAGTTTTGAATTCTTGATTGGCAAATTATGTTCTTTTGTTTGGCATTGAAAGTAAATGGTAACGGCGTTCACCCTCTGAAGGAAACTTGAAAACGTTTTGTTGTTTTAACGATTTTGGCGTCGAATAATTATGAAAGACATTACAACTTGACAACTTTTTTACTTATTGGTTTTAAAAGGAGGTAATATTTATTAAAGAATAATTAAATCAAAGAAATTTAATTTAGAAACCTGGTTAATAGGATTTTATTATTTATCTTCGCAACTCTTTAACTGTGACCTTTCAGCAAAAAGTTTTCAAATTTGAATTTTAGTCAACCTTGTTTTTTCACACGGAAATACGAGTAACAACTTTAAAATGAAAGGGAGAAAAAACTCTCGTCAAAATTTGTAATTAAATACGTTTGTACTCGTACTTCTTTCAATGTAATCAAATAATTTTATGATAGTATAAATACACACTCCTCAAAAAGTAGGAAGATATATTTTTAAATTCATGATATTATGTAATACCTACTTATGCTTTTAAATGGGATCCTCAAGTATATAAGAAAAAAAAATTAAAGTTAATCTAAACTGAATACGATCTGTAGTTCTAGAAAGTTTTAATTGTTATTCATTAAATCGTGATATTTTTAAAAAAATATTCTATGAAGTAAATGTTATGCTCATTTTATTCTCAATCACTCAAACAGTGGAGGTCGCTAATAATTGGACTTTTTCTACACTTATAGGAGTCTATTCTGTAACTCAGTGGTTAATTTTTAACTACTGGTTAATTTTTTTAACCAATCAAGTATGTTGGCATATAACAAAAAAAAGGATTTTTAGTTGTCAAATCATTATCTATTGGATAAAAATTTTAACTAGTGGTTAAAAATTAACTACCGAGTTAGAGAATAGGGCCCATCAACAGATATATATATATATATATATATATATATATATATATATATATATATATATATATATATATATATATATATATATATATATATATATATATACAGGTGTCCGTTTTTCGAGGCGCACCATTGGGATCTCGGAAAGTATAAGCGATACGAAGTCGATTAAATTAGGGCAAAGTTGCCCCGTTAGTAGGCCATTTTAAAGATGTATTTGTTTTTCCCGAAATATTCAAAGGTCATTAGATAAATGCAAAAAATCTAATTTTGCTGATTTTTATTTTAACAAATAACTTCTAAATGTGAAACAATATGGAATTTTGGTTTGCACTTCTTTAGGAGTTTTATTTTATCCCTTAAAAGAATAATTTTTTTAGCTTTCCAACGATGTATAATTTAATGATGTTCATTCGTTTCAAACAGCAAATGTACAACAATTATTAATTTTATAGGGCAAAAATTATGATTGTTGTATTGTAAAAAAAGAAATAATAAGTAGAGTGTTGTCATATGTTAATTTGTATGTTTACGTTCTTCATTTTCACTCATATTTTTAACTTATTCAACTCTGAATCACTTTTCTAATTTCGTTTTCAATATGGTCCAATCCTACTATGAGGTCCATATAAAAATATCAAAATTAATGGAACTGAATAAAATTTCAGATCTAAATTAGGAAATTAGAAATGAAAATGAAAAATAATTATGTTTTCATTTTTTCTAATCTAACAGTGATAAAAAAATTGAGCATGGTCGTTCGTTCGTAAGAAAATATAAAAGTGTCCTAAAGAAGTGCAAACCAAAATTCCATATTGTTTCAATTCAAATTTAACTAGTGGTTCTCAAATTATAACACAAAGATATTTTTTTTAAATGGGATGGTATATATTTTTTTCGCTTAATTCGCATGCATTTGAAATTTAAATAAATTTTATTTTATAGTTTTTCAGAAGACTAGGCATGAAAAAATTGAACGTAAATTTAAACGAAACAAATATTTGTTTATATCTTTATAAAGAGCAAGAATAGGAAATATGCACTAAGTAATTCAAATTGACAGATAGCAGTTTTGTCTTTCATACATAGCCTATTGAAAAATAACTATATAAAAATAAAATTTATTTAAATCTCAATTGTATTTTTTTCAATATTTTTGTAATGTAAGAATATCAAAATAATATGTGGTTGAATTCAGAAAAAAATACTCTATCGAATGGACCTAAAAATATATAGTTTGAGAACCACTGCTTAAAAAAATAACTTTTTTCAATATGTGAATGTCCCTTTCTTCTACTAGAACTTTTATTTGAATGATTTTCTTCTACTTCTAATAATAAAGATAATAATGGGATGTCCCGTATCCGAAAAATAACTTTTTTGGTCAATATTTGGAAATACATGCCGAAAATAATCAATTTAATAAAATAAGTTAATAAAAACTACATCCTCGTATAAATAGATATTATGGTTCAAGTTTTGATTTTCACTGGCAGCTTATGGCCATTCAACATTTCTTTCATTTTCATATAAACGAACATAGTCAGTATGGCGCGGCATCTATATTCGTACAAATGTTAAGTGGTTTACTTTTGTGCGTTTCTGCATTCATTTACTTGAACGGATTCCGGATTTCAAAAAGAAAATAGCAGAAGACTTGAAAATAGTAAGATTGTGGAATAGAGTAGATGTGTGACGTATGACGTAGATGTTAAATGCATTAAAAAATTTAAAACTAATAATTATTTAATTTAATTTCAAATTGTTTCAAGGCCGAATTTTAATATAAAGGATCAATTTTATAATTTGTTATTGTGGTGCAGGACCCGATTATTTGTTACTTATCAAGAAAATTTACAACCAATTTGACTTTTAATAATTTCGATTTTGCATATAGGATATTTATGTATACATTCACAATCCAATTGAAAAATTTGAATTTTGCTTGATACCTATCAGTGCAGGTAAATATAGAAACTAAAATAATATTAATAATATAATACCTGATTCATACTTCCAAAACTTGGACCAAATTGACATGTAAATAAATATCATTTTTTACATGTGAAATTAGTTTTGACCATTATCAATTTTTGTATTGTGAATGATTGTTATATTTCTCAAATAAAATTTTTGATACTGATTGCGAATCAAGCCTTATTCTTATTGTTAAAAACTTACTAAGGTATGTCTAATTGCCTTTCATTGAAGTCTGATAAATGTTTATTACATTGAATGGAATGTTCACATTGTTTCAGATAACATTTTGTTCTACTGTTTCATAAAATCATTAATTACTTAATTTTCCTTTCCACTTGATAAATGATTAGCATACAAACAATTACAATAAAATTTTGTTTTGTATTGTACCGTTATCGTCTATGTTTCTTTCATTACTGATAACTTGTTTTATGATGTTGAAAATTGTTAATCATTTTGATTTATGTCGTTATTGTGACTAATAATTTATCTTGGTTATCAAACTTAATTTCGGACAAAAGGTAAAACATGTAATAAAATGTTATTGATAAATAGTTATAAATAATAGAAAGTTAGTTAATTCGATTAACAAAGCGTGACCTATATTTACAGGATATTGTAGGCCTACAAGGCTATTTCATAATGTCATACATTTCGGAAATAATTATACCCTTCCACAAACACGAATTTAATAACTTATTAATTGACGTGTCCAATGCTCACTGTCACTTAAATAATACAGATATAGTATTTTAGAAATTTTAGGTTAAGTATGTACTTATGCATTTGTTATTATCTGTAATACCCATAAAAGCTTCTTTCATAATGTTGTATTACTATTACTCGTATTGTACGTAAAATATTTCAAGTATGTTATCGTAACATGGTAATTTTGAAAAATATGATTTATTGAAAAAATAATTAATAGTTTTTTGAACTCATATTTTGGGCAATAAATTAGTAACAATGTTTGTTTATTAATTATTGTTATCAGAATAATACTTTTTACTACCTAATTTAATTGAGCTAAAATTTTATGTAATGGCTGTACGCTAAATAAATAAATAAATTGACCGGAAAATTTTTGCCACATGCCGGAGATTTAGAACATCAATAAGTTTGTTCCTTATGAGCTGCAGACAGACAATTGCGCTATTAAAATACCAGTACCGTTGACTTGTTGACACACGATTTATATGCAATTTGCTTTATTTTAAGATCAGCAGAAATGCATGGAAAACAGTTTTATTATCAGTTTCACAAAATATGTTATAGAAGATAAAGAAAATTGCGGTTTGAGAAACAAAATTCAATCATAACATTAATTTTATTTTGTCCAGAGAATCCACCACTTAATGTGGATTTTTAAAATAATATTACAAAATATTTGAGAAAAATGCAATTGAAAATTATTATGATTTAATTTAAATCTGATTGTAATAAGACTGGTATGAAGAAAACAAAATATAAACTTCATACATATAAAGCTTTTCTTCACGAATAAAATTCAGTTTACCACTGAGAAAGTATACGAAATATTTGCTTTGACATTAAACTACAATTAACATCAAACAATATGGGGTATCGTGGCCGCGTGCCTGAGTGTCGGGTCGTGAATCTGGGGAACCGGGTTCGATCCCGACCGACGCCAAAAATTTCCAATTTTAAATGGCACAAAATTGACCCCTGTGGTGCACTCTCCACGCCAGCAATGAGTGCCCGTGAGGTGACGCCTGGTAAACGCCCACACGGTACAAATATGTCATCATCATTTACCGAAATCTGCGTACAAAGCAGACTGGCACACCCAGCAATGGGTAATATGCCGTGATGATATATTTATTTATTTTATTTATATATATATATATATATATATATATATATATATATATATATATATATATATATATATATATATATATATATATATATATATATATATATATATATACCCCCGGTACTCCGACAAACATTTTGCAGGGCAGTGTCGGACTATCGAATTTGTCGGATTATAGAGTACTGCCTAAGACCCCCTATAGTCTGGAATTTTTTACAAACGAGTACCTTTTGATCCGACAAATTACAGATCCAGTGATAAGATTCTATATGTTATACTCTGAAGTACAAATCATACTTCATTATGTATGTCAAATTTTGTAAATTAAACAACACAATAGAGAGCTTAAGTTTTATTATGAAATAAACGTCATTAATGCTATAGAACTTACAAACAATAATAACTTTACATTAGGAAATATGTAATTGTGTACAAACAAATGTACATACTAAAATAATCAAAAATTATGAATAAAAATAACCTGCTCAATCATGCATTATCTACATTAGCAAAGACTGTCAAAAAATATTCAATAATAATAGTCGGATTACAGGGGGTGCCGGATTAGACAGGGGCCGGATTACCGGGGGTCCACTGTATATAGGTACCTACCTTCAATTTTTTTATTCTTTTTTAACACCCTGTATGTATATTGTTGCTATCGTCTTTTTTGAAAATTGCTGTTCATAAAATAAGAAATACCTACGACAGAAAACTTGAAACTATTTAGGAAACAAATTAAAAGAGATTATTACATTTTATATTGGAATAGTTTCTAGAAATTTTGAAATCTATTATATTTAATATGAATACCTATGAAACCTTTCGAATTTAATTACTGCTTATTCGGTATATTCGTCTAAATGGGTACTAGTCAAATGTAATATATCCTTCAACTATAAACATAAATAATTTGAACATCAAGTTCCATTACGAACTATAACTGTTTTGTCGTTTGTCTCTGATATTTTTATTTAGATTGTTTTTGGTATTATAAACTCATTCACCGTGCTTCTATTTCTTATTGAGTGCACCACACATCTCTATTTCGACGTGTGTCAGTTGCCTGTTTTCAGTTCACAGCAAGGGACAAGGCTATGAGCTCGGTGATGAGTTTCGGACCAAGGAGATGATGTATAATGCAAGGAAGGCGTAGGTACTAGTCAGTGGCGTAGAATGAAGGGTTATCTTACTGGATTCATGGAAAGGAAATTAATGATGAGTTTAAAGATTGTCGGGAGACAGAATATATGAAAAGATCAAAGAATGATGCACAGTATGTATTATTAAATTATTCCGGTTTAACGAGCAATAATATTGAGAAAGATGAAAAGTGATTAATTAAATAAATATGATAAATGGTTTTTTATTTGACAACAAAATCTCTTCAAGAATGCAAAATACAAGATACAAAGTATTACTTTTAAAATTGTTTTACGTAGCTTGATCGATTACAAAAGTTTCAAATATGGTTCCTTTTGAGATTCTTCGATATTTTCTTCATCTTCCAAATGAATTACATATTATCTTCTACTCATTTTTTTGTAAACAGATCTTTCACTCTTAAAAATATTTGAAAAATGGACAAAGATAATAATAAATAATTGATCGCTACTTTAATGGCTCTGCACTTCAAAAGTTCACATTAATATATGTATGTATTCCGAAGTAGCTTTTTCTTCATTGGGCAATTATGTTTCACTTGTTATTTTAATTAAATGGCTAGCTAGTTACTGCGAATAAACGAATAGTTAGATTAGTCGGGTACCTATCGAGTAAGCTGTAAGTTACTAGTAAGTGACGAATGATTTGGTGACGTCAGCATGGCACCGTTATGACATTGTTTGTCTTTATCTATTACGCTGGGACTATACTGACGCCATTATAGCCTATCTATAAAAATAATTAATAAATTTTAAAATAATGTAAATTTTGTGTTTTTGTCTAGTATCACTTACCTAATTCAAAATAAAAATTTAGTCACATACCCCATTTTAAGAAAATTGGAGTTTCTTTTCCAGCAATCATTTTAACAAATACCTTTTGGAATTACTAGGTGCTCAGTTCAGTAATGAGCATTCATTGTTATGCTTGCTTTAACTGAGCATCTGGTAATGCCAAAAGGCATTTGTTCAAATGCTTGCTGGACGAGCTACAATGCTAATACGCCAAATATTATTCGCACTGGAATGGTATAAGATTTGACCTTTGTCATTCTTAAATATTTGTGGTACTGGTTGCATAGAATTTTTATTGTTACCTTGTTCCGTGTTCAGTAACCAATGGGAGTCAAACAGATTAAGGGATCTTAATTGCGCTAGAATAAATAGGTCATAAAGGGCTGTCAGGCTATTGGAGATATTGGAGACACTAATGATTAATTAATACAAATATATATTCTGATTTATAATGAAACATTTAAATTGTTTTACGATATATTGAATCGTAAACGTCTTATTACAGAGCTCTGTTTCTAGTGACAAGGAAAGATTTGACGAGCTAGCCTGTATAAAATTTTACGGGCTGTTAAAATCACAGTAACATATATACAGATTTATTTATTCATTATTTCGCCATATGTTTTTAAAGACTATTTCGATCAAATAGTTTATTGTATATTTCTGTACGGTCCAATATTTTTTTTCAAATTATTTACGATTCAGTATATCATAAAAAACTGTACAATGCTCAATCGTTACTCGAAATTTACGTGCTCGCGCGGATAACAAGCTCGCTTTTCTCGCTCGTTTGGTATCGTGCATGCCCATAAAGTTCTGAGTAATGATCTTGCAATATAAATTATTATTACAGGTTTTTTTTTATACATGGTCAATATAGTGAGTGTGTCTGAATCTTTAAGAAGTACACATTTTTATTCTTGCGCTTTGTTGACTACGATATATTTATCTTCCCCTTGAAGACAAACCTACAATTCCATCTTCTATCTATCCTAAATTCTGTCGATTGAAGCCCTTAGCCAGTGGCGTACTGGGATGGGAAAAAGTGGTCCACCCCGTCTGCTATAGAAAGGATACAGATTGACAACATTGATCCTTTATTATGTTTCTGACCGTGTACGGGTTGTATTGTGTTGTGAGAGGAGCACGTTTTGTTCTGTAATCGATAACATGGGCGGAGGATGGGATTTTTCCAGGGGTGAGACCGGGTTGTTTTGATGAATGGCCAACGCCGGTTTCAAAGGATGTTGGACTTTGACGCCATATAAAGAAAAGTGGAGGAGATATTCAGTAATTGCAAGAGATTTATGATAGCAGGATTCATCGACCCATTTACTCATATTTTCAACATATAAATATAAATATATCATCCCGAATTTTAACCATATTTTCGATATATGATAGAAGGCACCAATAAAATACTCATTTTTTTTTCGAATGTTATTATATCGCAGAAGAATAACATGGTTTGATTAATTTTTAAGATGTGATGTTAAAATGGGTGAACCAATACAACGCTTAATTTATTTAAATAAATTCTCTTGATGTGTACCACAAATATAAAGTAAATATAGAAGTAATAATATAAAACACATAAACAAATATACTTCCTAATCGATTTCAGTGTTATTCACCATCATCAGAGATATCGATTAGGAAATATATATATATATATATATATATATATATATATATATATATATATATATATATATATATATATATATATATATATATATATATATATATATATCTATACACGAGGGATGCTCTGTTAGTAGTTAATAGCAGGCCATGGAAGCTTAATTGGTTAGATACAATTGCAAAAATTTAATGTCGCATTAGTTGGCATTCGTTACCCACAATTGTCAAACGTTTCGATTTCCTTGTGAAACGTAGTTAATTTTGTAAGTTAAGTAGTTTTGCATTTCTAATTCAGTTAAAATGAGCATTCCGCGTACTGCCTTTAGAGCTATGATTTTCTATGACTATAAAAGATAGTTAGGATACCAGCAAAGCCATGAAAATTTGATAGCAGCTTTAGCGATGATGCCTTTTCATTATTCGCTGTTAGTCATTGGTTCCGCGAATTTCGTCGAGGGCGAGAGCTGCTAGAAGACGAAACCTGGAAGACATGCGGATGCTGCCTTTTCAGAAATTGTTGATCGTGTGGCAAGCTTGATTCAGTCCAGTCGAAATATTATTTATAGGGAGATTCAGGAGGAAGTAAAGATTTGATCCTCGGCGGTGAATACCATTTTATATAAACATCTTGGGGTAAGAAAGCTAGCAGGCCGTTGGATACCGCATTTGCTCTCAGAAAGTCAAAAACAGGATCGAGTAGACTGGTGTAAATTTTTGTTGCAAAAATTTGACGGATGAGCTTCCAAGCTAGTGGCATACATTGTAACAGGCGGTAACTGGTGACGACCCTGAAGCTAAACAGCAGTCTAGTGTTTGGCTATTCTAAGATGAAGACTTGCCCACAAAAGTAATTCGTGGCAGAAGTGTCAATAAGAAAATGATTGCTGTTTTTTTCACCCCGAAGTGGTTCTGTTGGTGTTATTCCACCACACAACTGTTGATTCTCAATTATACTGCGAAGTGGCTTTACCACAGATGTTTGCAAAATTACAAACAGGACAGGTTTGCGTGCTGCTAGAACATTGGATTTTTTGAAAGAGTCGGGAGTTCAATTGGTAACAACTTAGAATTTAATAAATGAAGTAAAGCTAAATTAATATCTCTTAGAAAACATGATAAAATACTCATACAAAATTATGTAATCTCGATAATAAAACCTAGGGTATTTGGTTGTAAAACTAAATCAGGAATGAAAATTATTTTGCTACTTTGCTCCTGTAACAAAACTATTTAAGCACGAAAAAGAGTCCATTAAAAGCTCATTCGAAAACTTTAATAGATTAGATAATTTATTTTTTTAAGGTTGATGGCTGTCAATGTCAACAAATGTCAAATCACTCTAAGTAAACGAACACAAATGATTGTTAAGAATATTATTTTTATATATTGTGAATTTAAAAGTTTTAATAATAAGAAGAGAAGAAATAGAGTAGTGAAGTTAGAATATATCGTAGATAGTTTATGTTACAAAAATAAGGTTACGCTGTTGAAAATCAAACGTCACGTTAATCACTAGCTAACACAAAATTCCCTAAATTTTGTAACTACAATTTTTCATTTGAAAAGTTCATTACAGGCGCAAAATAGAAAAAAATAGTGTAAACAACTCATTTCATAATTGTCAGGCTCGGATTGCGCTGTATATTCGGCCCAAGCTGAAATTATAATTGGCCCTAAAGAGTAAGTAAGTGGCGACTTGTGCACCAAAACTTTGGTGAGGAAGGGGTGGGGAAGATAAGACGTGTAAAGGTATTTAGAAAAAGGTGATTTTTTTAAATTTAAGGTCAAATGCCTTATAATTGAAATTTATATTTTTACAATGAATGTGAAGCTGCATGATTTTCCTCTTTCATGTACTAAAATAAATTGCCAGATCATAGTCTCATTTTAGTAGCGAGTATATATTTTACGGATTGTTGACTTACCTCGATAAATTGACTATTATACAGGGTTTGCCGCCACAATATTTATTAATGATGTACTAAAATCACACCAGGGGCCTGTTCCACCAAAAACTTTAGACTTTTCATTTTTCATAGAGCCATCGTTGATATATTTTTTTGAAAATGAAAAATGCAAAGTTTAAATGTTTAATTGTTTTTCTTTGGACAATTTGATTATTATATATTAATATGATCTGACAACTGTATGTTATTTATCAACTTGATTGTCAATATGTGTTAAAAAATATGATAAAATTATGAAATAAAGTTACTCACGGCGAAAAAGAGATAAATTAGAAAGATGTGCTGGAAAAGGCCAAAAAATTAGGCTTAGCCAGTGAAGATAGATCGTGGACATACTTTTCATTTTAATTTCATTTTTTAATTTTTGTTTTTCTTTGTCGAAATTTATTTTTCTCTTTTTTTGGCTAATTTTGTCTACATAAACTTAAAAATCAGAGATATTACTAAATACAGTGTCTGGTCGCAAATGTGGGGAACCGGGTTCGATCCCGACCGACATCAAATATTTCAAAATTTAAATAACACAAAATTGATCCCTATAGTGCACTCTCCACGCCAGCAATGAGTGTCCCTGAGGTGACGTCATCATCATTACCGAAATCTGTGTACAAAGCAGATTGGCACACCCAGCAATGGGTAAGAGGCCGTGATGATATATTTATTTATTTTATTTTACTGAGTCTTTGTGTAAAAAATCACCGTTATTCTAAAATTTTCCATGCCTAGAAAATTAGAAATAAATTGTTAGATATTATAAACTAATGTTTTGCAATATTTGTTAATAATAGCCCATAGTCTACCATAGTTTACTAAGCCGAAATTTTTCTCTTTTTCGCCGTGAGAAGCCTTATTCTCGTTAAAGGAATAATAATAACTTCTATTTTATCATCTCTTTTTGAACACATATTGACAATCAACATGATAAATGACATGTAATTGTCAGATCATATTAATATAAAACAATCAAATTATCCAAAGAAAAACAATGAAATACTTTCGAGTTGCACTTTTCATTTACAAAAAAAATATATATATATATATATATATATCAACGGTGGCATTATGAAAAATGAAAAGTGCAAAGTTGAAAAGTGTTTGGTGGAACAGGCCAACAGGCCCTTAATGTCATGTTGCTTAATAACAATCGTCTGTATAAGGCTGCGAGCATGACACCAGCGTCAGCGGCATTGAAATTCTTGAAAAGTGTTTTGACTTTATTGGTTTTGAGCTGCTAAAAAATAATTTTTTATTTCATGTATTTTACTGCCTGAAAATTGTGTATTAATAACTTTTTAGCAGTTCAGAATCAAAATAGGTCAAAATATTGTTATTGTCAGAGTGACAATCGTACACAAATCAGCGGATTTCAAGCCCGTCAAGGTTGCTTGAATCAGGTGTCTGCTCGCGTCCTATACCGTTAACCTCCTATCCTGGCAATATAAAATAAAAGAATTTTCATCGGCCCTCGTGGCTCCAGCCCGTCGAGCTTAGCTCGGGAGCTCACCGGCCCAATCCGGGCCTGATAATTGTCGAAGGGTTGGGAAAGGTAACTCAGCTGCGCATCGTTACCCAAACTTCCTTTCCACAAAATAAAATGATAATTATGACAATCGGTCTTTAATATACTGTTATAATTAACAACTAGCTCAAAGGTGCTTCCTGTGGCACTCGTTCCAACTTTGAGAGCCCATGAGGTGGCGCGGTCTCGTGGTAAGCGCCATGAACGCTACAATATATCAACATTATTGAAATCTTTGAATGAAAAGTAAATTGGCCCTGTCAGCAATGGATAATGGGAAGTGATAACGTTATTTTTTTTATTATTAAATTAAATTAAATTTGATTATTATGTGGTAATGGAGATGATAGAGCTGAACATTAACATCCATTCGAATCCGGAATATTTGCAAAGCGACATCGTTGCGTTTACGCTATTCTTAATTATTATAATTAAGCATTGATGGGAAAATTTAGTTTCAGTTAAAAATGGATACAAAATATTTTAATTACAAAATTCCTTGGTCTCAGTGTATTTTTTTAATGATATAAATTTACATGTTAATATCATGTTACTACTGGTACTAGACTAAAAGAAGGATAATTTATATGGAGATATATAATCGTATTGTAATATTCTCGAAACGTTTACAGCGTATTTCTGTTTCAAAAATCATAAATAAAAATAATTTCCGAATGTTGAATACTACTACCATTGAAACCATACATTAAACTATTAATCTATTACAAAAATGTCAGTATCAGTTATAGTAAATCATTTTAATTTTGTAAATTTATTATTCGCTTTTCATAAAACGTTGACCCAATGTAATTTCGTAACTAAAAGGAATGCAGTGTCTATTATTCTCATTCAATACACAATGTAAAATTTGATTTTCTTTGTTGTTTATGAATTTTGGCCTCTTCATGTCTAAAAGAATTTTGGTTTATATATTCATGACTCTCTCAAAAAAATATTTATTCCATCAAACCACTCTTTAAATAGTATTTTACTAATTTATAGAGAATATACTTGTAATAATTATATAGTATAATAGTCTGTTTCACTGTTTTCCGTTTATCTTATTTTTACCCTCTGCCTACCATATTTCAGCAGCTATAGCGATCTACCTAAATATCTATAGTTGGTATTGGACGTTTTAATTCAGCGTTATGTTTTAAGGTTCCTTATGTTATTACGAATATGTCTTTCAAAAAAATGTACGTAGAGTGCATTTTACTTTTTTTTTTATTTCACATTTATAAATGTACAATATAAATATAAATATAAATATAAATAATATAACCTGTACCATATAACCACATTGTAGCGCAGTTAAATTCTCATTAATAAGAATTCACTATTAATGGAATGAGCTGCGCGATTGTAGAGAGAGAAAATTATATATGTATGTATAAGATTAGTGTAGTGAAGTTCACTATACTGTTTCTAAATATAAAATTATAAAGTTTTTCTTAATCTTGAAATACACGTTATATTAATAAGAAATATAATAAAGACTTAATTTATTCACATGTTTGTAAACGAAAATTTATAATAATTGAGTGGCAGTTTAATGTTAGTGTAAAGTGTACCTATAATTTAGATAGTATGTTCTTGAAATTAATTTCTAGCATATATTTATACAACATATAACAAAAACAATGTACCAACAACAAAAGATTTTTATGTTGATTTAGAAACATATTGCCAAAATTCTTGAGAACAGTTTACAAAAATGTTGCCTTCAAACCTTAACCTTACCTTTTCTGTCATTCATCCATCCTACATCAACCATTCCTTCATCTTCTATTTTGTGTCCCATATCTATTCGCACACATTTCATGCAGCATGCAGCTAATGAGTGAGTGCTGATGCACAGTGCTATAAGTGCCAGCCAACTTGGCACCGAGGTCTGGATTCCGCAAGTATTCACGTTCACGATGTAAACTCCAGATACAGCGGTAGTTTCTGCACAACTACTATCTTTCTATTCGAGTTCCCATGAGATGCAAACATAGTTTACTGTTACACATTGTTACAGGGAAGCAGAGTCGTTAAAAAATGGGTGAATAGTTGGATAATTATCTTGGAATCTTGTACCAGTTAAATATTTTTAATGTGAACTTAATTAAAATTCAAGATACTTATAAATTAAACAGTAATCTTATACCGAAATTATGTTTTCCATATTTATATAATATTTAAACCACGATATATATGATATAGAACACTTAATTGCTTGCCAGAATTCTCGTGCACTTACTAATATCGAAATAATGTTAAATAGATAGACTGGTAGTATTTACACTTATTATGAGTTGCTAAAATAACAAAATCAGTTTATTTTTAATCATACTAATGTAGCCATAGTAATTAGTTAGTTACAGCGCCCATAATTTTGATTGGGAGTTTTTGGTCAAAAAATTCGATGATGAGTTTTTAATCAATAAGCACGTTTTAGGGTTCCTAGAGTACGATTTTACTATTTTTACGATGATGCCTGTATATGTGTGTGTATGTATGTATGTATGTATGTATGTATGTATGTATGTATGTATGTATGTATGTATGTATGTATGTATGTATGTATGTATGTATGTATGTACCTATGTATGTATGTGTATATGTGTATATGTGTATATGTGTATATGTGTATATGTGTGTGTCTGTGTGTGTGTGTGTATGTGTGTGTGTGTGTGTGTGTGTGTGTGTGTGTGTGTGTGTGTGTGTGTGTATGTGTGTGTGTGTGTGTGTGTGTGTGTGTGTGTGTGTGTGTGTGTGTGTGTGTGTGTGTGAGTGAGTGAGTGAGTGTGTGAGCGTGTGAGTGTGTGAGTGTGTGTGTGTGTGTGCGTGTGCGCGCGTGTGCGTGTGTGTGTGTGTGTGTAACAAAACTTTCGTCTGTGATAACTTTAATACTACAATTTCAAAAATTATAATTCTTTCATATTCTTATTCGTTACATCCATATGAAGAGCTGATTAGATTTTAGTTACGACTGGCCAACCGGAAGTACCCTAATTTGAAGATTTTAACAATTTTTCTAAAAAAACTATGTTAAATATCATTTTTTCACATTTAATGTTATTATAAATATTAAACAATATTTTATTCTCTGTACGATTCGACTGCATTTTATACTTCATATTAAATGGATATAGAGTTAAATAGAAATGTAATAAGTAACAACTTAAATAAATGTTTAAAATTGGGAACTTGGAATATTAGAGGAATTAGAGATAAAGAAAATGAAATAGCAGAAGAAATAAAATTATTTGGTCTGGATTATATAGGGCTTACTGAAACAAAAAAGAAAACAAAACGACTAAAACAACTAGATAATGGATATTGGATGTATTGGTCAGGGGTAAATCTAGAAGAAAACGCAAAAGCAGGTGTGACAATTATGAAAAGAATGAAAACATGGAATAAGTTAAAAATGAATATTATATAACAGAAATAATACTAAGTTTAGAAGTAAAAATAAACAAAGACATTGTAACCTTGATGGTGGTTTATGCACCAAACGTAGTTGTAAAGAAAGAAGAAAACGATAAATTCTATGATGACTGGCAAATAGAAATAGATAGGATAGCCTCTGGATTAATAATAATGGGGGACATGAATGGAAGAGTAGGCAGGGAGAACAATGGCTTTGAATGGTGCCTAGGTAAACAAGGTGAGAAAGAAAAACAACAACAGACAGAGACTAATTGAATTTTACATTGAAAACGAACTTATAATAACAAACTCGCACTATAAGCATAAAGAGGTATACAAAATAACAAGAGAAATGAAAAGTAGAAATGATATAGAAACTTGTCCCTTAGTTAAAGATGTGAAAGTTAAAAGAGGCCCGGAAATAGGAAGCGACCATTATTTATTGAAGATGAACTTAAGGTTTAAAAATGAAAACAATGAGCAGAAAAGAAAGACAGTTATAAATAAAAATATAAAATGTTTCAAATTGAGAATAACAGAATACAAAGAAAAATATCAAGAAATTTTAAGAAGTAAAATAGAGAATATGACAGACTACTCACTTATAGAAAAGAAGTGGACAGCGTTGAAAAGTAATATCTTACAAGCTGCAAAACTAACCTGTGGAGAAAGTAATGTGAGTAACAAGTAAAGAAAGTAAACGGCATGGTGGTGCGAACGGGTAAAACAGGTAGTAAAAGAGAAAAAGAGAAAGTGGAAGATCTATCTGGCAAAAAGGACAAACGATGATTAGGAAATATACAAAAAATAAAGAATAAATGTAAGAAAGGTAATTCGAGAGGAAAAAGATAGGACATGGAAAGAGTTTGGAGAAAAAATGGAAAAAATTAAAGAGAAAATCAAAAAAAAAAAATATGGGACAACAAGAAATTTAAGGAAGAAGGAAGGACCTAAATTGAGAAATATAAAGGATAAAAATGGAAGCATTTTGCAAACCGAGGAAGAAATAATGGAATGGTGGCGACAATATTTTGAAGAACTATTAGAAAAGAATTAAATAAGCATAAGAAAGGAAGAAAACAAGGGACGAGTAACAAGGTGTGGAAAAAGCAGGATAATAATAGAAATCACCATTGAAGAACTGGAACAAGCCATTACCAAAGCCAAATTAGGAAAGGCGCCAGGAAATAACAAAGTTACTGTTGATATGATAAAAGCAGCGCCAGACGAAGCAAAAATAAAAATGCTGGAACTTATGAATCGAGTACCTACTGAAAAGAGCTGAAGCACCAGAAGACTGGAAAGTAGGGATGATCACCCCAATTTTTAAAAAAAAGGAGATTCAAGAGAATGCAGCAATTGTAGGGGGATTATACTAATAAGCACAGTCGCTAAAATTTTCGCTAGAATACTGGAAGAAAGACTGCGAGAAAAATTAGAAACAACATTGGCAGAAAACCAGTATGGACTCAGACCTAATAGGGGCATGTTGGACGCAATATGTATGTGGCGGATCGAGTAGCCCGCCACGTTACCACCCCAACTAAGATTATTATTTATATTTTTAATTCAGTTGTTTTCTATATTTTTACACTAATATACATGTCATTCTTCCTTCAGTATATATTTATTTATTTATAAATTCATATAAAAGTAACGAAGAACCTCATCGTTACATATATGCTGCGGCAGATCAGCGAAAAAGCTATTAGGGAAGACAAAGAACTGCATCTCTGCTTTGTAGATCTTGAGAAAGCGTATGATAGAATAAAAAGAGACGACGTATGGAAAGCATTACGAACAAGAAGAATAGAAGAATATCTGATAGAGGGAGTACAAAGTCTCTATGAGGGAACCAAATGCTATGTGCGGACTAATAATAACTATTCAAGATCATTTGAGACAGAAATAGGCCCTAGACAAGGATGCATACTGAGTCCACTACTCTTCACTATCGTACTCGACACAGGTATTAAGAATGCCACAAAAGAAATAAAAAAGTATCAGATAGGACAATGGAAAATGAGACATGTCACCATCTCAGAGCTATGCTATGCAGACGATCAAGTCCTGCTATCAAACAAAGAAGAACAACTACAAAAAAATTTAGATACTTTCAACTTCTAGTTAAAAAACATAAACATGAAAATCAGTTACGAAAAGAGAAAAACGACAAATGCATACAGCAGGTCGAAGAATTTAAATATTTGGGATCTATATTCACGGCAGACGGAAAAATAGACCGAGAAATCACTGAGAGAGTAGGAGCAGCTGGAAAGTTAACACTATAAAATCAACCTTTCTAACAAAAAGAGAAATATCAACTGAAGCAAAAGTACAGCAGCCGTATTCATAGTGAAGCATAGGCGTAACTAGGATTTGTAGCTGGGGTGGGCCCGGCCCCAGTCTGTCACGTGTGTAAGGTAAGGTAAATAAAACAATGAAAACTATTAGGACTATAGTATGATATCCTTAAATTAACTTTAATTTTCTATTTTTGTCACAAAATACATTTAAAACTTTTTCCGCTGAAACAAGCGTTTTAACAATAGAATGTTCAATATTTATAATGGCCAAGTTAGAAAATCTTTCTTGGTGCATGCTTGATCTCAGCCAATTTTTTATGCGACGCATAGCTGAGAAGCTGCGTTCGCAATCAGCTGAGCTGATTGGTATTGCTAAAACCACCTGTAGCAATTTATAATAATTAGGACAGAAGTTCTTTTTAATTTCTTCTTTTAAATTTTTCATATTTATGTCCTTATTTTTGTTTTTCAATATATTTGTTATTACTATTGATTCGGCCTGCAGCACATCGGTATCAATTTTCAGTTTGTCTTTGTAGGTATTTAGAAATTCTTCTGCATTTTTTAAGTCTAAACTGCAGAAAGATTCTATTGCTCGGGCTAACGGCAAGTTAGAAAATCTTTTTCTTAAATTTGAAAGGACATTATCAATAACTTGGAAATAAATATTAATTTTCCAATATTCCGATGGATTTATATCGGAAGATAAATCGACAGCATGTCTTTTGCCAAGGGTCTCTTCTGTTATGAATTCGTCCAGCCTCTTTGGCTCTGGCTGTCGTTTTCTTTTAGAAATTCTCGTTGGTTCAAGGGATATATCATGTTTTTCAGCGAAAGCAACTATTTCTTCCCAAACGCTACTAAAATTGTTTCTACTATTTTCAAATAACGAAATAACACCTTGTATTTGGTCTATGGCTTGACCAAGTGTAGCTTCTTTCGTTTGAAAATATTTACTTAATATATTTAAAACCGACAATACCGATTTAAAAATCGAGAGACATACAATAAAGTCTGCTTTTGAAATGCAGCTTAGTATGCCAATCGCCTCGACTACATTCATGTTTTGGCCGAGGTTTACTTCCTCCTCTAAAGCAGTTTTAATAGCTTCATAGTTCGCAAAAACTGCTTTACAATTTTCAAATCGACAAGCCCAACGTGTGTTGCAGAGACTTCCAATTTCACCACCGAATTTAATGCCAAGAGATTCCTGAATTTTTCGAAGATGTGCATGATGGCCTGGGCGTGCGAAATGGGTATGAAGAGCTTCGATCGTGTTGAAAAATGAAGTTGCTGAGGAAATATTTGTGCATGAATCGACGACTACTAAATTGAGCCTGAAAAATAAAATAATGACACCTGTATAGACATAGTAATTGAAATACTTGAATACATGTACCTGTGTGCTAAACAATGTATGTATATAGCTTCCGGATGACTTTCTTTAATTACCGCTTGGAGACCGTGATTTTTTCCAGACATCACACTTGCTCCATCGTAAGATTGGGCAATTATTGGTACATCGATTAGATTGCACTTTTTTAACGTATCTAAAATGAGTCTCGCCAGTCCAACTGCGTCTCGTGATGTCGAACAATCAATGAAACAAAGAAAACGTTCTTCAACATTTAAATCTCTTGCATATCGGATAACTATCGACAACTGTTCTTGTTTATATGATCTCGCTTCGTCTGCAATCAATGAAAAAAATCCACATTCTTTAACCTCTCTTACTATTTCTTGCAGAGTTAGCTGTGCTATAATTTCAATAACTTCATTCTGGAATTTGGGGCTGCAATAACTTATATGCTTTTCAAAATGTTTCTGAAAATTGTCGTCATGCTTAGCAAAAAGCTCACAAATTTCTCGAAAATTTCCTCTATTATATGAATCTTTATCTTCACGATGTCCTCGTAGCGCTAAACCTTGACGAGTCAAACACATTATCACTTCTATGAGCTTCATCAAATATTCTCTGTGCTGAATAACTTCTTCTGTATGATGTGTTACAAGTTTTTCGTGTACACTTCCTGATACAAGAGATTGTTTATAAGCAATATACAACTCAGTAGATTGTCTGTGCGGCGACGATTGCTCATGTTTTAGCAAAGCCTCCGACAGCTTTTTCCAATTATCAAAACCGCTTGTAATAAACTTTTCGTTCTGGCAACGTAATATATTTTTGCAAAAGTTTCGACACGAAAAACAATAAATTTTATCTTCATTCAAACTGTATTCAATCCATGAATGAACAGCATAATACTTAGAAGAAAAGCTGCGATTCCTGTCACCAAACTTTTTTCTTGGGAAATTTATTATTGGTCTAGATGGACCAGTTTGAAGATTACCCAGATCTCCTTCTTGACTAGATTGCTGTGAAGGAGAAGTGATAGTGTGTGACTCTGGACTTAAATTTACAGGTGGTTCTAGTGGCCTAGCTTTCAGAATACCGATATCGAGATCCTCTTGTTTGAATTGTTCTGAAAAAGTGGCTGTTTGTGGAACGACGCTCTGTCTAGCAGTATTATTCGATTCAGTTATAAAATTTGTCTCGACTGTACTTTTCGGAAAAGAATGAATAGCTTCGTCAGGATGTTTAATAGTAGTTTTAAAAAATGTTCGTATGTCTTTGAACTTCTTCATTGTGCCTTAAAAATTATTATTTTTTGAGAATCGTTTATAACTGGTTACTAATTGTATACTCTAGTTTTAATTCAGGTTCAGAGGAACGATTCAAAAATTACGCGCCTAAAAGAAATCTTATGACTGGCTGCGAGTAAGTTGTAAATCTAGATGCAGTGGCGTAAATAGGTGTATGCAACGTATGCCGTCGCATAGGGGCCCAAAGGCCTAAAGGGCCTTCGACGTTCTGCTAAACTAGATTTATATATTTAAACTTTAAATTAAAAAAGAAGAAAATATAAACTTATTGTGATTTTCGGCTTTTAAAAAGATTTTTGATTGCAACAAAGAAAAACTTAATTATAACACAAAAAAATTGATTACAATAATGAAAATTACTAATTACCTACGCAAAAAATTGATTATAATTATTGTCACTGGATATTGTAAAAATTAGAAATTTTTTGCTTTTAATTTTTATCTTGGAGCGTTGGAAATCAGGGAGACCTAGAAAATTTTTCGCATAGGAGCCCAAGAATTCTACTTACACCACTGTCTAGATGAAATGATAGTAAAAACGAGTTCTAAGGAGTCTAATTCGTGCTTCTTTACTAAAATCTCATGTCCATAACAAATCAAACAGTTTTAAATAAATATAAAAATAATAAAAATTCGTATTTGTAATACTTTCTGATTGAATATATATTATAATAATGTAATTTGTAATTTAATTTATTTATTTATTTATCCATAGATGTTTATTATACATTTTAAGAATAGTTTGAGAACGAAAGGTTTATATCTGACATCACATAAATGAATATTCACAATCTGGCAAAATATAACTCGCTTATATTTTGTTATAAAACAATAAAAATAATTTGTGAAGAAGCCTAAACTCTGTTTGAAATATCGAAAGAATTTTGACACATAGAATTTTATGATACAAGTCATTTTATTGGTCAACAGAGGATAATTTTGGAGCCGAACCAATAGAATGACTTGTATCACAAGAATCTATCTGTCAAAATTCTTTCGATATTTCAAACAGAGTATAGTGGTAATTGAATTTTGTCATCTAATAATATAATACCTCATTAATCTAAGTAATATTCATTTATTTACTTACCAATGAAATTGACAACAAAATATACACTCCGATCTCTGAAGAAAAATGTTAGATAACGAAACAAACTGTTTTTAGTTTTAAACGAGAGTAGAACTGTCCACACTTGTTTATATGAGCTACCCCAATCAGGTACACGTATTTTCTTTCGATATAAGTAACCATGAAAACAACTGTTGGCCGCCCTGCCTCGTTCTGTGTGAACCCGCGAAAATCAAAACGATTGATCAGAACAGCTTATCTGAGTTCACATGAGTTATATACCTGGTGTTTATTTGATATTAATTAAACAAAATAAAAATGAAATTTCAATACCACCTACGATACGATATTATGATACTTACTAATATATAGGTACAATATTTACAGTTTAAAATATTCATTACTCCGTTTGAAAGTCTACAAATTGTTATATATATATATATATATATATATATATATATATATATATATATATATATATATATATATATATATAGTATTTATTGTTTGCTAAATATAAATTTGTCTTTATTTCTGGGGTGGGCCAGAAGATATTCTGGGGTGGGCCGTGCCCACCCGGCCCCTGCCTTGTTACGCCTATGTAGTGAAGCAGATAAACTAGTTTTAAACCAAGTCTACGTAGTCCTGGTTTAAACCAGGTCTAAAACTGATTATTCATAGTCATATTTAGACCTGGTTTAAACATGGTCTAAGTAAATCAATCTTAAACCATTCTATCTAGCCGTTTATGATCATGCATTGTTCTACTCATGCGTAGTGACTACAATTTTGAATTTTTTGATCATAGCTGATGATTTCTTATAACTAAAAGTTCAGTTCATTGGGAACTTTTTATTAGCTTATAACTGCGAAATACATAAAATTAATTATTATCCATAAGTTGTTTCTTGATTGCGGTAACACACATTGATGATTTTAGTATATCAGGATTTGCTAGGAAATAGTTGTCACATCATATTTTATTTATAAATTATTTATTACCAGATTTACCTTTAATAATTCCCTTTGCAAAGATATCTAATACCGTACAGTGCTTTCACATTGACTGAAACTGGTCACACTTTTATTATTATTGTTAGTTTCATTTTATAGTAATGGTTTTATTCTGTCATTTAAATTCTGCAGGTTTTCTTTCTAAAATTTGCAAATTTAAATCACTTTTTAGTTTCTATAAAAATGAACAATTGAACACTTTTTGGAAAACTAACCTATAAATTTTTCTATTCGATACAATGGAATGGATAGGTATGGTAAACACTCCGGTTTCTACACCGATGTTCCACTATGTTCCTAATATCTTCTATATCATTAACATGATCAAAACCATTAATCTATTATGAACTCCCTAAAAATGAAATAATATAATATGATTAAAATGTGTATTCATGACAGTAACATTAAAACATTACCTAATATAAATTTTCAAAATATTTATATTATTTACCATATATTAAATAATAATTTGCATGAAACACACAAATTATATTGTCATACTTACTGCTTTCAACAAAGTTAGACTTGCGATAAACTAGGGTGCGAGCAGGTCTAAATTTTAGTCTAGGTTTAAACCTGTACTAGCGCTAAACTGCCTCTATGAATAACTGTTTGCGCCGGTCCAAGTTAGACTTGAGATAGACCTTGAACAGATGCACTATGAATACGGCCGCAGGTGTTTAAAAAAGTAGCTATACCAGTATTAACATACGGTTCGGAAAATTTGACCACTCTGGACAGTACGCGAAGCAGAATAAGGAACACAGAAATGAGATTTTTAAGAAAGATAAATGGGAAAACAAAATTGGACCGAATAAAAAATGTTAAGTACAGAGAAGAACTAGGAACTAAACCCGTAGAACAAGTAATAGAAGAAGGGCAACTAAGATGGAAGAGGAAGACCCAGAAAAGAGTAGATTGATGAAGTCAAGAAAGCGGTAGAAAGAAGTGATATTCCTTGGAATGAAGTAAGAAGTAGGACACAGGACAGAAAGGGCTGGAAAGAATTATGGCGAAAATCTCTAGTGGCAGAAGAAAAGAAGTATAAATGAACTCAAACTCACAAAAAGCCCGACACCAGAAATGGTGAAAGGGCTCAACGATTAAGTAAAGTAAGTAATAAAGAACAACTCTCTGGAATCTTAAAAAGCGGATGCTGTTGCTATCAGTCGTATTATAATGGAGCGGATCGTTGAATCGGCTATGGTGTTAAATCCAGGTAAAAAATCTGTTTGATTATGATTAAATTTATCCAAGTAAACCTGTGACAATTGGCATTGAATTTGTTTCTTAAACAAAAACTTATTCGTATCCAATTAATTTTTTAAAATGTTACAAACACGCTCTTGTGAACCTACCCACCATCACTGTTCCCTCTGAGAACTTCAATCGCCTATCCTATAAAATAAATATAGTGGACTTGTCAAACATTTCTGAATCTGAGACGGTATTCGATCGTCCACTGCGAAAAGCATCTTCGACACTGGTTCTTCCGCTCTTGAATAGATTCGCCGAGCGGCAAACAGTTCCATAAGAAGGGGGCATCCTCACTCAACGTATTCATCATCGTGGATTTCATTTGCTGACAGATTCTTTTTTAAAAGATATTAAAAAAATAAGTCTACACCGACACCGACTTAACTTGAATGAGAAGAAAGACTATCTATTGCACATAAATGAATAAGTCGTCCTATCCTTTTCAAACATTACTGCTTTATCTAATATTTATTCCTTTAGAAATAATGCAATTCTGTATCATTGCAAGGACTTTAATAATTTATAAATGTATGAGTATGTCTGTATTCTGACCAGTGCAAATAAACGAAAAAGAGTCATCTCCTTTCCAAACAATGCTGTACTTTTTATTTATCCTTAGGAACAGTTGCGATTCTGTATCCTTTCCAGGACTTTAATAACTTCCTGACGCTATCTCTACTTTTCTTTTCGTTTTGCTTTGTCCTGGCTGCTGTCTAATTATATTCCTGGGAGGCGGATAAATGTGTAGCTTGGCCGCGATGCAGGACACCGTCTAGGACAAATGCAGTGCGTTATCCTGCATCCTGGAGATAATTGGATGGACTTAATTATAAAGCAAAGTGAAGAAGCGTGTTAATTCTTAACAAAAAGATTAAACAGATGCGCGCATAACAAAGTGGGATTAAAATATGAAAGGGATGGAAACAGTGCCTTACTGAGAGAAATAGAGGAGGAGGATATTTATTTCACTATAGTTTATGCACTGCGTTGTGTGGTTAAATAAGCATAGATAGTTACTGTGTAAGAAATACATAACAATGTTAAATCTCCTTTGTGAACATAATTAATTTTTTGTTCTTATATATTTTGACATTATTTATTTTATTTATGTTTTTTAATCATGTGTTAAAGTATATAATTACGGTTTTTCCAGAACGCGTAATAAGCAAATTTTATTATCATAGAGACATTTTTTTAAAGAAAGATTTAAAAAAATTATGAGAAGAAAATATATTTCTGGATTTCAGTCAACTTTTATTTATCAACCCGACCGGTTTCGACATCCCATGTGTCTCCCCAGTGGCTATAATTACAGATCAAAAGTAATTAAGTATTTAAATGAAGTTACAATGTATTTTAATGTATTTTTGTTAAAACAAATGTTCTGATCTGTAATTATAGTATATAACACATGGGGTGTCGAAACCGGTCGGGTTGATAAATAAAAGTTGACTGAAGTCCAGGAATATATTTTCTTCTCATCATCCATTCCCAGTCAAGAAATTTTATCTAACTCCCATTAAAAAAAATGTTTAGGACAAATGTTGTAGATTGTCTAAGGATTTTATAAATGTTTTACTTTCGAAAATCGTTGCAGTGGTTACCCAAAAATCTTCACCATTTTGTCATTTGAAAAATGAAAAATAATTGCAAATGCAAATGTTTTAGAGAACCAAAATGTAATTTGAAAAACATTCAGTAGTCCTTAAAATAAGGGAGTTGTGACGATTTTCAAAAATAACAGAACTCCAATAATTACTAACTGCCATTTTCGGGTGTAACGACTTAATATTAACACCCTGTATATTTATGTAACGATTTTATTTATTTGGGTGAAGTGTAAAAATCAATTATTATTAATTAATAAACATAGATGTTATAAATAAATATTTAGAAGATAATAAAAAATGACTATTATTAATATTAAACAAATATTAAATGCTAATTTAAGACTAAGAATATAATTAACTGGTTACATACTAACACTATTTATTTATTTCGACTATTTATATCACTATTTATTTATATCACGTTCAACTGTCCGACCTAAAGACTTCCATTGCTATTCCAGTATACCAGTAATTTCTTGAGTATTCCACTCGACACTAGACTGCATACGCTCTCTACGATACTGATGTGCTTCTCAGCTCACTGACTCCTTACTTTTTACTATCTATAAAACTGTCCTACTGACGGACTAACACTGTGTGACTGTCTCTCGGAACATAAATACGTCGCTTATATAGTTGTTCTAATATTTTTCTCAAACAGTCTCGAACTATATAACAATGCGCGGGTAATTACGCTTATTTTCTCCCTGTTTACCTAGCGGCCGCCTAGCGTCGCCTGCCTACCGCGCGCTGCTCCATGTTATCTATCGATCGCCTATAGGCTCTTCCTACCTACTAGAACGCTTCTATACATAGGCGTCGGCTCACACGCGCTGGCTGGGGGCTCGCAGACCAAGTGTCCTAGGTACCTACCCTCTCACGTTACATTTATATATTTTTTGAAAGTAATTTGACTTAGCTTTGCTGTAATGCGCGAGATAGGCTTATATTTCCGAATCAGCGATGGGCTCGGTGACTGACTATTTGTCGACATCAATTTACAATGTAGAAGGTCTATTTACCAAATCAATAGTTTGTCAACATCAACTGATACGTTAATTTTGTGATTTGAGTATTTTAGTTATAATATTCAGAGTATTATTAATTAGTGTGTTTATATGTATTACAAAATAAATACATTTGACATATTCCATCTTATTATTTTTATCCTAAAGAGAACAATACATACACAATTATAATTTTTTCATAATTAAGAAACTTCAGTGCATTATGAGTTTGCATTTGTCATGGCGTTCTTTGTTTGAGGATATATTTTCATGTTTACATGATGTATTATTTGTTTTTGATTATGAAGATCAGGTGAAAGTTAAAATACTTCCTTAAAAAAAAGGACAAATGTGATGGAAAACTGACAATGCATTAAAGTGTCATACTTTTGAAACCTAATCATTAGTGATGTTTTAGTACCGAAATATCCAAAGGTAAAGAGTTGCTTTAAAAGTAGGTGGTTAGAGGTAAACTGTCTTTTGTCATATATGATCCCGGTCCAATGTACAAATACAAATTAAATAAAAGAAAATAGTGTGCCTAAACTATATTAAGTCATTATTAGTCTATTGTTGTTTGTTCCACTCTGTTATACAAGCAATCTTGCAAGTACCTAGTAAAAAAATATTCAGCGGACTCCCACATTCAATTTAAAATTAATATCAACGTAATAAAAATTTTATTTAGTAGATTAGTGCAGTAGTTTGTAGTTAGCAGTTAGCTATTGTTAAAATACGTTCCTGAATTTTCTCATATTGACAAATGGTTAAAAAGACATTACGATAAATAGTTGCAATTTATTGGAATTTCTTATCAGATGTAGTAATGTGTTTTCCTTTGCGTGATGTTCTTATCGGATTGGAAATAAATTGAATTTGTACATGAGAATAAATGTAACTTGCAATAGTTTCTCATAACTGATTATAAAACGCATTTATGTTTTACTTTAAACACTAATGTCGAATTTATGTAAGCTTGTATTAATTTATTCACAAATGCCAATGGCAATTTCACCTCAATTTGTTGCATAAATTTGTAATATAATTTAATCATATATTGTTGTATCCACTAATAGCTTTCTGTTATCAAAATGGGGATACACAAAGTGTTTCAATTTTTTCTTTATGAAATATGCAATTATTATTGCATCAATAATACCTAGGTACGTAATATATAATCACAATAATTATAAATTTGTATATTAAGCGGTCTATAGTAATATTGTTCAATAATGCTGATGATGTGCAGTAATTCAGTTCATTTTTTCACTATGCGCACTTATTTCTTTTTTTAATTACGTACTATGCATCCTACATAAAAATTTGTAATTACGAGTAATTATCACATGTTGTGCAAAATGGTTTTGATTGACAAAATACACTGCTCAAAACCGTACAGGGATATTTTAATAATTAAATGTAAAATGAAAACTATAAATTATATTCAAGAATTTTTATATTAAATTGTTAATAATCACACTATTTTCTTTTGTTTTCATCATCTGATTAACCTTTGTTATAACGACTCATATTTTTCATTGTTGTTGCTTCATTGTTTAATAATTTAAATTCCGTGTAAAATTAAGTAGTTTAATTAGGGAAAGGGCGACATTTTTCATGAGAAAAAATTTTACGTGCCGTTGGTATGTCACGAACTAGGCTACGTAAAATTGAAGTTGCAGTCAAATTTGAAGATAAAAAAATGGGGTTATACCACATTTTCCAATTTTTTTTTTCTGTAAGTACATTTAATACTACTTACGAAAATATATATTTTATGACACATAAAATTTCTAGGTTTACAGTAATAATTTTTTAAAGTTTATATAAAATTTCGAATAACGTCACAGTTTTGCGGCCGTAGTGACGTCTACCGAGCAAAAATGAAACTACTTTTGACGTTTATGTCATTGTGTTTTGAAACCACGCTTGAAACTAAACGTATAGTCTTCAAAACTTCTGGAGTATCAGCCATAAGAATACAAACAAAAATTTTACTTTTACTTCTCAACGAGTTATTCTCGTAGGACGACACAGAACATTATTTTACAACCATTGTAATATCTAAATCAAACATAAATTGTATTTATTTATAATTTTTATTTAGCATATTTTGTTATTTGTACTTACTTTTTTTTAAAAAAAAATACAACTTATTGCAAGCATCATGTTGATGGCACTTGATGGATACTTACATATACACAGTGGCGGCTCGTGGCAGGAACCGTGGAGCTGCAGGTCCTAGTAATAATTAATTTATAATATTTAATTTGTAAACGTAATATGTATATTTTTTATAATATAATGATAGTTTCTTTTTTTAATCAAAATTACATTTTTACTTTGTGAACATTTTTTATGTAAATGCAGCTCCTACCTGTATATAGACAAGAGCTGCCACTGCATATACATGTGATCAGTATTATTGTTCAATAACAAATATAACAGAAAATTCTCAGAAAAATATAACATTTTTGAACTACATAGAAACAGTAATTAAATTTGAACTTATTTGATAAATACAAATTAAAAGTTAAATTGCTGCCGCTGGTGTCCCAATAAAATTCCTGTATATTAATTATATCAATTAATTATATAAAATATTGTTAATAGCAGAAAAATATTTACAAATCTCCTAAATGCTTCCAATGTCATTTTTTTTAATTAAAATTTTTATTTTCCTAAGCTCTTGAAATGTTTGTTGGTGTCGCAATCAAATTTTTATGACATTAAAAATGTTTCATTGAATATATATATATATATATATATATATATATATATATATATATATATATATATATATATATATATATATACCGGGTGTCTTAGGCCGACCGACACATGGGCGATTAACATGTAAAATTAGTTAATTGTGAATAGTATCTCCCCAGTGCAAGATATTAAGATGAAATTTTGCATGCTTTTCCGGGGATACTATTTCTATGGATTTCAATTCAAATCAGTCAATTTACAAGTGTAATATTAGAATAAATTAAGAAAAATTGTAGAAGTACCATGAATGTTATTCATATCTTGAAAATAATAGTATCTAAGCAACAGCTCTGATAGAGTAGGGGTAACGTGAGCGCTTCACATTTTAGAGAGTCGGGTTCGAAACCCATTGACAGCAATATTTATTTTTCAATTTTTTCTTTTCAAAATAATTTTTATTTTATTTTGGAATCATAAACTTGTTTATCCGCCCTCAAAAACGTGCGCAATTTGGCTTTTATCGCCCGAGAGCTTATAAAGTTGCCAAGCAACAGTCAGTCAAACGTCAAAATCGTCGTTTTTAGATAAATGTCAGACAACATAATAACTTCGATAAATCACATTTTTTGAACTGCTCGTAAAACTATTCGTATCCTTTCTCGTTTACGTCTTTTCACTTCTGTCAAACCAACTTGCTCTGGGCAGCGTCAAATTCATTCGACATTTCTTTTGAATAATCGATTATAGCTAGAAACCACAGCATACTTAAAATTCACAACGCCAGCACAACGATACCGAATATATACCCATTGAATCCTTGAATTTCGAGAACCAAAATAAAATAAAACGTTGTATGTACCACGGGCATAATCAAGATTATAGCACTCGGGAAAATTAAAGCTCTCCGCTACGCGTCGAGCTTTAAACATTCCCCCGTGCTACAATCTTTTGATTATGCCCTTAATACATAAATAACTATTATTTTATTTTGGAATCATAAACTTGTTTATCCGCTCTAAAAAACGGGCGCAATTTGGCATTTATCGCCCGAGAGCTTATAAAGTTGCCCAGCAACAGCTATTCAAACGTCAAAATCATCGTTTTTAGGTAAATGTCAGACAATGTAATGAATTCGATAAATCACATATTTTGAACACCGCTGCTCGTAAAACTATTCGTATCCTTTCTCGTATACGTCTTTTCTCTTCTGTGGAACCTACTTGCTCTTGGCAACGTCAATTTCATTCCATATTTCTTTTGAATAATCGATATCTTCCATTTTCATTTGACAGTAAATTAAAATTTGTTATAAACAAACAATATAGCGAGAAACCACAGCATACTTAAAATTCACAATGCCAACACAACGATACCGAATATATACCCATTGAATCCTTGAATTTCGAGAACCAAAATAAAATAAAACGTTGTATGTACCACGGGCATAATCAAGATTGTAGCACTCGGGAAAATTAAAGCTCTCCGCTGCGCGTCGACCTTTAAACATTCCCCCGTGCTACAATCTTTTGATTATGCCCTTAATACATAAATAACTATTATTATTAATATGTTTTTAATCTTTTATTAATATTTAATTTAATAAAGTGGATACATTGTACGTAACAAGATTTATTTATTTAAAAAATATTAAATCGTACCTACTAATTACAACATTAAAATTTAAAAATTATAATAAATATTCAAAATGGCCGCCGTTTTGCGCTAAGCAAAATCCGAGACGATCGTAACATTGCTGTCTCACGTTGCTTAGCTGTCGATTAGAAATAAGCCTACATTCATTCCTTATTGCCGCTTTCAGGTCTTCTAAAGTGGTCAATTCATAATGGCCGTAAATTTTTGATTTTAAATGACCCCAAAGAAAAAAATCTAAGGGGCTTAGATCAGGAGACCTTGCCGGCCAATTAATTGGTCCATTTAAACCAATCCAAGAATCTGGAAATGAATTGTCCAAATATTCTTTGACAATTTGCACGTTATGCGCTGGACACCCATCCTGTTGATACCATATCCTCTACATATTTAATTCTGTAAGTCTAGGCCCAACTACTGTTTCCAATAAATCTAAATAAAGCAAATAATAAAATATTTTTTAAATAAATAAATCTTGTTACGTACAATGTATCCACTTTATTAAATTAAATATTAATAAAAGATTAAAAACATATTAATAATAAAAATTATTTTGAAAAGAAAAAATTAAAAAATAAATATTACTGTCGGTTGGTTTCGAACCCGGCTCTCTAATTGTGAAGCGCGCACGTTACCCCTACTCTATCAGAGCTGTTGCTTAGATACTATTATTTTCAAGATATGAATAACATTCATGGTACTTCTACAATTTTTCTTAATTTATTCTAATATTACACTTGTAAATTGACTGATTTGAATTGAAATCCATAGAAATAGTATCCCCGGATAAGCATGCAAAATTTCATCTTAATATCTTGCACTGGGGAGATACTATTCACAATTAACTAATTTTACATGTTAATCGCCCATGTGTCGGTCGGCCTAAGACACCCGGTATATATATATATATATATATATATATATATATATATATATATATATATATATATATATATATATATATATATATATATATATATATCTACATAGGTGAGTACATTAATTTCAGCGTTTGCAGAATAGTATTTTATGAATAGAAAGTGACGTTTTCTGGCTCATATGTAGTTGTCAAATGCCTGTAGATTTTCCACGAAACGTAGTAGTGTAGCTCTTTATAAAATAATAGGACGTGACTAGAGTGCAGAACGCGTTACCGCGTTCAAAAAAATTAAAATCCCGAAGAGGCGTGGCGGACCAATTAAATTACGGTGAGACGTGGTGTAGTACTAGAAACGCTCCAGACTTCTGCAGAAAAATGGGAAACCCGAACTCGGGACTGTTGTTGAACATCTTACTTGTATATTTCTCTAAAAACAACAATAACCTATACCGCACAAAACTCGGCCTAATTTTCCAGGCATGAATTTTGTGTTTGCTTAGATAATGTTCGGGACTGTAGATACTTTCAAAATAATATACTACCTATATTTTTGATTTTTCGCCGCAAAAGTCTTGTTTATTGGTATTTCATGCGCATAGTAACTGAGTTTCAGTTTGCTCGTATTTTCATTGGGAAAGAAATGTTTCGGTGCTGGTTTCAAGTGGTAACCGCGTGGTTTTGTAACCGGGCATGAATAAACGAATACTTTGGCCTTGATTATCTGTCACATGAACTGTCAACTTAAGATAAATATTTGGTAAAAGATGTATTGAAATTATGGAAGCGTGGATGTTATTTAATGGGTTTATTTTAACTGATAGTAGTTCTTCTAATAATTTTTCTTCTTTTAGTAAAGTGACAACGAAAATGCCTATTCTCAGATTAACTCATACTTCTTGTTTATTCGGAAGTAATGCCCGTGATAAGTTTATTTCGAATACTACTATTGCTACTTTTCTTATCTCCAAAAATGTCACAAATTACATACAACAAAATATTCTAACCTAATTTCTATTAACTAACCGTCGTAACCGCCAACTTCGCGCGGTTGCTGTGGTCATGCAAAAGCAATCAATATTTTCTTGAACTCTATTCGAATTTGCAACCGGTTACTGAAAAATCTAACCGCGGTTAACGTGGTTCCTTTTTTGAATAGACCTCTAATGTAATTCTTAAGAACTACAGACTTAACTAAATGAGCAAAAGTCATTTGGGGGTCATAGAACATGCTGGAAATATGAATGATAAAATTATAAATATTAAATACTTACTCTTTTTCTATAAGAATTAAATAATCTGTTCTTATTTATGCGTCATGTCCAGGTACCAACGATGAATTCACTTACGCATTATTAAACCCAATTTTTAATGGATCTTTTCAATATAACGGCTATCTCTTTCTATCGCTGCAAATAGGAAGAAAATGGCGCGAACAACAGCCAGTTGGGCTGTCAAACGAAACGTCAAAAATATTGCAGTCATTAAAATACCTATATTCTCAGTTAAAATTTGCGTCGTTAGACATTTTAACTTCAATAAAAGCTTTTGTAACTTATTTCGATAAGATTTTTTAATGTTATCTGAGATATTCTTACATTTTACGTCTAAATTTTTTAGAAACAAACGTCATAGATCTCAGTTGTTCTTACGATGCGCAGATCCCCATTGCGCATATCTTCTATCTCTTTAAATTGAAAAGGTCTATTGTTTGGCTGGATATTAAATTTTTCCAATAACTAATAAAGTTGTATAAAATTAATACGTTATGAGCAAAATATTTAAGAAGTCAAAAGTTTTATGGGAATTCTTCTGATAATTCGAATATTAATACTTCCTATACTAAAGATACATAACTACTACACATTTTATGGTTGACATTCACATCCAAAATTTAGAAATCACAGGTGAAAGTTGTAGTAAAATGTAACATTTCATCTTTCTCTTCATCTAATATAGACATCAGCATTTCGTTGACTGTTTTTTTTCATTTTACTATAGTTTGGGATCCTCTTTCACTAGGTACCTATATCATATAAAGGATAAATGATATCACCTAAGTATTAACCGTGCTCATAGTTGCTTAACCTTATTGATCTAACGTGTAACTGTATCTATACTGACAATAGCATTAGCAGCACTAATTCTAGCTTAGATGCAATTACTGGGTATGTACATACATTATGCTGTTTACCCAGGTGTTTAGCTTGTTAGCAAGAATAAGGAGAAATAAATCACAGGTTGCTATGATATCGTCGATAAATACTGGTTTGATGGAACTATTTCGATCTCCTTATAACATACCTACTATAGCCTGTTTCTAAACTAGGAGGAGAAATAAAAAAAAAGAATTTTAATTGTTGATCACAAAAATACGATAATTGTTCAATTATTGCTGTTGATTTTTCAAAAATTGCTTATCTTAAGAGTCGCTTAAATGAGGTAAATGTTAAGGTGGGTTTATACTGCCTCCTTTTTATTTTACCTTAAGAACTAAAGTTGACCAACATTCAACTCAAGACCTTTAAAGTAAAATAATTTCACAACTGCGCATGTGCACCGCAACAAATGCCAACATATGGTGCAAAATGTCCCCACTTATACATTTGCGACTATAAGCCAGAAAAGTCACATCTGTGCATGAGTAACGAAGGCTTTAAACTCGGCTTGAAAGTAGCAAACTTAAAGTAAAAGTAAAAGCGAAAAGAAAAAGGAAAAGTAAAATATAAGGTAGGCTGCATAAATTCACCTTTGGGCGTGTGAAGTTGGCACCGCCATGTAGGAATTAAGAGAAAAAAACTATTGTATAATTTTGCCTAAGTTATGCCCATTCGTCCAACTCTTATTTTTTGTTTTGCCCAACCACATTTTTAAATTTAAATGGCAGCACACTGTTAGAAATGTAGGATTTTGTTGTATTCGCATATTGTGGTGCCACGCCATAGACAATCGACTTTTGACTCATGGGTTATGGGAGGCTGGGCAAAAAAATAAAACTTGGACAAAACTGGGCGTAACTTGAGCAAAAATTATGCAATAGTTTTTTTAATTCCTACATGGGGGTGCCAACTTTCTTGGATGGAAATTTGGCCCCATTAGTAGGACCATTTTAAAGAAGTATTTTTTTCTCAAAAAATGCCGAAATTCAAATATTACTCATTTTAATTTCTACAAACAATTTGTAAGAATTAAATTGTAAACTAATATGGAATATAATGGTTGGTTTGCACATTTCTAGAACATTTTATGCTCTCTCGAATGGCGATGCTAAAATTTCAATTAAGACAAATATGATGGGGATATAAAAATTATAACTTTTATTTAACAACCTTTTTAAATAGAATATTTACTGCTCTCTTTATTATTTGTATGTTTCTATATTATAGCCTGTTCATGTCAGAATTGATACTGTGTAAATACAAAATTTAATAAAGTATTTTTTCTTCAAGCGTCTTATAATATTCATATTGTGCTACAGTACATGCACTATAGAAGATATTTGTCTTACTAGTACAAAAATGTTGTTATTATTGTACTAGTAAAAAAATAGTCTTATTTCATCGCTGGCGACGGCACTCGTCACATCAACACAGATTATATTGAAAATTGTATTTGACAGTTATATCGTTTTTGTTTTGTAGTGTACACAGCCAGCTTTGGCTGAAATTGCAAAGTCTACAAATAAAAAAAATTCAAATAAATGCCAAAAAATTCTTTGAAATCCTTGAAGAAAAAATAGTATGTCATTCGGAGTAGAACGCCCTTTTTGTGTTTTACCCAGCTTGCCTAGCCTCGGTTAGCGCCTCGGCCGCAATAGCTGGGTTCAATACAAAAAGACCGCTTTCTACTCCTAATAACATAATATACTATACTTGTATTTTGTAACTTTGGTATATTGTTTGAATAAGTATATCAGAGCTATCGACTGGTAACCGAAATTAACATCGATCCATAAATAGAATCCGGTTAACCATTAGATAATTGCTCTAAATATAAGTCTCTTATTATTGTAGTATCTAGTCCTTCAATCCATTTCACTGTCCTAGTCATGGAAACCACCTTTTAGGTCCCATATTTCAGACATGGTGGTACTGTGGTAGTTGTGTATATAATTGAATCGAATCGTATCGAAGCGACGATACGGTATGTGTCAATTAAATTGTAAATATTGGAAAGTGATGTTCTATGCACTTGATATGCGGTATAAAACCAAATATAGCATGGCACTCACAAGGTAATTGCCGATAAACCACAGGAAAATTCTAACTTTTACTGGACATTTAAAGTGATGGCACCAGAATGACCATAACTGCTAATTTTAGCTTTTTCACATTTATGCCCATATTCATAAACACTAGTAAAATTTTAAACGGTTCGTCATAATTTTTGCCTGTAGAAATAGTCGACGCTCGACGGTGAAATAAAAATCGAAATGCTATTTGTCAAGTTTGATTCTAATTGTCAAAAAATCGTATCGGCCGTTTTGAAACTTTATGAGTGTTTATGAATACGGGCATTACGAATTGCTAATTACATTTAAATTATCAGTATATGTTTTACCTACTAGTAATACTAACGAAAAACATCATGGCACTTATTACGAGCTCCCTTTATAATAAAAGCGCTTTTAGATTTATATTCTTGTGAGGAGTGTGCTCTAGATAAACGCATTTATTATAAAAGTGCGTTCGTAATACGGGTCATTATATTTTATATTGGAATGAGATGAATAAAGTTTGCAGTAATAATTAGTTATTATCTTTATGATCTATGTTCCACACTGTTATGTGTTTATTTATCTCATACTGTGTCCAAAGTCCAAATACCTGCATTAAGGCCTGTGTGTGCTAAAAGTCGTTTTCGATCACATTTTTTGATCATAAACATTCAACTTGTATGACTACAGATGTAAGGTTGGTCGAATTTATGAAGTTACTTTCAACCATTGCTACCAATACTACATACATACATACATACATACATACATACATACATACATACATACATACATACATACATACATACATACATACATACATACTTAAAATCACGCATTTCCCACTTAGTGGGTTAGCACAAATCCGAAAGAATTAAAATAACATCATCCAAAAAATAATCAGTCTCTATTTCAACAACATTCTTACTAACCTGACATCATAGGTACAACATATATTCCTCACTCTTAACATATTAAAGTGACCGATTTTCGGTAGCGAAATACCGCAACCGGACCACAATAATAGTTACGAAACAATCATCCTTCGCCACACATTCCTGCCAATACTAAAAACTAATAAAACATAACCGAGAAATTATCCCGGCAGTAAGTAAATTAAATTTTTATTACGAATCTATTAATTTACTTAAAAGTAATTATCTGTAATAACTTATTAAAAATGAGTAGAATTAGGTATTATTTTATAATCTTATAAGTTTCAAGCTTATCAAACATCAAACGTGAAGATTTTAAATTGGTAACATGTAAAAGAATAAGTTAGCAACTTGTACGAAAAAATGGGACAGAGCGCATTTTTCCATTTTAGTTTTATATTCCATTTTTGCTTCCGAGTTGGTAGTGTTTACGATCAGAGTTATCGAATTGAGGACTATATCCGAGAACTCGGATCGATTTCTAGGATCGTGGACACAGGCCTTTATACATGTAAATTAGGAAGACATACAATAATTTGTCGATTATTATTTCGAAAGATAATGATGTAAAGAACACTACAAGAAAAATAAACTATACTTATGTATATTATTAATAGCTGTATGTAAAATATCGCAGCACACAGCACCTTATGAAGGCTATTTCAAACGCTTTAGCGGTGCAAAAAACTTGTGTCATCTTGAGGAATTGGCTAATTTTTGTAAATTCAAAATTTCAATTGTTTTGTTCTATTAGTTCATACAATGTTAGGTACTTACTTGTTTATTTGTTATTATGCGTCATCTACTTAAGAACCATATCATTATCAAAATAGGAATACATCAAATGCATAATTTTATTTGTGTACTTCTGTGTAGTAGTAGTACATAATCGAGTGCACAAAAAAATGAACTACATACTTCTTTTGAAATTCATAGCATAAAGTAGGTATATACACAGGTATGCCTTGGAGTCTTGTTTTTCATTTTTTGCAAAATATTGTACAGGTTGTGCAACGAAACGCGGAGCATATGAGATTTTAAAAATGTGCGGAAAATGGCTTTCCTGTACATTTTAGAGCAAAAGTACAACAATGAAAAAATATATTAGTAGAATATCTGTGGCACTAGATTTTGGGAAAATAAAATATAGCATTATCGTCAAAAATCAGATATTCATGAAAAAAAAAAAAAGAAATCAGTTCAGTTCAGTGTTAGTTTGGTATTGATGTTAATTATTGTATTCATGTGCCTGGATTGTTATAATACAGCATTAAATGCGCAAGTATAATGACCTGAATTGATATTTTGTTTTATTGGCTATTTTTAGTGAAAATGTCATATTTTATTTTCTAAATATCTAGTGCTACAGATATACTACACTACTACAGCATAAAAAGACTTTTAAAAAGTAAAAATTTATTTTATACATTCCTGTACTTTTGCTCTAAAATATGCGGGAGGGCCAATGTTCCGCATTTCGTTGCTCTGTATATGACAAATGACGGCTACAAATATCTGCTTTATTGAAACATCTTATATGACCCTTTATTTATCGGGTTAACGCCATTTTCGATAAAAAAAACATTTATAAAAAGTTGTTTTCAAAGCGGAAAAGATGTGGGCGTAACTAATTTTATATGTAAATTAATGAGACGTGCATATACAAGATTACTAATCATCCAATATCTCTATCTCCTAACCTATTCATCTAATGTGGATCCTCTAATTTACCTATCGATGCTATCTAGTCCTCCTTGTCTACTTCCCCTCCCACTAATTACCCCTCTCTTGTGAGAGAGTACATGGTCGGGGTAATGAATGTTTGCAACAACAAGAAGGCAGGCGCATAGGGCAGACCAGCCACGGCACACTTTCATCTAAGATCAAGTTTGATAGAGGATCGCAGCTTCGGACAGCGATGCTGCGTTAGTTCACGTTACCAGAACACTCACTAACAAACCAAATACAGCCCAGACAAATTGTCATTTGCATCATACCACCCACGATAAAGATAGATATACAATCGGCAAAGCCAATTGAGTAGATGTTTAGCATTATTGTACGTAATACGAAAATAAACAAATTGAAGAGAAAACTTTGTAGAAAATTTATTTTAATATTACGTATATTTCATTAAACTTTCGTTTTAAATGGATTTTTTTTAATAGCAGTATTATTTATTGTAGTTTAGGGTATACCGGCTGTTAATGAATACGTGTTATAAATTTATAAGATATATAGGGGAAACAAAATATACTAACTTTTACTAACAAACTCATATCCGAAAAACTTATATCCGGAAACGCACCGTTTTCGAGCTACAGGCTCTTAAAAGAGTAATTATCTATAGCTGGAGGAAGCGATCTATGAAACTTATGCAGGCATTAAAACCTTTTCTAGAGGGTTGGGAATCTTAGTGGTTGGGAATCATAAATTATTCGAACTTGAAGGCATATTAAAAAAATCATACTGAATTTTTGTACAAATTTTGTAAATTGAAATCACAGGGTCTCTACATTTCACAATTTTGTACAAGTACTACTGAAACAAGTACAGAAACGACGTTTCGTTTTGATAATTCTTTCAACACTGAAAAAGGTTTTTGCGTGTACCTCGAAACATAATTTCTAAAGACGGTTTGTATTTAAATTATGTTTCAATTTATTGTAATTCCTAAAAAAAATAATTACTTTTCAATTTATAAATTCATGTTAGAGGAATTATATGTTAAACGTATTATTATTTGAATATAGATTTAAAACTACATAATTGGGAAACATCTGATATTTTAATATTTCAATTTATAAATTGATAGAAGAATTATATTTTAACGAATTATTATTTTAATACGCATTTAAAAGTACATAATTAGGAAACATTTTAAACGCAAATTTCGGTTTGGGTCCAGGGCGTCTATTTTGTAACTAGAAAGCGATAACGAATACCAATTCAGATGGAATACGAAACCCCCACCACTGTAAAGGTAGCCATTTTGCACTGAATAAGCAATTCGAGAGGTCCGGAGCACTCGAATAGCGTATTCCATTGTAGAATAGGATTTTCAGTGACATTTATTAGAAATTTCATTCAATCATCGTCTTTCTGGACGAAGATTATAAATAATACTTTTAGTAGGATGGCTCGTTTATTTATTTCCTTTTATTGTGAGGAAATTATGAAAAGAAATATTGCTCAAAATTTAAAGATGAAGAGAAGAAGATTAAAGACACGATGATCCTTTTAAACTACCATCGGAAGAATTTGAGAGCAAATATTGGTAAATTTATAAATAAAACTGCGTGGTAATGTTAAAATTTCAAGACCAACAGATTATTTTACACAATTCGATAGAATGCGTGAATCTGAATAGAAAATTAAGATGGCGCGCTTGCCATATTGAATTCATATTCGTTATCGCTTTCCAGTTACAAAATAGTGGCCCAGGACAGAAAAATCTGCCTGGCTCCAAGAACCCTAACCGCAGGTGCCATAAAACTTTATAACAGCCAATTCTATGAGTTTCATAGATCACTTCCTCCAACTACACCTTAATTTTAGTTATCTATGGCTGTTTAGTTTAACTTCTAGCATTGAATATTTGAAATAATTTTTGTAAGACCTACATTTTATAATAATTGCTCAAAATGATATTTGCCAATTTCAATGTAAGCGTTGAAACACCTTGTATAAAATGAGCAATATGGAGTACATATTCAAAAAATTAGTGAGATACAGTTAAATACAAGTTTTCAAAATTAAATTATTTGTTGGTTATTTAAATACCAGACATTTATGTACGTGAAGTTTTCTCGAGTATTTTACTTATAGAATGGCATTATTGTACAATAAGCAGTTTACGATTTTGAACTCCCATTTATTACCCAGGAAATACGGTGTAGTTTGTTTCAAGATATTTGCAAACGTACTTGCCTCGATTTACGCAGCGGATGGCTTCTTAAATGGGCTTGATGGGTAACATGAGAGGGTTGTAACAAAATATTTGAAATCCAGCATACGAAATATATATGTGGAATTTAATATTTCACTTGAATTTTAAGAAATACAGAACAAACAATATGACATTACACCAAACTTTCACAAATTATAAATAAACAGGTATATTAATTAGCGGGATTTTGAGAAAGTACCGCTACATCGTTTTCCCAAATTTTGCTAATCGTGTCCGGACGCGTAGGATCGTAAATACCATGCTGTTTTGTGGTGTACCGCGTCATTACGAAGGCAGGTATAGTATGAAAGTTAATGTTTAGATTATTTAATGGTTTCTTTTGAAAACATTTCCTATATTTGATTTGAAAGAAAACTGACCCTTATGTATTCCGTTACAGAAGGCATTTAAAATGACCTTAGCAACAGGATTCAGGGATGTATTTAAAAAAATTAATACCGCAAATTCTAGTTCGTTCGTCTCAGGTGTAAGCAACCCTCGAGTCGGAATTACTGTTAGGGGAAATGAAAAATAATCGTATTTCATAGAATTGCCAAATTAAATAGTTTAAAGATCAAAATATTTTGGTATAATCAACATAAACGAAAAATGTTTAAAATATTTTAAACACACCTCTGTTTTCATATTCAGCTACCCTAGTCGGTCATCTATTTTCAGCCAGACATAGTAATATATTTATGCTTTCCTAGTCCAGTATTTAATGGGTTCATGAAAAAATTTCATACCTATATATTTCGTATAATTCTATTATTCTCTAGGGTTTCAAAAGAAACCACATCTATAAAATAATTTAAACGTCAACTTTCATTCGCTAGCCATACCATAGATTTGCAAATATCTTGAAACACCATACTTGTAATGACAATGACCATTACCAAAATGCTTAATGGAAGTTAAATGCTCGATAGAAAATAGTCATTGTTTTTACGCTGTAAAATTAATAATGTATAATTTTTGTTGTTTGAAACAATTGTACATCAATAAGTTATACAAATTTGGAAAGCTAAAAAAAATATCTTTTCAATGATGTAACTTTATAATGTGGTGTTCATATAAAAACATAACTGACCTCACAACTAAAAATCTAACAGTTATAAAAAATTTGAGCATCGTTGTTCGAAACTAGATAAAAAAAGTGTCCTAAAGAAGTGCGATAACCAAAATTCCATATTATTTCATAGTTAAAAGTTATTTGTAAAAGTTAAAATAGATATATTTGAATTTTTGCATTTATCGAGTAACCTATGAATTTTGATTTAAAATCAAATAAAAATAGCTCTTACATTCATCTTAATTTACTATTTGCAATACTTGAAATCTTAAGGCTTCGCCACCTGCTGTGAGTGCTCTGTATAATAAAATAATCTTACTGTTCCTTGAGCAAATATGCTATTTTTGTATGCCGCTTTGTCAATTATAGTCTTATTGCTGGACACGACAGAGTCAAATTTCTTGACGTTATATTCGTTTGTTTCATACTGGAAAAATGCCACAATTATTAAATTTATAGGTTAAAAAAACAATGATTATTGCAATGAAACAGATGAAATAATCAGTTAAGTATTATCATTTGTTTAATTTTAAGTTTATTTTCTACACTTTCTTAATACATAGCATTTAAATATTTAAAAAAATCTTCATAAATATGCACACTCTCACGTACCTACATACATACATATAAAAATATTAAGAATAAAATTTACACATAATTATAATATATAATATAATTTATACATAAAATTTATATACAAATGGCAATTCTGTTATGTAAAAACAAAATTTAGTTTTAAAAATACCGGGAACTATTAAAATACCTCTTGGACATTGCACGCTATCTTAAGAAAAGGTTGAATCCAATAAAACCAGGACGCATGACAATATAAATTTAGTTAATTTCTTAGCTAATAACGCTTGTCTTATTACTTATTGAACAAACCTCGTAAAAGGTTATTAACTTTCTGTATATTGGTAATTTATCAAGCAAAAAATAGTTTAAAGATAAATGCATATTTCAGCTTTGTTATAATATTTTAACTTCTATTGAAATTATTGGAATACCTGACATTTCTGATATTCATTCGATTTTTTTTGCGATCACAAAATTTTTGAATGTATAATATAAATTTCCGTGACCGTATCATGACGGAAGGTAGTATTTTATGGCCATATTTTCGAAATAAAGATAACACGAGTATTGTCAACTGTAAGATAATTTTGTTAGTTGATGACCACGGTGCATTTTACGTCATGCTTCGTTCAACAGTTTACGTACATTGTTAGATGAATAGAACTGACTGACCGATAAAGATTTTCTATATTTTACACACAACTAACTCCTAGATATAAAATTTGCTGGGAACTCATTTCCTATAACTGGAAAATAAGATTCTTCCAGTCATTTAAACCAAATTCGCGAAATTTCCTATAAAAATTCAGCAAGAATCCAAGCAAACAATATTAAAAACTATTCAAGTCTAAAATCAATATCACATTGAATTCCATATCAAAAGTCCATTAACTTTTTTCTGAAAAAGGAACCTCCTTTCTGTATTACACTCTCCACATAAAAATCATGGCATCACAAACAGCGCATTTCACTTTCTTCCTGGCGACAATATAAACAAAATCATCACGTGAATTATGCAATTTTCGCATAAAAACGTGGAAGTCGGTGGGCAAATTACATTTCGATGCAAATTTTTTCGCACTCGCCGCTGGCGTCGGTATAACCTCTTTTGTTAGTTCTTCAGCTTGCCGTCACGGCGCTGTAAGGGTCCTCAGAAGTGAGAGCTTTTCGGCCAGCACCAATTTAGGCTGATTTAATTTTTTCTATAGATAAAATGTTAATATAAAAAGTTGTGGTTTTACGTCGTTCATATGTGGTTTTTAAATCATGCATTTCATAAATTTAACTTTTTGTCGATGTTACCAAACCACAATATATGTATTTAAAATTTTCCTGTTTATTTTATTAATTTCTGTGTTTCTGTTATAGGTGAGTACTACATTTCTATCAGTTTATGCCTCTAGAGACGTAAGTAAAAAGAACTTTTAGTATAGAAGAAAAAAAAAATTATTAAAGTATATTACGTATTATCATTTAAAACTGTATTTTACATTCGATTTTACCGTATTATTTTACTGCAATCGAATGGAAGTAAAATATTTTTCCAAATATTTATTTAATTGATTTTTTTGGTAGCAGGTCATATATTATAAGCACAATGTCGAGCAACATTTTTACTATATACATCAATTTTTCTCACTTGATCCTCACGTCATTGATATCTGAACCACGCTTATAGCTCACTCTTGTTTTCGTTAAGTGTCGCTCAAATTTGAGACGTATGAATTTTATTTTGGACAAAAAATGTGTGAAATATCTCAAATGTAGGTTTGACGTTTTAGATTTACATATTTGTTAATATTAATGTTATTTTTATAATTTATTGGCGATATTTACCCTTTCCTACAATGATTTTCGTTCTTAGGTAAATATAAACTTCGTAATAATCGTAAAATGGAGTAGTTAAGTATGAAATAATTCAGTATAAAATTTACAAATTTAGGTTAAATTTTTAACAATTTTGGATTACAAATTCGGTAAAACACAATTAAGGTAAAATATATAATTATAATAATTGTTATATTATTTTGGAATATGTAAAGGTCAATACATACGTATTTTAGTGTAAACATGGCTAATCTATGACGTATTATATGACGTAATTGCCTTGTACACAAAACTGTTTGAGATCTGCTAGTAATCACGTTTCCTTCACTACCAATACCATTTGATTCATACGATTATCAAACTATGACGTGAAGCTCAGGTGAGAAAAATCGGTGTTTACATCCGATCGCTTATCATATTCAATAATATATCAATGTTCATACTATCTATCTATGACCTGTATACAGCTTTTCACCGTTTACTCTTTTCCAACCGCACTCACCGAGTCGCATTGTTTACCATTGTCGTATTGCTGGTTGGATTTCAGCCATTGCTGCATTTATTTAAGATGTGTAAGTGGCCAACTTATAGCATCCGAGCGTGATAAATATAAGTAGTATTTATTTATTTTTTCAACAAATTAGACATTGTCGATCAACGAGAATCGAACGCACGGAACATGGTTTGGGTCACTGCGAGCTACGAGATGTACATTAACTCATTCAGCCGACAATTTACGAACATTTTCTTTGCCTCATTATTTTATGAAATCTTATGTGAACTTTAGCTGAATCGACAAACTTTACTTATGTTGAATAGTTTTCCAAGTTTTTGTAGCACGCTTTGAAGTAAACAAGTTTTATGTTTATCTATCTAATTCTACAAATCGGTAAAGTATGAAATTTTATATTAAAATTTCTTTCTTTAGCATCTTAATTAGATAAACTTTTAATAGTGGCGGACATCGCCCAAGGAAGATGGTCGAGTTTAATATTGTTTGTTGTCGGTTAACGAGTTATGGCTATTAACATATCTAGGATTGTTTTGATTCATAACATCTGTTGTTTTTTTCAATAGTATTTCGGTTTCAGAAAGTGAAAACAGTATTAATAAATATTATTTTTTGAAATTCTCTCATTAATGCTACATTCAGAATGCTATGATAAACAGAACCATTATTGTGACATACGAGCCTACTTTTATAACAAACAAAGGCTTAATATTCTGAAATCGGTAAAATTATTAATATAAATTAGTATGCTTTTTCAAAATTTTGCAACTAGCTGCTTGTAAATGTAAATATAATCCTTATTGTTAATGGCCAAACAATTACAAATTAAAGTGTGGAATTTGATATAAAAAAAAATTGAGTTGTGTAAGTTAACATTTCTATACCTATCTATCGGACCTATTCTGTAACTCAGTGGTTAATTTTTAACCACTGGTTAAATATTTTATCCAATAGATATTGATTTGACAACTAAAAATCCGTTTTTTTGTTATATGTCAACATACTAGATTGGTTAGAAAATTAAACCAGTGGTTAAAAAGTAACCACTGAGTTACAGAATAGGCCCGTATATCTGTTAAAATCTTAATGTTTTGGAAAAAAATAACTTACTGAAATAGCCATTTCACATAAGAATCTATTACAATCTAGAAGGGATTGATAAGTATGGGATTTTTTAGCAGGGGTTGAAATTTCAATGATAACATCTTTTATATAGTGGCCGTGCGAATTAAGAAATTGCTGCGGCAGAACGGGGATTATGCATGAATTTGGAAGAATTACTGCTTTCACCGGGTTCAATTTGTGACCCTCGGTTTAAATTTAAATTGGACCGTGTTTAAGCAATTACGCTTATACATTGGTGTGAAAAATATTACACCAGAGTTCCGCTTGATTTTTCTCTATTTCATTTGAGAGTTGGGAAACAAGTTACCAAATTTGATGAATATTCATAAACTAGTTGCAAAAATTTATGCTAATCCTCGTTATTGTTCAGACAGAATTGCTGCAAAAAAGATTTCATTAATTACGAACGCAGACAGATAATGTAGAGCGAGATTGCGTACCAAAAATTTAAAATATAACAATGCAAATCTGAAATATTTATGGAAAATTATATACGACTGTAGAATAATAACTGAAATAATAGCCGCTAGTATGAACATCTGATTAAGAGTGATTAGCGAGCATTTGAATAGTATTGTTTTATCTCTGGCAATCATTTATGGATTATTTTAGAAAAAAAATATTTCAATTGAAAGATGCACACAATTAATTTTTTTATAGGTAACCGTTATTTGTGTTTTTCTCTAAAATAATCCATAAACGATTGACCGAGATAAAACAATGTTAGTCAAATGCTTTCTAATTACCATTAATCAGTTGTTTATCTTGACGGTCAATATTTATTGTGTGTTTAACAAATTGTTAATTGTTTTGTACTTTCTGTTGTTTTTGTCTTAAATGTTATTAAGATATAAGAACAATAATGTATTAGCGTAATAGTTTATAATGGTAAATGGTATTATAAAGAAAAGAAAAATATAGCATTAATAAACAGGGTTGTGCGTCTACGCGTAAACTATGACAGATTACTTACATGCATAAACAATGTAAAGAATGATGTCAAAGAAGACAAAGCATAAACTATGTAAACTTTGTGTATATCGCAGAGAGAGATTTAGCGAAATATCGGTCCAGTGAGAGTCAGTGACTAAAATAGGAAGTAGAAAAGCGAAAGCAAATTTAAAAAATTTAAATTTTACTTTAAAGCACGTAAAAGACAAATACAAAGCATATTTGTACAAATATGTACTATTAGCATTCGATGTCAATTTTTTTAGCAATAGTTAGCAACTCAACAGAACTGGTAATTCCCAGCCCAACAACTAGTAGCATCTATTTGTTACAAATAATACTAACTAGTTTAAGTTTTTCAATAAAATGACATTGTATGGTATACCTCTATTATATTTTCAATCTCATTCATATATCTTGCAAATTAATCAGTAATAGTAATATTTTTGGCCTTTTTTAAGAAAAAATATTAAAATAATTATAGTCTACATGCGCGTAGAGCGTAGACAATATACAAATTATAATCACCTAAACAACAACATTGTCTACGCGTGGACAATGACGCACAAACCTGATTATTAATAAACTATAAATCGTTAACAATTATGCAACATATCATCGTGTGTAAATGAAAAGGTTTCAGTTGTTGGAATTTGTGTCTCTTTACTAATTTAGTAACCACATGTTTAAAATGAGCAACATTTGTGGATCAGGATGATTGGTTTCTCGTGGAAAATTCATAGTGCCTATAATGTTTATAGCTTTAGTACAAGTAACTTAAAATCCCTTTCGGCCGAATTCACCATTCCTTTCTCTTTCTATGCGAGTATAAATCAAAATTGTATTATGAAGAAATAAACCTATTTTCCAAATTTTATTACTTTATATTTGACTACTGCAAAAGATAATGCAATGCTTTGTGTGGATGTGAAATAGTAAACAACGTACGCCTATATAAACTAATAATCGTTAATATTGCTTTGGCAGCAATGAACTTCAACTGTTGCTTTCTATGTGAACATTGAAATTCCAATAAGTTAATTTGCTTTGTTGTTATAATTAACGTCAAAAACAATACAGGTGTGTGGAAACATACTGAGAATGTGAGATACCTTAAATTACATATAATTAATTCATTACAATATGTATATTATGCAAGGAAGTTGAGTGTAGTCTGTAGTGGTGTTGTAGTGTAGTTAGTCATGCTGAACTTGGGCTGAGATTAATGTTTACGATAACAAACCAAGTTTACTTAATTAGCTTGTTTGTGGAAAAATACAAGTTGGTAAAGAGAACGGCCCATTCGAAATAGAAGCACTCGAGTGTCCAATGTAAACACCTCCTATCTCCATTCTAATTCAGATGCTGATTTTACTGTATTATGCAATCGTAATGCGATGAATATGCATCAAAATGCATTCAAAGTAGAAGACAACTCAATTGTTACTTGTGAATTATTTATCACTTTGAATTTGTTGCTACAGTATCCATTACAGTATTATTTTTTTATTAGAACGTTGGACAAAGAAATTATGCAGATTTATAGGAAAAATAATTGTCACTATAGGTAATACTTTTTGTTTCATTATTTAAAATTGGACTATTGTTGGTTTTATCTAGATGAAAATATGATGATAATTAAATGTATGAACAGGACATACTCATATTCTGAAAATAAGATTAAAACCATTTGGACAACTCATATTCTGGAAATAAGATTAAAACCATTTGGACAAACATTTTTAACTTGTAAATAAGTTTACGGATAACAGTAAATTCATTCTTTATTTCATTGTTGTTTGACAGTAGTGTTTTGGGGCGGAACTGTTCATGACTTTGACGAACGCCGAACCACTTTTTTCTCACAGATATTGAATAAAAGTTGTGTAGATGAATAAAAATTTATATCTTTAATGAATTTTGAAGCACTAGATACAGTAATAGTTTACTTGTTGAATTCAAATACTTGTTTTTAAAATGAGCATTTTATTAAGATTGTTCATTTAACTACTTTACGTTTATAGTTTACCGCCGCGTTGTACTGTAGTGATGATAATATCAAATTGAAAAACTCAATATAACCCAATAAAACCCAAAAGAGTATATGAAATCCAAAAAAGCTATATTAAACAAACTCGACGATGTTTTCTAAAAAAATTCGTAGGTATTTGCCATCCGTGAATGTTCCTTGCAGAACACCTTCATGTTAGTGCCAACTTTTCGTGACTTAAATTTTTACGGTTAGCATTTCGAATTATCGCAGCGTCCAAACTAGTTTTGCAGTGAAAGCTAAAGTAGAGAACATTGCAATGGTATCGTATTGTTAAAATAATTATTTGTATTTTAAGGATGCGAAATCTCTCTTTAGCGTTCCGAGAGAAAAAGTATCGCCGTGGCTGCTTGCTGCCGAGGCAGGACAATCAGGGTTATTCTGGTGGTTCTTGTTTACTAGCCAATCTTGAATTGGAAACAAGCTGCTAAACAAGGGTGTTAACAATATTGTATATTGCTAGTATTCTCGTGACCACATTGATAACTTCCTTGCTTAGCATTCAATATTGCTTAAGAAACAAGTGACGCATGCGCATAGCGTAGTGCCAGAGTGCCTGCAGAGTGCGTAGTAAATGTCAAATTTTGAAATTGGTTATATTTTATGTTTACAAATAAAATACACAGACCAGAAAGTGTTTAGAATCACGTCGAGAATCACGCTTAAGATGTCAACGAAAAAAAGAACCACTAAAAGTCAACTGAAAATTTATATTACGTATTTAGAAAACCATGATATATTTCGAACAGGAAAAACAACACCTTACAATGCAAATAAAGTGAATGAGATATGGGAACATATGGTAAATGAGTTAAATTGTTGCGGCGATGGACCAGTGAGAGATATGGACTCTTGGAAAAAGGAAAATTTGAATTAAATATGTAATTTATCTATTTAATAGTAATTTAATTCTCAATGTCGGTCTGTTAGAATGAAAGCCCATTTTTTCTTGATATTTTGCATATCTTTTTCTTATGTTACGTGTACTAATGTTCGTTTTGATAAACTTTAATGAGGTGTAGGATGTATCGATGTATTTTCATTATTTATCTATTTAATAGTAACTTAATTCTCAATGTCGGTCTGTTACAGTGTAAGCTCATTTTTTCTTGATATTTTGCATATCTTGTATATATTGTACATTATTTATAGTTTTTAATATTATCTGGTGTTGTCAATTCCATTTGTGCGTGCATTATTATTCATTTTTTTAACTTAAACTAATTTACAGGTTACTTGTGCAGATTTCCGTTCTGCTAGATGACATTCAATATTGTTTACGCGACCTCAGAGCTCGCGCAAACAATATTGAAAACTTTACAATTTTGCTTACGTCAGAGATGGTCACCAGAATACCATTTTCATGATTTCTTGTTTATGAAACCAATACTTGTTTATTAAACAATATTGGTTACTAAGCAAGTGCCAAGAGAATACCGACATTGATGGTTTCTTGTTTCATAAACAATAATTGTTTTCTATTCAATATTCAATAGCCACCAGAATAACCCTGATTGTCGAGGACGCTAAAGGATTTTGCGGACAAGATGTAAACAATATTTTTTGTGCAACAGTAAAAAAAATATGCAATTACAAATATTATTGTGTTTACACATTATAATTTATTGAAATAGAATGGCGGCTATATGGTAGGATTTAATAAAGAAAACAATAATTAGTTTTGTAAAAATATCGTTGAAAGAATATTAGATGATTTCTAAAATAACTATTTTACAATATTTATTGTATTTATTTTTTTAAAACCATGAAACTTATTGTTGTCATATTTTTATAAAGTAATTTTCACATTATCAGTCATGTCAGTTTTCATGTTTGTCATACTGATTTTTGTTTATGATAACGGTCGAGAAATTGGATTTCTCTGCCTGTATTGCGTCTGCGAAATGTTCAATTCGCGAAAGGTTGCACAAAAAGGTATTTTTAATCAAAATACAAATCTAATGTATTACAAGTAATTTAGATATAAATTTAAATGGTTTACAGTACAGGATATTCAGTTTCCAATAAATAATTATGTATTATCATAACAAAATAATAACAGAAGTTTACTTTTTTACTGTTAATGAAAACCGCAAATCTAAACAGAAAGTTATTTGTAATATAAATAACAGGTATGGCCATTATTAGGCAATAAACACATGTATAAAATTACATTCTGTTTACATTAATTATAATTATTCATTGCGCATCAAAAACAATAATCCGTGACGTTATACACCGTGGAATGAGCAATAATTCATTTTAAAATAGTATTTCACGAAGGCCGCACACAAACATCTGGAACGCTTGTTCTTGTAGGTTGTATAGCTTGTCCATTTATTCGCACCCTGTATTAGCGGATTATATAATTATTTGCGAACAATGAAAGCCGAACGTACGCAGAGTGACACAGGCACAATACCGGCTACACAACAAACAGCCTGCTGAAAATACAAGCTATCAGTCGGGTTCAGTTGGCCCTATAAATTCACTATTATTGTTTCAAATAACACGTGCGCATTATAGCTTAGTCCGTCTACGGGTATTTACTTACACATACAGGTTTAATTCATTGCTGTTTACTATTTACAGTGCGACAGCCAGATCATACATTGTCTTACAAACTAAATCTATTTTACGTTAAATATAACAGTAGCTTTCAGTTAAACTCAAGTCCAAAATTGCAAAAAAGATTTTTTAAAAACAAATTTGTAAAAATTTACTGCGTGTTTAAGTATTTTTTATATCTGATGTGTAGGTACGTAAACCAACATCAATACAAGTGTGGCATTTAAGTTATCTCACCTAAATTTAGTTTTTTCTCTACATTTATGTTGGTAATATATACTGAAAACAGCAGTATTCAACTTCAGGTCTGTTTTCTGTCAAATGTGAACTCAGTATTTGGTGTGTTCAAACTGTAGTCTGCTCGTGTGTCAACAGAGACAACTATCTAAAGAGAGATTGGAAACTCAATGCTCTTGTATCGTCATAAAGTTCGCCATCTATCAACATATGCAACTAACTAAACGACGGTAACTATATCTCATATACGTATTAGAAAATATACCGCTGATACAACCTTCTCAGCGTGGTCAACATCAGAGTGCAGACATATATGTTTCTATCTCAACTTGTCCCCTTTCTCAATTTGCGCATGTTCGAAGTCTGAATATTCTATTGGTTAAAGCAAGACTTTGCATTCTAATGATTAACCGCAAATGTTTGAATGTAATTTTGTTCACAGCAAATATTATATTCGTAAAACATTTTAAAAACTACGAAAGATATTTATATTATAAATTTTATATTTCGTTTATTAAAATAGAACATTTTTATGAAATTTAAATTATAAAATATATTTATATACATTAATGGCTGTATCATTTGTACTATATTATTCAACTTACACATTTCATTAACAAAGAATAACAATCATTTTTATTTGATTTTTTATTTTAAACAATTAGTCCAAAAGAAATAAAAGTACTAATCAAAGGGTTATGCAAATATTGAAAATACAAAAGAAAACATACCTTGATAATACAGAATTACAAACAATAAACATAACGAAAAAATGCAAGGAACATTAAAGGAAGTTGGGCTAGAATACATTAATATTGTTTAATATTTTATTTTTCGTCGAATATAATAATTACAATTGAACAAATGCATTACATTTTATTGGTTTTTGAATATGACTAAACTATTATATTTATTCTTGATGAAATCGTGTTTCTGGGAAAATATTTTGGTTTCGTGAAATAATCTTATTTTAAAAAATATTTCAATAACCTGTTTAATTAATTGTGACTTCTTGATTTGTTGGTTTAATGATCATTGAAAATTCACCACCACTTGTCCCCTGAATTTTAAATGGAACTCTTTTAGAAGGAAAGCGCCCCGGTTTTAATCTCAAACTTCCTTTTAAATTTTTCGCATTGGGTTCAGGATAATAATCATCAACAAAATGATTACTACAAATGAAACATTTGGATACATCATTATTCCCTCTTAAATTGCATAATCTTTTCCAGAATTTACTTTCTTCTACGTTCTTTGGAAAACTATAAGATATAAATACAACACAGTTAAAAACAAACGTTAAATTCATATTGTTTAATAATACTTACGAATGCAAAGTAACTGCTGGACTTTTTGCACTACAGAAATAACACTTTCGAATTTGTTTTTCACACAACAGAATTAAATTTAACACGTGGAGGTTATAAGACAACGTGACAGAGAAATTTTCTTCAATGTTTCAAGCTACTTCCAGATATACCGCTAGAACACATAACCAATAGAAATTAGGTGCCCGAGCATGCGTACATTTAAAAAGGGAGCAAAACGAGATGGAACATCTATATTGCTGTCTTTCTTTGTTGACCATGCCCACCGCTCATTGTCAGAATACAAGCATTAGCGGTATATTTTCTAATACGTATATGCTATATCTTTAAACTGTTGACTGTGTGTTTTAATTTTTTATTTTTTTTAATATTTGAAAGAAAAAGAAAAACTCATTATATGTATTATGAATATTTATTTAAAATATATAGTGTACAAATTTTCAATTGCAAAAGAACAATTAGTAGGTATGTAAATAATATTAATAACAGAGTTTAATAATATTTATCCAGATAATTATTTTGAGGAATAGTGTATATTTTTTGCAAATTCCACACCTCTTCGCGAGATTCAAGTCTTAATTTGTGTACTGTAATATCTGAGCCATATTTTTACATCTATGTATGTGATGTAAACTAAAACTTGTAAGCAACACAATCGGATATGTACATCGCTGTATTAGTGTTATTTTTTTGAAAGAATTTTGAAATCTTATTTAAAGATGTGTTGAAGAGACGTACGCATTTCATAGGTGGAAAAAAAAGAAACGAAAATTGGGAGCTAAGGAATATCAACCTCCAACATCTTCATAGTTTTTCACATAACTCATTTAGTCGTAACTTTATGAACGATATTGTCAGCTTTTATGTACTACTGTGTATTTTTAGTTCTTTTTGCGTTGGTTCCTTTCTTTTCTCATATAAAATTTTTCCGAAGAATTGCAAATGCTCAAGTTCATTTGATGAATGTTCAACAGGATATTTATTTGTTCTCCATGAAATTCTACAGAAACATATATAAAAAAAAACTTACAAATATTATTATATATAAAGTAATTAATGTTCATATGATACCTTACGAGTTCTCTATATGTTTTAAACATATAAAAATTCAAATAATGCGGGATCAGAAATTATGTATGTCATGTCAGCTTATAAATTTTTCAGTTTGACGTTTACACTTTCCATTATATTTTTTGCATTGCCTTCTATGTTAAGTCATTTTTGTGATTTTGCTGCCCTCTGAAGAAATATGCAAGGGACTATTTTCCCCGTGCTCCGTTTACTCCTCATCACCAAAAACTTTGTTACAAGGCCACCCATAAGTCTGTCCAATCTCTCTTTAGATAGTTGTCTCTGTGTGTCAAATTTCTATGGGAATGATAAGTGTAAACAAACTTAATAATATTCGGTCAATTATTTTCGTGACTAGGCTTGCTGCTCTGATGAAGCTTGTGTTTACACTCTTATTGCATAAATAACTATTATAGATTAATTTATGTACGAGTTAAATATACGTATGTAGTTCTACTTTCAATTACAATTAATAAAATGTCACTATATTTGTTTTAAATGTTTTTCTAAATAATGTTAAACCAGCATTTTGTAATAAATTCGTACCTCTCAATTAATAATGAAAAGTTCAGTCGAAACTTTATTCTTGAAAAACTGTGTTTAACTTTAGAAAAACTAATGTCTAAATAGTAAAAAAGAAAAGTTAAATTGAAACTTAAATTTGGGTTGGTGTACTTGCTATTAAATTTCAGTTTAATGTTTCGTTAAGTGACTGTGTAAACAAACGTCCGTGCAGGTTCCATTTTCGCTGTGCAGTACAGCTAAAAACAATAACAAAAATGTCAAAAAATACTGATTTTGAACTGAATTTATCGAAATTCACTCATCCGTAGGTAGTAAAGAATCAGATCTTTGTTATTTGGTGTTCGCTTCTCGTGTGTAAAAGCAGGAATCTCGACCCGTGAGCAAACAGCGGTCGTTCGATTACTGCTCGCATTACCGTTTCAATTATCGGAGGTGATTTAAGTGCACCCAGCCCACCCCTAGCACTGTATTTCCCAAGAACTTTCTTCAACAAACTTCAATATTTTCTTACTCGACCAATAAGAAATGTTAGTGGAATTCAATCACTACCAACATGGAATAGAACTTTGTGGAATCACCTGCAAATGTAAGAGGATATAGTTTAATGCTTAATAAGGAAATTTTCTAAACATTTCGTATGTGAATATAAATATTTCATAACAAACAATTTTAATGAATTTTAAAATATAGGGTTCAATTTGGTTAAATGAACCATTTATTGTTTAACTAAATTGAACCGTGTATTTCTGCCTTTAGCCATGTCTTCATCTTATTTTGAACCTATTGCAGCGTAATATTATCATAAACAGTTTCTAATATTTCCAAGTAATGATCATGGAAAATTCATACTTTATGAAATGTCCTCGGTAACGCCTATCAGTACAAATGTTTTCACTATTGTTTTGAATGATTTCATCACTCAACACATGACCTTCTACTTCTTTCTTCATATATACCTCGATATACACCTTTTCATTTCGATTTAAATTAAATAAATAAAGAAATATATCATCACGGCTTATTACCCACACTATAATATTTTGTAATATTTTGCCTGTTCACCAGCAGAAATAAGTTGATGGAGAATATGGTTTACAGTTTCTTTTTTCACGCAAAGAAATGGAATCATTGAACGAACATTGAATATGGCTGGATTTGTAGGCCTATTCTGTAAAATATTCGCTTAACGAATAGTTATCATAACGAAATCGTTTATTATGAAATTCGTTATATCTACTTAACGACACTTGTTATCTTCCTATCCGTATTCTGTAACACATTTAAAAAATAATAGCCATGAGAGCAAGTTAAGAGCTTTATTTCCTAAAATCAAATTACAAATTTAAATGAAATATTATACAGGGTGTAAATGAAATAAGTACAATAAATTTAACCAGTCATATACTTCGTCGAGAGCAACAATATTTCTTAATAACTTTTTCTCGAAATCGCATATTTTTTTCGCACACGAAAATCATCCTCTTCGTAATATTCGTAAATTTATGTTGTACCACATACGATATCTTCGGGATTATCACAGTTTGATGTGTCACATATGAAAATTTGGAATATTTTAAAAGAGCAACAGGTACTTCCATACCATGTGCAAGAATTTCATTGTTTCCAGCATTTCAATTTTACGAATGAGTTGTATTATTGGTCACTGATAGGGCTGGATCTATTAGAGAAAGTGTCTTTAATAATGCACAATACACTTACCTGGTCACAAAAATCCTCATACTGTAAGAAAGAAACACAATTTTCAACAAAAAATATCATTAAATATTTGGGCGGGAATAAATTGACGAGTCATTGGTCCTCATATAATCCTACCTCGTTTAAATGGATAAAAGTATGTACTTACATTTTTTGAATAACGTATTTAAACTATTATGATTTGCCGTGTTGACACACGAAAATTCATCTCATAACCTCCATAACTAGTATGCTCTTTCCACGCTTTTACTCTATTCACTAAGTTCAGAAACCTATTTTAATAAACAATTTTATAATTTTGTTATCCAGATTTTAAATTTCTTTATTTTAAAAATTGTACTATTACGAATTTATTAATAAAAAATGTTTTCCGTTGATCATTTATTAATTACCGTGTCTGCAAGTATGCAACCACAACCCAACAATATTTGCGCTGTGCACATCGAACTTTGATTCAGACAGCAGAGATCTTACCATTGGCGGGTAACGAAATTTTAAACAAATTTTTAAAGAATTTTAACTCAAAAACTAGAAGATTCAGAAAAAAACAATTTTTAAGAAAAATTGTTGCTCTACGAGTTACATTACTCGTTAAATTTAATGCACTTATTTCATTTACACCCTGTATATTTAATTTAAAATGAGTAAGATTACTTCTGGCGGGAGTCAGCCTTTCAGCTGTCAGACTTTTTCTTCTTCATGTTGTGGGCTATGTTAGAGCTACTACTACCATCTGTATACAAATTGGGAAGCTTGCGCTAGGTGCTAGGAATATAAACTTATTAAATTATTTTAATATTACCTCGCAAAGAAAAACTATAATATGATGGGTTTTTGAGATCACTATTCAACATAATACCAATTTAATTTTGACACGAATGAAAATACTGAATTACTCACAAAACGTTTACCTATGTAACGAATGATTATTTCATTTGTTAAAAAATAACGTTATCGTTATCTTTTTTTCGTTATGTAGAATTAAATAATTGATTACAGAATACTTTAACGATTATCGTTGTAATAACCACATAACAATGCATAATGTCATAAACGTTTACAGAATAATCCTATTAAACGATTTTCGTTATTATTATAACGATATAATGTTTTACCGATTCGTTATGTCAAATTAGTATCGACTCGGTTATTTGAAACACATACTGAAATCACAAATATTGTTGCAAGATTTCCATAACAATATTTTCATAAATTCATTAAATAAATGTATCTACACAAGTTCTATTTTCGAAATTCGCTAATTTTCTTTGTGATTGATATGTAATTTCTTTTAAATTAATCATTTTAATTTTCGTAAGTAATTATTTTTCCTTAAACCATCTTTATAACGCACCATGATACCAATAATGAAGTCTCCTTGAGATTATTAACCATATTTACGATGAAAAATGATTCGGTAATTAAAAACTTGTTTGAAGATTGCGTCGCTTTAAAGAAGTGTACGAGGATGTAACACGAAGACAGACAGGTTAGTGAATAAATTAAGAGAGATTAAGAATTCATAGTGCTCCAGTTAATTAAGAATATATTAGCGCTTGTCTATCACAGCAAGAATTTAATATCCTTACATACAAAGCATTGACAAGAGGAAAATCCTTAAAAATACAGTAATGAACTACAGCGGGAGCTTGAATAACACGGCTTACAGACTAACTAGCGTAACCAACAAGACAGGATAGAAAATAGACCAAGAAGAGTTTGAAACTCAAACAGACGTTATACACAAGAAGAATCTACCCTTAACGTTTGTGTCGTCTCGTAATGGATGAAAAATTGAAAAATCGCAAGTACATCATTAGGTTTTTTATCCGTAATTCTGTATGTGGCATTTTTTACTAAAGCTGTTCGAAGTACGTCCGTGCCATGTGGTGAGATAGATCTAATTTAACGATTTAAGTTTATACTAAATGACTATGCCATTAGATAATGTGTATTGTATGTGTAAATATTTTGTACAAGCTTTCAGCAACTATAGAATGAAATGTTTGTACATCGATCTTTTTTGAATATTGAAAGTAATGGAAGATTTTAGTTTTTGCATTTTCTACTATTTTAAATGCAATAATGCCTGAAATCAAACAGTTTATTATAATAACTTCTAGCATAACACCCTGACTATTATTATTCATTAATAATGAAGCTCTTTGAAGATATTTGTTTCTACAAGTGAATTTTTTCAAAAATACATTCTGTCGTCTTTCTAAATATTTAACAATTAAGACTCGTGCCCCTAATTTTTAACTAAACTTGCAAATCGAGATTTTTTAACAATACATAATAATTAATTTGACATTTTATTTCAATGCGATATTGTAAATTTAAGGAACAATTAAAATTTCAGTTACATTTGTGCAACCGGACATGAATTGGTTATTACATACGATACGAGTAGCTATTTAACTATTTTTAATTGTCTATTAAATTCTTTCGTATTAAATTTTAAGTTAAAAATTACCTTATTTTCATAAGGTATTCATATCTAACGATTCCTATTTTTTTCAAAAAGTTCCAAAATTAATGATGGGTTTCATTTCTTCATAAACTTTAAAAAATTTGCACGCTTAGCAGACATACAATGGGGTATATGACCATATTCGAATTTCAATATATATGTATACATGTCATAAAATATAAAATCTAACCACTATAGCTTCTTATTATAATAATAAAAACTAAACATTAATTTGTAATAATCTTGTTATTAACAATTTAATGTTTCGGAGAAGGGATATATGCCGTAAGTATGTTAGAATCGTAGACAAAGATAGATAGACTGCGGGAAGGAAAGAGTCAGTTTATCAACGTCGCGTTTATGTTGTGGTAGGTGTGGCATGATCACATCTGGCTATAATTATCTCTTTCCCTCCCAGTTTAACCGCCTTTTTTCACTCTTCTACCATTATCACGTCACAAATCCCTTCCCCAAATGTTTAATAATTATTTTCATGTAAAGTACGAATAATTTATTTTTATCGCCCAGTTCATCATCGACCAATCATCGTCGCCGAGTGATGCACATGACAATCTGCACCAGTTGTATTGGCAAAAAAGCAACGTTAATTTTTGTTAAGAAATGATTAAGAATTGATTTAAAATTGGCTTGGCAGTGTTTAATCTCTTAAAGTTCACAGCGTTTTGTTTCACACTTGGCCTACTGCGATTAGATTCTCTCCTCTGACGAAATATTTAATTATTTCGATCAAGTGGACTCTACTTGTTTCTCTCCTCGTTTGTTTTTTATTATCTTTCGTTTCGTTACTGTTCACGGTTCTCCTTGGTAGAGCTTGTTGGCATGAGTTTAAAACTGATTTAATTGATTCGATTTAAGTTGATCGTTTAATGTGAAGTAATAATGTTTGATCGTTATATATCGAGGTATTAGTTGATACAAGACTTCAAGTTTTAATTAAAATTTTCTTTAATACATTCTGATTCATACTTCACCGATGGCGATGGTGCGATTTTCTACTCAGGAGGTGTTTTATTTTTAATTTAATTTCGAGAAGTTTTGTTAAAAAAATTTGTCTCCACCAATATGCATATACAGGGTCTGTTACGTGATTAGATAATTTATTATTTTAAATAAAAAATGTATGTCGGCAGTGGCGCACTAAAAAGAATTAAATGAAAAATAATAAATAATTTTCCGAATTTTGAAAAAATATTTTTGGTTGAGAATCAGCGTATCGAAAGATATGTATACATATACCCTTAATTTTTTACCCCTTTTTTAAACACCTTATGGGCCCTATTCTGGTTAATTTTTAACGACTGGTTAAAATTTTTCTCCAATAGATATTGATTTAACCACTAAAAATCCCTCTTTTTGTTATATGTCAACATATTTGATTGGTTAAAAAATTTAACCAATGGTTAAAAATTAACCACTGAGTTACAGAATGGGTCCCTATATATTCTAAAATATTTATGTTCATGGTTAAATTAGGTTAAATTTGAATGCTCTCGTTGCACATTTATTTTTATTTACTGGGCCCGGTATTTTATTTCCGAATAATGTTTGGAATAAGTATTCATTAAATAAATTTTATTCTATATATTTATGAAACGAATCATTCCATTGCGTCTTTTCACACATTTGACGAAAACAAATAGCTATATGTCAAATAACTTTAACGTTCGTGAATTGGTTGTCTTGCAGAGTGAATTTGTATGAATAGAGAAGGATAGAGTCTGGCGTAGCCGCATGTTAAACAGACAAAGATGAAATTTGTCAATTTCTTCCGTAGTTCTCAGAATTTTGTTTGACATTTTCAATATCATCTATATTCTTCTGTATTTTAACAAGTATACCATCTAATGCAGTAATCATATGCGGTAAACGAGATATGTATATTGTAAAATTGCGTTGTACTTTTTGTATATTTCTTTCAGTTTGAAGTTACTTTTTGTCATTGTACATTGCAACAGTATCCAAAATTCAAAAAGTCAGCGTCGAATGTCAAGTTCTTTATAATGAATTATCTATACACTGCTTGAGATGAAATACGATCCCCAATATGTAATAAATTGAAAACAGTTTGTCTTCATAATCGGAATCTGACAAAAACTTCCTTCATGTATGTGGTTATGTCGTTGTCTGATGGTGTGTGATAGATTTCTCATATTATGTACAAGTTCATAGTGTAAAATATCATCATAATCATCAACAATATTTAATATATTCATTTGTTAATAAATCTATATTATGTAAAAATGTATTGAGCTTACGAATGAACAGGTTATTCGCTACCCAACTACCGAATAATTTATTTCGCGAATATAGATGTTATTCTTTGGACTAAACTTATTTCCAAGTGGAAAGAGAAGAAAAATATTTATCCGAAGGATAAATTTATCTAAAACTTTATTCTCAAGTGAAAATATCGGCCCTAAGTAATAAGAAAATGTCTATACAGTAGGTACCAAATTCATGCATGTACCTATGTTCGAAAAGATGGAAATGAATAATAAACACACGCCTTTGCTGTGTAATATCCTCGTAACATTGATATAGATATGTATAAATTAAATAAATACACTTACATGAATGAAAAAATAAAATAAAAATTATAAATAATGAACATTCAATCAAGGAAAAGTTTAAAATACTATAAAACTTTAAACGCAGAAATAGTTTTCTACGATTGTTTAAATTGATAGACAAAATTCAAGAGCGTGACAACTAGACCAAATTTTTCTTTATATTATTTTTTAGTTTTTGTGATATATTCGTGCTATCTTCGCAGCATAATATGAAAGAAAGTAAATATTAGTTAAAAGTCATATATTGACATAATATTTACAATGATGAATGATGTCATTTCGACTGATATGAAATAAACATTTTTACAAATAATAAAAATATATAAAAGTCAGCTTCCGAGAAATTAAATTTGTTCTGGAATGTTAGCAGTAAATGCAGTTTTTAATTATGTGTTATGTTGTGGTGGATTTTTTCCTGTATAACAATTCTCCTCTGGCAATGAAGTAGCCGTGAGTTTTATATTACTTTTCAGTGACTTTATGTCACATAAATTGAATTATTGTAATCTAAAGGTCATTTTTTAATAACACCATAGACTATTGACAAAGTTCCCTTGGCGTCACCTTCGAAAAGTAAGCAAAATAGTGTGTTACACGCGTCACATTATCGCGGGTAATGCTTGTATGCAATGCGTTAATCGAATCAACGCTAAGCAAGGTCTATTTTAATTAAGAATATAGTATAACCGTTGAATTGGATAGTAAAAATACTTATAACTGTATTGGGATTTTCAAATAAGAAAACGCTAAATAACGGCGAATATTAGAACTAAAAACAGTGGTACACAGTTGACATTTACATGAAACTATAATTATATGACTACAAAAATTCTATTACACATACTTGAATCATAAATAAAAAATTCTAATAAATGAGAAAATAATACGAAAACTAAACTAACAAAATTGACAGCAATGCTACGCATACAAATGTCAACAAAGAGCGCCATTTTTTGATACTTAAAAATCCCAATACTGGTGACATGCTTTTATTGGGTCTCGACTATATATAATAAATAAATTGTCAATTAAACATGATGTATTTCGTAAAACCTTTTTGATATCATTATTGTTTATTACGTTTTCTAGAGGACATTTTACTAGGGCTGGCAAAAACTTTGATGGATTTAAACAAAAAATCATGTTATGAATAATTAAATAAATTTAATTACTAATAATTTTATTGAACAAATAATTTCAGAAAAAAATTATATGTATTTATGAATGAAACATTTCTTTCTGCAATGGGCTAATTTCGACATGATGTATCCTAACAAGAAACGTGCTTTCTTTGTAAGATTAGCGTGCCAGAGAGGGCTACACGCTATCTCCGTCCAACCAACGGCAAAAAATGAAATAGAAACGGTATTGTAACCGCGGTAATAAGTATCATTTTCAAATATTTGCATTATTTGAATATTCATGTCATTCTTTCAATCATGTGATTAATGTGATTTTGGTGTCGATAATTTGTGTTTGATTGTGTGTTTGGTAGTTTCGTTAATTCTTAGTATTATATTGTACATTTTGCAGGCTATTGCAAAGATGTTGTTTCTAAACACGGATTACATATTGGCAACAATTATTGCAATATTGCTTTGGACAATAAAAAGAGGTATAGAGTTAAATAAATAGACCGTAGGTTCCTTATATGTTTATGACATCAGTCATATGTCGATTTATTACATAGAACGTTTCAGACAAAATAGTACATTAAAACACAAGTATCATAAGGCAATCTGTTAACGTACGAGTCCAAGTTTGGAAAACGAGCCGCCAGGCGAGTTTTACAAAGGACGAGTGCGTCAACAGGCCTTATGATACATGTTTTTTATACTATATTTTCTATTGAGGTAATTTTACAATTAGATTTTAAAAAAAGGACTTGTCAAAAGTATGAGTTGGTGTTTTTTATCAGTTATGTTGGTAGCGCTTCCCGCCAAAAATTGAAATTTCACATTTTGACAGTTTGTGTATCTTGTGATTTTGTCTGATTGTTTACATTAAAACATTGTATCAAGTATTATACAATTATGAAAGAGGAAAACCAATACATACAATGAACTCCAAGGTTTATTAATGAACCATCCTGATTTGAGATATCGGTGGTTCGTGTTGGTTACTATCATAAATAAAACTTGAATATGGGATTGAAGGACGTTACGTGGACCATCGAGCCTTTTTATTGAGAAAACTACATATAAATAAAACTCTTTAAATAATGAAATACTTTAATGAACAATTTATTATTTATTAATTACTTTCCACTATTTTGTCAACACTCACTGCTCAGTTGCACAGATAATGGCAACAGCTGTTCGTACACTTTTTAATACAAAACATATATGGCATATATTCGATAGTTCGCCACAACGTGGAAATCATGGATTAAAACGTCAACTTTTCATATTTGTTTGCTAGTAGCCGCTACAAATTCAGTAGACAGTGTCAACATTTTCAAATAACGTGCATCATACATTTCATAACCTGCATGGAATAACAATACATTCAATTCAAAATTGTAATAAATAAAACTTACCGTTTTAATTATTTTGACAAAGTAAACCTGAGCGCATTGTTTCTTGTTTCATAATTTTTTTGTTGAAATTTTAACTTCACAGATTCTTATTCTTTCTTAACTAACACAGCTATAGCTATAAATTTCTTTTCTTTCTAGTCCTATCACCTAGAGAAAGGATAAAAATCCTCAATTAGAAATAATATTTTAACACAAACAATTTACCATTTTGAGGTTATCTGTCAGTTATGATAGCATGATTACCACCTCTAGAATACAAAAGGCGCCAAAAACAGTACGTTTATAGATTTTCTAAACGTCGTGTTTTCAATGAAAAATAGTGCTTTTATAGAAACATAAGAACACCGAAATAGAAAATATAATATAAATGATTGAAAATATAGTTTGTGAACTACATTGTTACAAAATCAGTGCTCACTCAAAATTCTGTTAAGAATTAATGCAGAAGATACAACATGTTAACTCCAGGCAGCAAGTTAAAGCGCTGAATTGCTTCCAGTTCCTTTTTGTATTATAAATATTTTAATTTCGATACAACTGCAAATTACAATTTGATTTTACTTCTCGGTATCTCCACTCTAATAGGAAACTATCCGTGTAGCGTCCGTTCCCACCATGCTTCAATCCCCTCTTCAAGAATTACTGTATAAATTAGACTCCCTCCGTATTTATTTATACCTCCATGATAAGATTGTATTTTAGAGTGGGGAATATTGTATTGTATGACAGGCTGAAAATGTTTACATTATTGTAATTTGCTCTTAGGTAAATTTTCTGAATAATAAACGTTGCTATTCGTGGCGTGATTGTTCTGCGAGGCACTCAAAATCAGATTTGGAGCGCAGTGCTGCGTAAATATTTAACCGAAATTACAGATCGACGTTCAAAATTCCAAAATGTCCATAAATCTCGGTTGAAAACACGGATAATTAACTGAATACATTCACGAAGCAGCCACGAAATTCTCATTACACATTGATGCTAATGAATTCCAATGCAAAATTAATAGCAGTCTGGTCCACACTATGCAAAGATGCAAAGGCATTTCACACAAGCTTAATACAGTTGGCAAAACTCTAAATCCATCTAAATTTTTTAATGTTCACTTCAATATTTACGACTGTCAATTTCTTCCTTTAAATTGTTCCAAAAATTCAATAATATTGTGATTATGACAAAAAAATAAACGAAACAAAAGCCGCGCTTACACTGTAATAAAATAAATTACCAGTCTTAATACTATTCTCTAGTTCTCTGCAACAATATAACAAAATATTTTCCCCAATATGTGCAAAAATGTATTCTTATATATGAGTATTTAACTATGCTACAATTTGGTTATTTTATTATACTTTAAGTTAGGTCTGTTTTGTATATTTTTTGGTACTTATCCCAATTGGAAATGTTAATGACAGAGAAATCGTAATTTTCTATGGATGAAATAATCTTCCACTGTCTTGATTTTAAAATTATGGTTTTGATAAACAATAAATTTAAATAGTTTTTTTTAAAATAAGTAATAAAATTAAATCAGTACTTCGGTATCTGCGTCATATTTACATAATTTCTGAAAATGAATAATGTAACATTTAAAAAAAAATATTTAGGTGAAGTGTAAAATATTAGACAATTATTATTAATTAAAATAAGGGTTTATTAAAGTATAATGAAAATGACTATTACTAATATTAAACAATTATTAAAAACTAATTAAGACTAAAAGTATAATTAACTAGATTAACTGTTTATTTATATCACGTTCAACTGTCCGCCTACCGACCTCCACAGCGTCTATATACTCAACTGACTCAACAGCGTCTGTATATTCAACTGCTTAGACAGAAGTCACTTTTTTCACCACACTATCTGTCTATTTATGTAACTCTCTGTCTAACTTTCACAGCCTCAGTATCATCGACTGTCCGAATATTCACTTCCACTTGCCGTTACTGTTCCCTCCCCGTATACCTATCTTCCCTTTACTCTTCAACACTACCTAGTATTCTCTTTCACAGCTATGCCGGTATACCAGTAACTTCCCGACTCGCCGGTATTGTCCTTGTACACTATAGATTCCCAATACTCGTCAACACTACCGAGTATTCACATGCACAGCTATCCCAATATACCAGTAACTTACCGACACCAATTTCATGCGCTCACTATGATACTGCTGTGCTTCTCACTAACACTTTACTTTCTAACACTCCATGTGAATGTCTCTATGACTCTGTATGTAACTAACTCTGGAGCATATCTGCGTGCCTTTTATACAGCTGCCATTACCTTCTAGAAAACTCTAGAATATTTGTCCGTATAATAACAATGAACACAAAAGGTTCAGGCAACCGGAAGTAATTAAACACGTCGCGGCTTGTTTATTTACTTAGCTTTTGGCTGCTAACGCGATTGCGTCATCGCTGTACTTTGACGCTTGTTCAGCGTAGCAGCGGGGTTCACACGTTACAATAATATTAAAAACCTTAAAATGACTATAGAGATGGATTATTAAAGTAAGACAACCTTGTTCGGATATATAAAATATTAGGTAATATTTTGGAAAATAGAAATTTTTGTAACTATAAAATTTTTTTTTTTTTGAGAATAAATATAAATTTATATTTGAAATCTTCCTTTTTACATTTATCCTCGCATTACTCCAGGATCTGCATATTTGCATTGTCCGCAGAGTTTGTCTATGTCCAAGGCTTCAACTGCACCTGATGCGTCGCCCTGCATTAACTAGGACGGCGAGGACATAGGTACTTCCGGAAATTCTTCCTTCACACCAATGGAAAACTGTCCGCAGACCAAGCATTGGCAGAGAAGTAGCCTAATCTATGGTTGATGTTGACACTTGGAAAATTCACATTAGTTGCTGTCTGGTTATTCACATGACCGTCTCCATTTAACTCAATATAAAGCATCTTCTTGGGAAAGGTTGGCATGCATAATATCTTCTATGCCATCCACCCATCGCCTCGTCGGTCGCCCACCTGGCCGTTGTCCTGGAAGTTATTGAAATGGATTTATTTATTTACGAAGAATCTGACTGAGGATTAACAATCAGAATCGATTAAGCACCAAATATGTAAATAAAATTGTATGAAACTTGCACAAAGTGTTTAATTACAATTCATATTGCAATGTTTCTGGAAGTGCTGACAGCTGAATATCTTAAACTTATAAAGCGCTCGCAATAAATTTAATTTTAACTACGTAAACAATGTTTTCCTTTTATTTTGTTTACTTTTGTTATAATTGTTCTACTCTGTCGTTTTTTTAGTCATGCTGTTTTCAAATAACATTATTATATAAGCTACCTAGAGGTCATCTTCCGGGAAATAACTGTTGTACAATAAGAACATTTGAGATAAATAAAAAAATGCAGGTATATTATATTGTTTGTTATATAAATATGTATATAAAAAATTAGGAAAAATAAATTTGCATGTTCCAATAAATAAGAGAAATTCCGAAAATTTGCGAAATAAATCTCACATTAATATTAAAGTAAATATGATATTCGTTTCATTAATTGAAATAGCTAAATGTTCAAATTAATATAACCTATAATTAAACTTGATCTTACTTAATTTAACTTAGAACTACACCCAAATCATTCAAGCAGCCGTTGCACGTCATCAATAAAAAATGAATAAAAGTAACTAAATGTATGACGTCATGTCTTGGTACATTCACATAGGTTTAAGAATCGTAATGAAAAATGTAATACTGGTTGCATACAATCTTATTTCAAAATTTAAAGATATTTTAGATACTATTTCACTCAAATACATATACATTTCATTAAACTATAATATATTATAAGTTATAATACTGTATATATTCTACAATAATAATTAATTACTTTGAATCGTTAGTAGGATTCAGATCTTCGTCTGAATCATCAGTCGGATTCAGATCTTCATCTGAACTCTCCGAATCAGAACCCAAATTAATAATAATTGGTGCAATATCATCATACATAACTTCACGATTCCACCACTGCTGTATTTCGTTTGTCGCATGATCTATTGAATTTTTCCACATTTGTGGTGTTACATGGTCAAGTGCTTCTTTCCATATTTGAAGAGTTTCGTTGTGTCCGTATCCATTCCTGCCAATATTATTATTATAATTGCAGACACGGTAGATATATTTATTTGAAGAGCCGCAGCTACTCGCTGAAATCGTATAAAGAAATTAAAAATACAATAAAACATTATATTTTCAATAACTTACTTCTCTCACTGCTGATAATGAAATTAAAGGGCCTTTATTTTCTTTTTCTAACTCAAAGTACGAAATAAGGTTTTTTTTTACAAAAATCTGACACTGCCTCGAAAGTGGTTTCGGCATTGTACAAATAAAACAGAACCGTATAAATAAAAACTAGTGGTAGTCTTGAAAAAAACTGATTTATAATTAACAATAATGAAAATAACACAAAAGGATATGAAACTGAATAAATAATAACAAGCACTAATATATATATATATATATATATATATATATATATATATATATATATATATATATATATATATATATATATATAAACAGGAATGGAATGAAAATACAACTCACAACGTACACAAATCTTTCGAACACAATGCAAATATTTCTGAAATTGACAATTCAAATAATAATCGTGAAACAAAAGTGTAAACATAGAAAATATCAATGTTACCAATCGTAGCAACAAATAAATGAATAATATAAGATAGATGTCATTATTTATTTACTATTCATGTCATATAAGTTAAATAATGAACTCTACTAAACATCTAAATAATAATTCTATAAGGCCATACACTTTTTAACAGTTAAAAATGATTAAAATTTTATTTCATTTTTCAATATTAGTTATTTTACTGTATTAAAGTTGGTACAGTAAATGATGACGTGCAACGGCTGCTTGAATGATTTGGGTGTAAATCAAATTTTTTAAATTAGGGTTAACCTCGGGGCTAACATTATGTTATCGGGAAAAATATTATTCAAATTATTAGCTTTAATGTAGACCTCTCGATTTACCTAATACACGTTCATAGCTTATTACAATATACTTGTATTGAATTTTCCTGTACTTTTTATTAAAATCATAATTTGAATTCTCAATGATTTAAGTTGTAGGCATCATGGCGTCAGTGCAACTTAATCTTTCAGACGGCTAGTGAATATTAAAACTAAAATTTAAATTGCAAATGGCAGTTAAATATTTAATTTTATCTCGTCATAATTTGGGATAATTAAGGTTAATTCTTTATTTAAACGATAATTTTCCTCTGAAGATGGTATCTCTTTTTATGACTCTTTCTAATTCGCATTCATGGGCTCTTCATGCATGATCATTATTCCTGAAACATTCATTTAGGGGGAGATGGGGCGAAAGCTATTACCTTTTTCTGCTTTTTCATATTCATAAATCTCTTTACACTTTAATATTGCCGTGTTTTCTAACATTATGAAAGCGAGTTCAAATCCGAGCTTCCATTGCCACCTGACTGCTTACAAGCTTTTCTTTTTCGTATAATTGCATTTTTTTCATATTTGAAACATAAACACCGACGTAAAAGTTCATATTCCAACGTAGAATATAATACTAAAATACCAGAGTGGTGTGTTCTTTATATTCAATATGTGAATACCATTAAAAAGAAGCATTACACAAAAATATGAGCTCAGGGAGCTCTAGATTATATCGAGGGTTTCCTTCCAGAAGGGTGTATTAACATTTTTACGTTTTTTTAAATTTCATAAATTTACTATTTATGACATTGTTCATGTCGTCCCACAAAGACATGTCGACAATGTCACGTGTAAATAGTTAAAACCGGTGCATAAATACAGGCCCATCTGCTTTTGTTGCCATTAGTGAAATGCAAGGAAGCCGCATGTATACATACAATCAAGTAAAGAAAGAAAAGAATGCTAACCGGCGGGATTTGAACCCGCAATTTTAACATCTGTACTGTTGTGTGCTACCAATTACACTACGGCTGGGCTATAAACCCACCGGTGTATACAATCTTTTCTTTAGATAAATTCTCATATACTTGTGTATGAGACCTGCATCACATGTTAGGTGTGGGATATATCTAAATTACTACTACTAGTTCTTTTTGGCATAGCATTTATTATCTAAAACTGAAATATATTTTATATGTTATAACATTTTTTCCGTGTATTTTACTAGATTAGAATACCCCATTGCAAATTAGTAAGTATCCATTCAGTCATAATTAATACCCCATTTCCTTTTTAGGTTAAATCGACAAAAATATTGTGCCATAATAGCTGGTTTGTGATGGATTTAATTTACAAATTTACATTTATAAATATAAATTGTACATATCTGCTTTTACTGGTTCATGACGAATTTAAGAAATTTATAATTTAGAATTTACATTTTTTATCTTCTAAATGTAAATTTGTAAATGCGTCCAATCATTTCACAGTGTTTCAAACAATGATTTTGATGGGGAAAATGTCAGTTTCAAGTGACAGTTGAAACATTTTAATTTTGATTTGACAATTGGATTCTGAAAATATGGATATACTCGTATTATTATTATTATTATCATCTGAAGAGCAATACAGATTGATTATAAAACTGATAAATATCATAACTGTCATTCCATTTGTTTCAAACCACGTGACCCAATATAAGTTGATTGGATATACTATTTCATATCTTTACGTTATACTGAATCGTAAAAGTCTTATTACATAGCTCTGTCTCTCGTGGTAAAGAAAGTATTGTAGGTTCCAATATTTTTTTTTAAATTATTTACGATTCAGTATATCATAAAATTTACGTGCTCGCACGGATAATAAGCTCGCTCCTCTCTTATGACATTTAAATAATTTCTGTCAAAAAATAGCTCTGAATTTGCTCGTTTTGATGATCTGTTAATTAAACGTTTCTGCAACCGGGCATAAGACATAGTAATTTACATACCTCAAGTTAATCAATTAATAATAATTGATTTCTAAAACGTTTTTTATCTCTCCTAAAGTTGTGTTTTGTCATTACGCCGTTCTGGCAGGAAACCCTCGGTATTATACACTGGAAACTCTTATAATGCAGTATGAGACTGCTGATCTCCAGAACGCTCAATTAGAAATGAATCTAGTGCTTGTAAAATGAGTTGCTTATACATTTTCAAGTAATGGAGTATTTTACAACACTTTTTTATTTATTTTTTCTATAAATAGGTAGGTACACCTTTTTTCAAGTACAAAAGTAAAAATTGAAGGTGGTTGTCATTAAATTAGAACCATCAAAAAAATTTAAAAATTGAATTTTTCGGATTGTAGGTAATTCAACGGCAGAGGGCGAAAACCGAGTACTACACAGCACTGGAAGAAAATAGCATTCTCTCCTGGTGCATATACTATTTTTCCTATGACGGGTAGATGGAAAACGTTTATTACAAGAATAAAGAATTTCTAAATTTTATTGAGTCACCTTTAGTAGCCTTGAATCTTTACAAAACAACAGAAATTTATTGTCAGTTGAATCATAACATTGCACTACACATGACTTCAGTAATTTGTTGATAGTTTGTTGAAAATTGTTTACCTACAATAATTGTAATTTAGTGCAGAATATTCCTTGTTCACTTCTAAGCAAGAAACAGTTGATATTGCCGGTGTGGCAGTTTTGAACTATGTTATCTTCGAAATCCTAAGAATTGTTTGATAAACCATTAAATGTTTTTACACTCGTCTCTAGATTCAAAATAGTATACCTTTTTTTAGATTTTGATACCACAGAAATTTGCTTACTCTCGGTCATGATAAAAAACCTAATAATTTTTTTTACTTCCTTTGAATTATATTTTATATTTGTTTCATTCATAATTCGTCGCTTTTATATTATAACTTTTGAGTTATAATAGGTACGTAACTCATTGTGCGTATTTCATATTTCAATTTTAAATTGGTTTCTTCGTAACACTCTTTTGGGGTTGTTATAATATTTTGAAATGTCAAAATTTGCAAGTTTATTCACATTGAAAAACGTAAATTGTTATTGAAAGCCGTAGGTAAATCAATATTTTACTCGTGCGTAATGGCTTTAAGACATTCGGACGAACTAAAAACCAGCCTGCGGCTCGTGTCGTTAATTTCTTATTACATTTTGTAAAAAAATCTTGGAATGTATTTAAATTTTGTATTCTGTAGGTAGTATGGAAAAATGTTGAAAAGCAATGTTTTTTTTATTTCAAATTAATGTTTATACTTTAATGTAATTGTGTTTAGACAATATGTACATGACTCAGAAGTTTCAGTAAATAAGTAAAAAGTTTTAATAGAATTTACGGAGAACAGTTTCAAATTAGAAATATACTTAAGGAAAGGTGAACTGCTTGTACGTATTTACTTGTAGAACTAAATAATGTATTAAAATTTATTGCAGTTCAGCACAACTATAACAACACCTCCAAGTTTAGATTTATACAATCTCTATTAAAATTAGCATGCTAAATGTTTAGCGAAGAGTGTACGTACACAAAAGTTTATGTGCGTTTAATCAAAGTAAACTTTATAATACATTTAAATGGAACATTCTCGCTTCGTTTAATATTAATATATAGGTACACAAAGAAAAGGAAATTTTATTCAAATTTAACTTTACAACTCGTATAACTTTAATATTCTTCTCATTTACCCGACCCCTATAAACATTATGTTAATGTTAACACTACATTATTAATTTATTCATTAAAATAATACCGTATATAAATATCTTCTTCCACATTCATTTTATATTCTGACAAGTATTTCCTTCCTATATATATTCTTTATGGAAATTATTAAATTTAACAAATATTCCTCAAAGCTCATATTTATTTTCATTAACTTTATCCACTTTATTCTGTGTGAAATAAACATACAATATGCAGAATACTCGGAATTTGTGTTTCATTTTTCCAGAAAATCATTAATTTAGCTTATACCTGTAATATGGTTGTGTGTTAGCCGCGAGCAATACAGCGTTGAGATTCTGCTTTTATGATTAGATTTAACTGTAACAAGGCGTGGGCAAGAGCAGTAACAAACAAATAACTTATATAACCTTTTCTAAATTATAATTTCTGGAACAATATTTCAATTTTGTTATCTTTGATAGTCAGAATTCTGTTTAGAATTAAGTATCATTCTTCTATTAAGTACCTTAGTCTAGCTGACAGTGGTCTTGACATTTATTTCTTGACAATTAAGTCTTAAAGTTATAGCAAGCCTACATGCAGGGTTGATATTTTTGTATGGATACCATATGATACCCTGCACACTGAATCCCCTCAGATATTCTCTTACGAAGATGTAATGTAACAGGTTAGTTTATGTGTTTAGTTAATAATAAGTTAGTGTAAATGTAAATAATATATGTAAATAAATAAAATTTGTATAAAAAATCCAAAGAATGTCCGTGTCTTACACCAATACTAATATAATACTCCCCTGTCTATTCTCAGTACTATACTATACTCAATAATTTCCGTCACCTTCAATTGAGTTCGAGTCATTCGGTTTTGGGTTAATTTTTATAATTCCATGATTATTGTATAAGAACTTGAAATTTTATATTTGTTAATTTTTTTTTAGTTTTATATTAATTATTTTTAAATACCTCTTAAATTATCGTTTTAGCTTATAATTATTGAAGTACATTTGCAAAAGTGAAATAAATACTGAAAAATATGAATACTTAAAAAAAAATCATTATCTTAAGCGTTTTCATAAAGTCGATAGGATTTGATCTGATGCAGTCTCTGAAGCGTTCGTAACATCATTCGGGTTAATCTGATGCGTTCGTAAACTGACTCCTATCAGTCAGACCGAGCGATCTGATCAAAAAATTTCAACACTGATCCATGTGCAGGGTTATGTAGTAGGTACAGATTGCGTTCGCAAATTTAAAATGGTAAAAAATTGTGTTTCAGAATAGTTATTTTTTGATATAAATGTTAAAAGTGACATTTTATTTTGTGAGAAGGAAATTTGGAATGCGACGCGAAGCGGAATACAAACCTTCGAACAAAATAAAATCACTTTTAACACATATATATCATATAGGGCGCGAGCAGACACGTGACGCGAGGGACCTTGACGTGCTTAGAAACAGCTGATTTGTGTGTGCATGTCATTTTGACAAGAACAATGTCATGTTGACAAGACAATTTTTTGACTTATTTTGATTTTTAACTGCTAAAATGTTATTATTTTTAATTACATGTGTTTTACTGCCTAAAAATTGTAAAATATTTACATTTTAGTAATTCAAAAACAAAATATGTGAAAATATTGGTCTTGTCAAATGGACAATCAGCTGATCCCAATCAAGTCAAGGTCGCTCGAGTCACATGTCTGCTCGCGCACTATACTAGTTTTGAATTTAAATTTGTATTTCTAATAATTTTTTGGCATATGTTAAAAATGTCAATTTGTTGTTCCATTCGTTATTACCAAGGTAACTAATTCGCTTTCAACACTAGTATTAAAAGGTTAAAAGTAACAATGGTCTGTCACTTTTTAATACTGGCGTCATAGTAGATTTGTAGAAAAATGTATTTATTTAAGTGTTTCTATTTATAAACATTGCAGCACTATAGCGAGAATATATGGCAGTTCGCTCTTTATGAAGACTTCATGAGTTATGTGGAACAAATAAATGACTACAAGAAATAACTTCTGATCGAAATAATCTAAACAAATAATCCATGTACATCTACAGAAATAAGCACTATTTGTTAAACTGTTCTGATCTGATGCGTTCGTAAAAACATCGATAATCCGATGGATCTGATATATCTGTGACGTCATCGAACAAATCTGTCGGATAGCTCCGACTGACTTTACGAAAATGTCTATTGTAGATCCCGGGCTCACACGTGATCCTTTTTCTGTGGCCGATTCCTGTTTGGGGTATGACTGCGTTGGCGGCAATTTGAATGATAGTGTTCTGTGGGTGAAACTATCAAACTATAAAAAAGTTAGGTTATATCTTCGTACTCGCTTGAAGTTTTGTTGTTTTTTAGTGTTGCTGATATTTTTGACACTTTTAGTGTGTTTTGTTTATTGTTTTTTTAATTTCTACTGCTGCTTTGATCTTATTTATTATTTATTATTTATTGCGTTTGTGTTCTATTATAAGTAGTATTGTATTTTGTTATATTATACTCTTACGCCGTATAAACACTATTATTAAATATTCAATAATACGATATATCGCATAATGTAATGTCAGGCATTAAAACCACGTTTCGGCCAAAAATAATTTTGTCGCAGTTATATGGGTCCACATTATGAATCATTTAAATTTTTTCTTCATATCGAACTTTCTCAATACCCGCTAAAGTATTGATATAAAGAAACGACATGATGTATACAAAACAAAACTACTGCCACTGATGCAATGGCAAGCACAAAACAATGACAAGTTTTTTAAACTTAAGCGGTCAACAAACAACTGAAACCTACTTTCAAATGGCTGCCAACTCATTCTCCTGCAAAGTGATAGTCACACCATAAACATGGATTGGCCACTGTCTAAAGATCACGTGTTATTCAGCAATGAATAAATAAGTTTTACTGGAATCCTGAATATTCCACATTAGAACAAATAACAATAGGTATAGCCGTTTCGTAGGTTGTTTGATACAGTGTGACATAGGTAGGTATAATATAATATTTTGAACCATTCACTCAGCATAATATTTCGTTTAATTGTTATATCTTACCGCATTTAAATTAACTCAACCAATTCAATATTTAAGCTAGTGGGTATTTAGGTGTCTTCACTCTATTTAATTTATATATAAAACCGATATCTTTTGTAAATCAGAGTTGAGCATTCAGTACATCTTAGTATTGACATGTTCTCCATTTGGTAAATGACATTGTGTGACATTTGGGCTTTACGACTGCAACTCGTGGAAACCGAAAGAAAACTAATGTAATATTCACGACTCGCTCAGACGAACCTGCGATCTGATGGAACTGTCTTATGAGTCAATAAATAAAAGTTATCACCGATTGCTTGTGTTGCTTCTTTATTGAACTTCACCGGGCTTTAGTGATTGGGAAAAGTTTCATATCGCCGGTTATGCCACTGTAATCTCCCGATCGACTCCGTGAATTATAGCATAACGCTATATGTATCAAATGTCGGATTATATAAATGAATAAAATATCATCACAACTTTCTCTTACCTCCACAAATCATTCGTTTTTAATGAGAAATATATATATATATATATATATATATATATATATATATATATATATATATATATATATATATCAAAATTTCATCCATACTTACGGAAAATTTAATTTTGCTAAACTTTTATTCGAAAAATACTATATCTGCTTCTAACAAAAATTTCATATATTTTCGTGTTTAAAGAAGTCACGTTTCTTATAAATACAAAAAGTAAGGAAGAGTTTGGTGAAAGTTCACTTCCAAGTTTATTAGATGTTATAATTTCACTCTTGCGTAATCATTATGATACTTTAATCTATGATTTTCAGTTTATTAAAAAAAATGATGTTAAATTATAGATCAACGCTCTCGTCCCAGAACAAATATAACCTAATATCGCATCGTAGGGCAATTGACAGTTCGAAAGGTATCCCATTAGTATTTGACATTACCTATTGTAAGCATGTTGTGTGCAACTTTGAATTTCATTTTACTCTTATTCTTATATTACTTTTTTAATGTCCTCGTTTTATAGTACTCGTAAGTATGCGAAACAGAGTGTGCCGAGGGTACCTGTACATGGACACCATCTATTATTTATTGTTTCCCAGCAAATATTAAATTATTTAACTAATTCAAACGAATAATGATAACACAAATAGTATTAGTAAATTCAAAAGTGATAACTACCTATTGTTTCTATGACGTCATTATATGTGCAGACTGTGGAACATTTTGTAAAAAATAAAAATATTAAATAATAAGAATACATTTAATTTTTTGTTTCGGAAACCCCATAATAATCTTTTCTCTCTTTGCCTGTAAAAGTTATCAACACTATCCAAAATAAGGTGTATAACACGAAAGCATTAATAGCATTAATTCTAGAATAAGAACAAAAATTAATTCAAAAAAGCAGACATTCTCAAATACATATCAATCATCTGTCAAATCAATCAGTTGTCCTTCGGCGTTATTTCATAGATAAAATAAGGGCGACTGTGTTGTTGTTGACTTTTTGAAAAATGGGTCATACTGTCCCCTGTTGATGACGCATCATGATTTATACGTGTAGATGCTCCGTAGTTTATAATATTTACTGTGGCGTCATGTACTCTGTACTGTAATACTTGTTACGTGACTAATAATAATGTATTATGAATCCTTAATCCATGCATTGCCATAGCCACTGTTTACAATTGCAACGAAGGCGACATCGGAGATTACTATCATAAGAAAAATAAGGACAACTGGTGAGATAGTCGTGTATGATTATTGTGTGGTATATTCTCAGTTCTGATCAGAATATGCAGAGTACTTAATTTAGAACCTTTCGGTGTAAGACTTTTCAAGTCACCGTACTTCCTAGGAGATCTTCCGGTCTTTGTTTTTATTTTTTAGTGATTTTCATATTTCATGTTCTCTGGTTTTTGTAGATCTTCCCCTTTTCAACTTTTCTTTGTGTTCGATTTCGTTTCTGTACATTTTGTGTAGATGATCTTATCATTCCTGATTTTCTTGGATTGTCTCTTCCTCTTCTATTGGTTTTCTAATTTTACTTACGACGAATGCTCTGTTAATAGTTAGTAGCAGGCCATGGAAGCTCAATTGGCTAGAAACAATTGCAAAAATTGAATGTTGACATTCGTTACCCACTATTGTCAAAGGTTCCGATTTCCTTGTGAAACGTAGGTAATTTTGTAAGTTAAGTAGTTTTGCATTTTTTATTAATGAACTGCCTTTAGAGCTATGATTTTCTATGACTATAAAAGACAGTTAGTATACCAGCAAAGCCATGAAAATTTGATAGCAGCTTTTGGCGATGCTGCCCCTTCGTTATCCGCTGTTAGTCATTGGTTCCGCGAATTTAGACGAGGGCGAGAGCTGCTAGGAGACGAAGCAAGACCTGGGGATGCTGCCTGTTCAGAAAATATTGATTGTGTGGCAAGCTTGATTCAGTCCAATCGAAATATTACTTATAGGGAGATTCAAGACGAAGTGAAGATTGGATCTTCGGCGGTGAATACCATTTTGCATAATCATCATGGGGTAAGAAACCTAGCAAGCCGTTGGATACCGCATTCGCTCTCAGAAAGTTTAAAACAGGATCGAGTAGGCTGGAGTAAATTTAAATTGCAAAAATTTGACGGAGGAACTCCCAAGCAAGTGGCATACATTGTAACAGGTGACGAATCTTGAGTATACAATTGCGACTCTGAAACTAAACAGCAGTCTAGTGTTTGGGTATTCGAAGATGAAGACTTGTTCACAAAAGTAATTCGTGGCAGAAGCGACAATAAGAAAATGATTCCTGTTTTTTTCGCCGAAGTGGTCCTGTTGCTGTTATTCCACTTGAAGATCGCAGAACTGTTAATTCTGTATGGTACTGCGAAGTGTCTTTACCACAGATGTTTGCAAAATTACAAACAGGTTGCGAAAGGACCGGTTTAAGTAATATCTTAGTCAATCATGACAATGCATCCTCCAACACTGCTACCAGAACAATGGATTTTTTGAAAGATTCGGGAGTTCAATTGGAAATTCATCCTCCGTATAGCCCAGATCTGGCGCCGTGCGATTTTTTTTTATTTTCAACTGTTAAAAATTGATGCGAGGTAAAATATTTTCCAGCGCAGATGCATCAGCAGTTACAGAATTTCAAAGAATTTTTCAGAACCTTTGAGAAAATGAATTTTCCGAATGTTTAAAAAAGTGGTTTCAAAGAATGCACAAGTGTATTAGTCTGAATGGGGAATAAAGATTTTTTGTTTAAAAATGCAACGGTATTTTAATAACTAGCAATTTTCAGCGTAACCCTCCGTATGCGTTTATCTGTAGTCCATGATTCACTACTGTATGCCAAAATTGGTGTCATTATTTTCGAAAAATTACAGTTTTTGCTGCTTTTATAAATAAATATCATCACAATTAGTAAATCATTTCTGGCTGCTTGTATTTTTGTCCATTATTAAAATATGGACAAAAATAAACAAAAGTAAAAAATGTATCTGTTCAGGTCGTATGGCATGCAATGAGAAACTTTTCTACAAATCTTCAATATTTAAGTAAATATTTATAAAATAGAATCAGAATCACTATTTGACGAGTGAATAATCCTGTTTGAGAAACTATTTTGATTTTTAAAAATTTCGAGTTGTATTTTATATTTTACATTTAAATGACAATGTTGCGTATCCCTACCTATTCTACTCCCCATAACCTCACCTCTACCCAAGCTGTTAGTCTTTCCCCACCGGAAACAATACCGGAAGTGTGGTACGGAACGACGCTAGCGCCAGTTGTGGCGTCGGCAGGCGATGCGACGTGAAATGCTATTTCCATTATACACGCGCCACTTTCAACAAGTATATAAATAATGAAACTTCACCCGCTCCGCTCGCAAAGCTGAAGCTACAAGGGGTGTCCATGGACAACACTAATGGAATCATAGCTTATTACAGGCTTTTTTGGGATGTAACAGGAAATTAACAGCTTGTGGGAATTGTCAGAATGTTTTGAAAAAGTTTTGCTTGGGGTCGTAATTTTATATATATATAACACTGGTCTGGAAAAGTATTTAGTATTTGCAACAAAAACAGTAAATTTGTTTTTATCGGAATACTTTACATTTATTGATATGCAGTTCTTTTCCTTATCGATCCGATAACGTCACTATACCGGGTGTCCCATTTAAATGTACCACAACGAATAACTCGATCGGATCAAAAAATGTTTTGAATTAAAAGTTTTATGGTTTGAAGGGGGACATCCAATTCAAGCTTTGTAATTTTAAATAGGAAACCCAATTTTTTATTGCAGATTCGGAAAGATAGTCAAATATTAAGTAAGACTTTACCCGAGAAACTTTTTTTATTCCTTACATATGGCTCTACGTTTTAGGCGTAGAAATTAGTTTATACGCCTTTGTACCCAAAAAACAAGTATGCCACGGATATTTTTTTTTTTTGGTACAGAAAGTCGCATCAATCAGCGACCATGGCTAATTACATTCCCAGTGAGATTATTGATATTTTGTTGGTTCTAGCTGAAGCGCGGCATAATTATAATCGTGTAGTTGAGTTTTACAGACGAAGATTTTCACATCAAAGATGTCCGACGCGGCGTACGAAAAAAGTTCACCAGGTAAACCCTATTTCATTTTTGACAATCTATCCAAATCTGCAATAAAAAAGTCTATGTTCCCATTTAAGATTACAAAGTTGCCCTCATACCCCGCCACCTGGGGGTGTTTCTAATTTCTATTTTTTATTATTTTGCAAACTCTTGTGATATAATAGATGTATGAAGCGATATTTGAAACTGACCTATGCGGGATTTATAACCTTTTATGGAGGGTTGGGTAGCTTAATGGTCAGGAGTCATTATTCGAACTTGAAGGCATCAATCGAAGCGTAAAACATGGGTCGTATTAAAACAATTCGTACTGTAATATTTAAGAATTACAATTGAACGTTTCACAATATTTCAGTCTCTAAATCAACCTCCCGGTGAATTATCAGAAACTGGCCCACTCAACCAGACCCAAAGACGCGTTTCATTCTTATTGGAGCTTATCAGTGTGGTGAACTGAAACCTCTAGGAAGCACTGAATAGATTGAGTGGACGACTGTTTGAACATCCCAAAATGATATGATGTCTGCAGAGGTAACTAAGCACATACAGGCATCATATAATTTTGGCATGTTTAAATAGCCGTCCACTCAACCTATTCAGTACCTGCTAGAGGCTTCAGTGCATCACACTGATGAGCTTCAATAAGAGCAAAATGCGTCTGTGGTTTTGGTTGAGTGGGTCAGTCTCTGATTAATGACCGAGAAGTTGATTCCGAAACTGAAATCTTGTGAAATGTGTCAAGTGTAATTTTTAAATATTATATTGGAATAGTTCCACCAAGTATCGCAACTGTACTTTGTACATTTATTGAAATTCATATTGAATTTACTTTGTACAAATTTGATAACCTGAAAATATATAATAAGAAATAAGACACAATAAATACAAATGCTTAGTTTAATTTATTAATAGCGAAAAAATATTTACATGTTACAAAAGAACGACACATAGTAGTTAAACAGAGATTTCGTAAAAACATCACATTATAATAAAATAGAGATTTACATCTTCTACTGGTTGTTGAACTATTTCTTCTGCAATGTTGCTTTCAGCATCACTCACGTTCACAATATTATAATCCCAGGGTCTCCACATATTCACAATTTTATACAAACACTACTGAAAACTGCAAGCACAGAAACAACGTTTCATTTTGATGACTTCCAACACTGAAAAGGATTTTTGCACATACATCAAAAGATAATTTTAATAACTGTTTGTTTTTAAAATTTTCTTTTGAATTTGCTGAAATCCTTATAATATTTTAATCTCTTTTCAGTTTACAAAATGATGTTAGAAGAATTACATTTAAAACGTATTATTATTTGAATATTTTAATCCAGATTTAAAAGTAAATAATTAGAAAACAACTTGAAGGCAAATTTCGGGTACGGTCCAAAATTGAAAAAAACTACTTGTCTCAAGATACCTTAATCTTTACCGAAAATCCCATAAATCTTTATAACTGGCAATTGGTAGTCCATAGTTGATAAAACATGAGATGCAAAATTTAGGTAATATACAGCATTGTATTATTTTATTGTTCTAGGACGTCAGCCATGCGGGCGATTAAAGGTTTTTCTTTTGTAGCCACAAATCTTACTGAACAGTAGATAGAAGATTTATATTACACTCGATAATACATATAACAGAAAATATTGTAATTACGAAAATAGTTTATTATCTTTATCGGTTTCAGGATATTAAACCTTTGTTTACATATACAGAAGTAGGCTGGTAACTAAGTAATAACTGTATCTATACGGTAATAATATTACCATATTGCCATTTCAACAGCAAAACATCTACACAATGAAAGTAGAATAAAATGAAAGTACAAGGCTATTTATTAATACAAACAGACAACGGTACATGTACCGTTCGTAACACGGTTTACCTTATTTTAAAATAATAATAAAAACATGAAAAATAAATCACATAACATGAATATTTGTCAAATTGACAATAATTGTTTATCATAGCATTCTGAAAGCTACATTAATAAAAGAACCTTCATTTTTAAAATTGATAAACTATTGTATTGAGCAAACCACGGATTTTATGAATCATAACAAGCCTTAGATTTCTCAAAACCCTAGGTATGCTAAAAAGTTAACTCGAAACTTGTAAATTATTTCCAGTTTTCAAATAACAAAAATTGACCTTTGTGGTAGTTTCTCCACGACACGTTTGAGAGCCCCTAGGATACCTTCGGGTAAACGTCTATAATGGTACAGATAAATTTTCATTACCGAAATCTAAAACAGAGAAACAGATTGGCACACCCATTATTTATATTAATATGGTCTGTGATTTAATTTGAGATGTTAGGTAGGAATGCATAATTGTTAAGGTTGTTTGTGGCTACAATTAATGTCATACGTTGTTCCTATGTCCTATAGGGTCGTAGGCGGTACGGTAACCCATGAAGGAACTACTTAACTGTACGCAACTTTACTTTAGTGTATCTGCATCTCTTGACAATTATATATAATTCTATAACGACTGCATGCGAATTAATTATAATCTTTGGAGAAATTTTCTTCATTTTGGAGCCCCTGCGGTTCACTCATGTAAGCAAAACCTTTCCTGCGCCTCATATTACGTGGCACACTGCGACTTCAAGCTTTCCGTGACGTCAAGCTAACGCTGACTTGATTTAACAGTTTACACTTCATCTTGGAATTACGCGTTATATATTACTCCCTATACGTACCGTATACCGGCTTATGAACTGCGGTTATGTGCAAAAGTTTATGAGATGAGAATAACAAAGATTTAAACATGGAATTTATGGATATTACTTAATAACATACATTACAGAAGAATAATATCTGCGAGAAGAAAGTAAAAATAATGTGTAAGACAAGGTATGCTATTTCCTTTGTATGTTGGTTGGCATGGTAAAATACATTCTACTAACAATAAATGTGCTACATTGCTACACGTCTCTGTCTTTTAGTTTGTTTACATATGTTGCATTTCCATGCATACAGTAAGATTAACAAAAACCAAATGGTGGCCGTATAAACTATGTCTTACTAAAGAAAAATATATTTATATGTTTTTCAAATAAATATCTTAAGAATAACATTACCGGCAACAAACATTTAGTTATCTATAAGATAGAATGGAATGAGAAAATCCAGCACATCAAATTCATAATTCATTCGCACTAAATTGAAATAATTATAGATGTCGTCCGCGCTCAAAATAATTATACATTCACACCAAATTGAAGTAATTATAGATATCGTCTAAAGTTATATCGAATAAGAATCGTCTTCAGTACTTATACATGCAATAGACGTAAAATATGAAAAGTTAAATTTCATTTCTTGACAAATTATCATATACAAGTAGAAATATAGTCTCTGTAATTCATTATCCGTTAAAGTTACGATTGTCAAAGATAAGTCTTCGTATAAACGCTTTATGGAGACAACTATTTAAATATTTTTACAATGGGAAATGTGATGATTTTTCCACATTACTGCAATACTACACATGCAATATTACTATTAATGCAATAAAAGCAATAAAATATGGCATATTTTTTGTACAAACGATATCAAATTTATCGTTAGTTAAATCGTCCGCATTACGATGACGTATGCAGCATCTTAGTTCTCCGCTACAAGCGCTAGTTTAGAATGAAAACATGAACATATGTCTTCGCTATCTGATATTGAAACGTCAAATTCAATATCAAATCGCAAAAAGCAATTAATTTGATTTTAAATATGTAAATGTAAAACCTAGAAAATACGATAAATACAGAAATTAAATTGTCAAGTGTCAAATGTAAAATAAACAGATGGCCGTGTTTTGCTTGTATCTCTTTCTATAAAGCATGTTTTGAGCACGTATGTCGAAACCTAATTCGCAAATAGTTGATGTTATGAACGCAGGAATGGCGGGAAGAAAATATTGCAAAAGTTTATAATTTTTTCTTTTGGTATTTTTTAAAATTTTACCAAATATAAAAGTAAAAACGCGTTAGATTTAAAAATATTTTAACATATTAAAAAATGAAAAATTCGAAAACTCTTCCATTATCCTTAAGCAGATTGGCACACTGAGAAATTTGTAGAAAAATGTAAAAACGTTTATCCTTTGAAACAAAACCTTTGTGAAACTAGTTTTTTTTCCTGAAAATTATTGATATATTAATAAAATCTGAATTACATACTTCGGTTCCCATCAGTCATTTAGTTTGCAGTTGTAAAAATGCCGATGTTGGTGTTATGTGTAGACAACATCCAACCAGGGGCAACGTTATGCTTGCACAGAGCGGCTAATAATCTACATAATTGGCGACTGAACTGGACATAAAGTCCCTCACGGTCAAAAGCAGAAAAATTTGGAAGAAAACCGGCAGCGCTTCACTGGTTGCGACATAGATGTATGACATTGCCTTATTGCATTGTATTACTATATATATTTATTTATATATATATATATATATATATATATATATATATATATATATATATATATATATATATATATATATATATATATATATATATATATATATATCTGTAGCCATACGTAAATAATAATACATAATAAAATGCCAATAAACAATATGTTAAGCTGATTCGACGAATTACGAACTTCACAATAGACAGACTGTAATACCTCTAGTATAGTCCTTTGTAGAACCTCGGTAAATCGAATGTTTGGCATTCTATTTATTTGTTAATGTTTAAATATTTCTGTAGTATCATACCAGTACAAATAATTTTGCAGCTACGCCCTGAAAATAATATTACTATTCATATTCTCTAACTTTACTACAACTATTGTTTTTGTTGAGATCAATGTCCTCTATAATAACCTCAGTGGGGTTAACTAACGAACATTCCTTAAATACTTCGCCTTGGAATCGAACTCTTGTGTCACTCATCATGCAGCTAGCGGGAGGACCGGGAAATAGAATCCGGGTGATTTGCTCCCCCGGAAATACTAACCAGATCCCTGGAGGGAACTAACGTAGAACGCAATCGCGGGTAATCTAACACTTGCCTTACGTAGAGAATGTGAGGAAGCAGGCGGGTTATCAAAATAGAGGAATAATGGAAAATAGTGGAGTTTTTTTTCGGAAATAAATAAATATGTGAAGAGCCATGGGAAAAAGATGAATGTTACAAAATGTGTTTTTTTTTGTGTATAGGCCAGTCGGTATGGCGTTTAGAAGAGGCTGTTGTAGAAATAAATGGTGGCAAGCGGGAATAAATTTTATTCTCTTTATTGGGACCTTTTAGAGACCTCGGATTTTGCCGCCACCTTGGATCAAAGATGCCAAAAATGTGATGCTGGTTAATGTGATTTCGAATATCATAGTCACCTATCGCATTACATTTTTTTTTCAAAGTTCAAGTTTCATTATTTTTTATGGTAGTACAACAACATTAGCTGTTTATATTTCGCCTTAAAAATTTGGGTCATTTTAAACAAAGGATGCAATTTGCTACAAGAAAATGAATATATACAGTCGATTCTAAAACAATATTTCAAATTATTTCTCATATGGTCAACATGTTTTACCTTTCCGTTTAATAAATTTAAAACGAATGAAACAAGGTTGATACGAAAGTATAATAAAACAGAATATTAAATAAAAGGTAACACAAAATTTTAAATTATATGAAAGAGAATTTGTTCTAATTTTATTTTTTATGTGGCAATAATGTACATATATTAAATGGATTAACATTTTTAAAATTTTGTTCCCTTGTTTATAAATAAAATGAAAGAAATATTAAATATTTTGTTTGTTCCAAATTTCTAAGAATACATTCTTTTAGAATGAGTAAAAAATAATGGAATTTTTGTAGAAGAAATAGTTTTGGACGCATAACAATTTCTGTGCTCCTGTTTTGTTTACAAACATTACATAAATGTTTTGGCACAGATAAAGAATGAATGCACTAGGATTGTGTTAATAATCTGGTACTTAAGCCAAAACTCATTTAACCTGTACATAATTGGGTATATGACCTTAATAAAAATTATCGGATTCATTATATTATTAGGATATAATAATTTTTGTTTCCATAAATAGTAAAAAAAATCTTAAATACTATTTTTTATATCTTAATCAGTACGTTTACACCACGCGTACTAAACATTTAGTCCGCATACCAAGTGACGTAACAACTATGTACCTGACGTTTGGTACTCATTTTTGGTACGATCAAAGGGGTATGTACCAGACCTTACTGCACGGTGTAAACAGCAAGCCAGCAAGCGTACCAATTCGATTTTTCTCCCAACTATAACTACTTTTAATTTAATTAACTTGTGTATTAACATTTAGGGAAATTGTGTAAGTTTAGTAATATTTACAATTTTAATAGTGTGGTGATGTAAATTACATATATTCACAACTATTTTTCCTTATTAAGTAATTTTAGGTTATGGTGACACTGTCAGTTAAATCTACGCAAGCGCGTATCACGTACCAACATTTTTAGTATGTTTATTTAAATACCGGTGTAAACATACCAAACTAAGATAAATTTTAGTATATACTTCGTCTGCGTATCAGAATAGTACGGACGGTCTAAACGTAGTCATTAAAATAGAAGCATCATGAGTTTTTGGTGTAGATGTAGGTGTCGATTTACGCCAGCATTTTAATTCAAGGATTTTTTAAAATAACTTGCGTATTCGACTTTAGTTTAAATAAACATTAGTTCAAATTTAAGAAATTAATTTAAATATCCATTTTTGTATGTAATCAAAACACGAAGGAAATATATACTACGTTTACATGCAGTTTTGAAAATGGTTTCAGTTTCGGTGCATGCGCATTTATTTGGCTGATGTAGGTGACAGATCCTCTTCACTCCAATGGGGTCCTGCACCATAAAAAATAATAAAATGTACACTTTAAGTATTACTCAATAAACAGGGATTAAAAAAATACTTTTTTAATAATTACTTTGCGAGATATTTGAGGTTTATTGTCAGTGACACTGTGACGTCACATTAGTGCTACCTTTCTCTCGCTGCCTACTATTATAGAGCTTGTGCGAGAGAAAGATAATATAGCAGTCACCTTGACTTTAACATTCAAATGCAGTTAAACTAAAAACAATTAAGACTTTTTAATACTACGAATTGCTTCAAAATTAAAAGACCTTTGATTTAAAATTTTGTCATTATTCCAATTATCCTTTTTATTTGGTACCACTACGCTCTAAAACTACACAACTGTCAGTTTATTTTTAGTTTAGTAACTCAAAACGGCAACAACGTTATACTATGTACGCATGCGCAATACCGAAACTAATTTTTAAGTGTTTACATACTTTGAAACGAGTTTTTAAGTCAAACCTATGAATTTTAGGTTTGTTTTGAGATAATTCTAAACCGTTTTGACACTAGGCATGGCTTTTTCAAAACTAGAAACTGTTACAAAACTGCATGTAATTGTGACGTTCATTTGTTGCTACTAAGGCTTCATTATACATACTTATGTAGTTATCGACCTACATATTATTATATATAATATTTACTAGTCTACGTATGTAAATAATGTATTAATGTCAAATGTGAGAAATTTATTATGAATGTAATTTATCATCTATAAATTAATAAATTTATTAGTAATTAAATTCCGGCGACTGTGAAAACATTAATAAATAATATTAATAATTTCTTTTGTTATACTTTATATATGAAGTTTCCAGGAACATGATTACGACTAAAATATAAAAATCTCCATTTAAATTAAATTTTTCTATTATAATTTGCATACGAACCACGTCCGAAAATGTCATATGCTGTTGACTTTTAATTCAAACTATGCATCCCATTACAAATTTACGATTTAAATCAAAAATTCGAATAAAAATTTCTCTTCGTTGGTAAAAATTATGAATCATCGAATAATAAAAATTGAATAATTTGATCTCTTGACAAGTGATGTAGGTGTTTAACGCGCAAAATTAAACTGGAACGCATGTATTTTTCATGATTCGCATTTCAATCCACGAATTTTTTAAATGTATTTTGCTATAAAAATGAAAGTAATGTTTGATTTCGGTGTTCCCTCGTATTCGAATGTATGTGAAAGTGGAATTTAGCATAATTTTTTTTAGAAACTTCTAATAATATCTGAATAGTAGAATAAGCAGGTCTGATTGTATTGTAAGGCTTGTAACAAATTTATATAAATTAATTTATCTGTATTTTATATATGGTACGGTGACTTTTCGAAAGTTTTATTATTACTGATTGTAAATGCATTAAGAATAGGTGGTATACTATTTGTATCACATTAATTTAAATATTAATGAGATTATTAATATTACTTTAATAATTATTGTATTGTTGTATTAGTAAGTAGTAAAATTCAGAAATACTGTTTCTCTAACACTACTATGGAATTCACATATTCTGTAACTGAAAACTGTTAGAGAATGAGCACATTCCGTAACACTGTTACAGAATATCAAAGCCCACTAATTTTTCAATTTACTGATTTAAACCAGCAAATCCAAATTTAGCCAATCAGAGCAGCGGTTTGGAAGTCACATATGGTCCCATTGGTTATACATTTTATTTAATAATAACACTTGTTTCTTTGCAATAATTTAATAAGGAAATAGTAGTCGAGACAATGAAGCGGGAATATCGTTAAAACTTCTAAACCCACTAATACAGATCCGATTTTAATGATTTTTTTTTTTTTAAATGTTTGTTATATTCAATTATTCAAATTCAGAAACATTTCAGCTAGGGTGCTCAGCATGTCCGGATTTCGAAAGCGACCATTGGGATCTCGGGCACTAAAAAGTGATACTACTTCAGTTATGTGGAACATGTGGTGCACCTTTGGGATGCCATCTTAGATGTGCTTTTGCTTTGCCAAAAATTCTCATAGGTTACTTGATAATGGTTATTACTGAAGTTGGTCGATTTTTTTCATTTCGATATTATTTGTAAACTATCAGTAATCGAGAAAAATGTTTCAAATAGAAAAGATAGATAATTTCACGGTCTACACATGTCCCATATAACTGAAGTCGAATCTCTTATAGTGTCCGAGATCCCAATGATGGTTTTCGAAATCCGGACATCCTATATAAATAATTGATCGCCCCAGCTGAAATGTTTCTGATTTTGAATAATTGAATATAACAAACATTCAAAAAAATAAATCATTAAAATCGAATCTGTTTTTATGGGTTTAGAAGTAAAAACCTTTATTTACTCGGCTATAGTGTCCATTGGATTTTATTAGCTAGCAAATTTTCAAATAATTTCAATAATTTATAATAATTAAACAATTTCAAAATGTAGGGACGAACAAAATACAATTTAAAAATCCGGTGTTTTAGAGCCTAACAAAGAAAAATTTAAAGATGTTAATGATTCGGAAAAACATTAAAAAACCAATGATGCTTCTCAGGGCGCTACTATAGTTAAAGTTGGTTTATTTTTGCAATGTTATGGAATAAACCCCTAATGATTTCTTATAAATCCAAAATAAAAGGTGTTTATGAAGTAAGATCAATGAAATCAACTCGGAAATCCGATATTGGACTCAAAAAATCCAGATCTCGACAGATCCATTTTTTACATTTTAATTCTGGCATTATTAATTAATTTTTCTTATTAAACAAAGTAGTTTTTATCCTCTATAAAATTTGACCTAAGTGGATTTTTCGGGTTTTGAAACTAGGCGATTTAATTATACGCCTCGTTTTACGCGTTTTGAAGCTTTTACATGGCAACTTAAACAAAAATATTGCTTTTGTAACATACCAATAACATTTTATTATTTTTAGCAAAAATGTCACGTGATGAGTAAAACTGTTAGATAAAGTATACCCTAAAACTCGTATGGAATAGTATTTTCGCCACTCGCGAAACAGTAGACCTCGCCTACAGCTTGGCCTACAAACTTTTCGCTCGGGCGGAAATTGTCTATTCCATTGTAGTTATAGAATATATTATTCCGTAATATAACTGAAAATAATAAATAATTCCATCGACTAATAAAATATTAACATTTATTTTCACGTAAGAGGCTATTCGTACATAGACTGGCTTGCAAAAAATCGCGTAAACCAATTTTTACTGTATTAAGTCGATCTCGATTTTAACTTGTCATGTCACTAGTGTCATTAAAGATTTCAAAATTAACAGAAATTTTAATATATGGTTGTCCTTTAATTTTTCTGGAATATGTTTGTAATTTAATAGTAGGTAAATTAAGCATAATGAAAATTGCTCCACGATAGATAAAATAGTGATGACAGCGATATCATTGTTAGTTTGTTCATTATTTACATAGCTGAAAATGGCAATAACTCGGTTACTTGAATTTTAATGTGTACGCGATTTTCTTGCCAGTGTACAATTTGTATGAGTAGTTGTTTTTTTTTGCATATACTACTTTATCGTAGGAACTAATGAATTATTTAACATTTTATTGGTTGTATTGTAAACCTATACAGTATTTTTCTTAAATAATTCTAATATATAAACCTAATTATAAAAATTACAAGTGTACTGGGCGTATTTTGTAAATTTGTGATTAAATTAATTATAGACTTTTTTTAGTAGGTATACAGGGTGTTAAATGGGCTACCATTGCTATCTCGAGAACTATAAGAGCTACAAAGACGGTTAAATGGGCAAATAATTTCTATTTCACAAGTCAAATTGTGGTTCTCAAAATACGAGACCTAACTTTTAACTAACTTTTTAATTTTAAATGGGATCATATATTTTGTATTTGCTCATTCGTTAGAGATTTTAATTCTGAATTCAATGATAATATTTTTATTCATTTACATAACGACTTGTTTGAGAAAAATGCATGTAAAGTTTCATATTAATTTGATTAAAATATGAAAACACGAATACGTGTTATTTTTTTTTGACATTGAAAGAAATACGTGAATATTATGATCACTTACATGAACACAATATTCACTTCTTTCGGACAGGGCACTCTAATTCTATGTAATAAAAATGACACGTAGTTATTTTTTCCATTCATGGCACTCTTATTATAGCCATATTTTAATCAAATTGGTATAAAACTTTACATACATTTTTCTAAAAAAAAAAAAAAAAAAACATTATGTAAGGGTATAAAAATATTGTATCACTGAATTTAAAATTAATTTCTCTAAGGAAAGAACAAATAAAAATACATATTATTTAAAATAAAAAAGTTAGGTCCCGTACTTTGAGAACCACTGGTCGAAAAAATATTTTTCTTTTAATTAAATTTGTCTTGTGAAATAGAAATTGTTTGCCCATTTAACCATCTTTGTAGCTCTTATAGTTCTCGAGATAGCAATGGTGGCCCATTTAAAATGAACACTCTATACACAGAAGGTAACAAAAATTTTAATTACATTTTATTACTACCTACGAGTATCTTATTAAAAACTGCGAAAAAGCAAATTAGTCATCCTGGCAATTATTGTTTTAAAACAATAGTTATTGTTAAAAACATATCAAATATTTAATTGAAGCAGCGCTTCATAATCGGTGGAATATTAATTAAAAATGTTTTTGTATATTTTTTTAAATTTCCTAAGCTGTCTACGTTACTTTTTTCCTTTGTGTGTGACGATATTGAATGTTTTGGGTGCATTAAACTTTATCTCTATTTTTCAATTCTACCTCATTCAAAGCCTACGTAAGCGGAATTTTTGGACAGGTGAACAAACTGAAAGTTATAATTATCATTTTGCTTTCAGTGCTTCCATATTTATGATATACATTAGCATATTTTTAAATTTACCTATGTTTGCATTTCATATTGTACATATGTTATTCTACAATTCTACATGTAAATAATATAGTAAATATTTTTGGTTTTCGATGTTTGGTTAATTTGTGGTTAAAATAATATGAAAACTATTAATAGAGTGAAAATTAGGAAACAACCTGTAGCTCTATAATTAACGGATAAATGTGAGTTGGTCCCAAATGTTGTATTTTATTTAATTGGGCATTGCATTGATTTTATTATTTATTAATTAGGATATAGCAGGAAATGCAATACAAAAACTAAATTAGTTCACTGTTAGTAAAACGAAACTTTCAACGAATTTCTGTGTTTCTTATACAGGGTGTAAATGAAATAAGTGCATTAAATTTAACCAGTAATGTAACTCGACGAGGTCAACAATATTTCTTAATAACTTTTTCTCGAAATCGTATATTTTTTTAGCATTTTTACAACCCCGTAAATTGACGAGTCGTTCCACGTATTTTTCAAATAATTGAATGCAGTAGCAATAGCTATGAAAAATTTTGTTGTAGCAATTGACAGTCCTGTCAGTTGTTGCAATTAAATTTTGACATTAGTAATAAACTTGTTTATCAGGTAAAATTCTGTCAAAATGCTTACGTTTACAAATAGCGAGTACCCAGACATTGTAATTACTTACCTATGGTTTATTTATTTATTCGTATCTTTACTACATTTTAATTTGTGGTTGATATAAAGACAGTGTTATAGAGTTGCCAACGCATTTAACGGAACGTTTCCAAATCATACTGTTCCTAATATTCGCACATTTGTTAACCTTGTACATCTTTATCACAATACAAAGTGTCACATATGACAATTTTAAATAAAGCAACAGTTGTATCCATATCATGTGCAAAAAGTTCAATGTTTTCAGCACATAGCAGACTTCAATTTTGGGAATGGCTCATTGTTCATTAATGAGACTGAATTTACTTGGGAAGGTGTATTTATTATGCAAAATACACATCTCGACAGACGAAAATGCTGTAAAAATTTTCATTAAAAAGTATTTGGGCGGGAACAATAAATGAACGACTAATTATTGGTACTTATGTACCTCGTTTAAATGGACAAAAGTTTGTACTTACATTTTTTGAATAACGTATTTAAACCATTATGATTTGTCGAAGATAAATAATCATCTCATAACCTAATAACTATGCTTTTGCTCTAGCTCGATACCTCGTACCCCTCGTTCCTCCTTGTCTTCCACTATTCACAGGTGATTAAAAGCCTGGTTTAATACACCAACTTTATAATTTTGTTATCCAAAATTTAAATATCTTTATTTTAAAAATTGTGCTATTACGAATTAATTAATAATAAATGTTATTTCCGTTGATTCGTTTATTAATTACTGTGACTGCAAGTGTAACCGATAATCGACAATTTTTGAGCTGTTTCTATCCCACTTGAATACGGCAGCAGCCATTTGTTCTCCATGGGCGGATAACGAAAATGCAGCAAATCTTTAAAGAATTTTAACTCAAAATCTAAAAGACTTAAAAAAAAGTTATTAGGAAATATTGGTTGAGTTACATTACTGGTTAAATTTAATGCACTTATTTCATTTACACCCTGTATAACAATAATTGCCCCAGGAATTGATTAATGACAATCATTTTTAAATATGTTTTTAAGAGTGACTACAACGCAAACTCGGAATTATTAAAAAAAATTAAAATCTTGATGAAACTTGGTTTACGTATTTCTATAAATATACCTCAACATTACCTAACTCCTGTGAAAAACTCTGGCAGAGTTTTGTGCGTTAGCTATTGTACTCCTGCGCTAGGTCCCGCGTTCGTGTTTTCTAATATTTTGCGTCCGTACATTCCCAGTACTAAACCACACTTCATCGGGATTTTAATATCTTTCGCATCGTCTTTTTTTAAATTCTATTTCAAATTCAATGCATTCAATTTAGTATAACTTGGAATTAAGAAGAAGTAATTCTTTTCTGATTTAGAAAATATTAGTTTTTACTATAATTGAATATTCTGGGTAAAAATCGTTGATTTACATACATTCATTATATATGATATTTAATATTGAAAATATTATTGATTGTCTGGCTAATGATTGAAAATTTGTCAATAGGTATGCTGTGTCTCTCAAAGGTATTTGTACAAATTATCGAATCACAATTGTAAAACAATATTATTGATCATTAATTAGTTTAAAATTACTTTACAAATTTATAGTTTCTATGATACTCCTTGAATGTAAACTTATTGCCGTAGTTATAATAAAAGTATGAACCCAAAAATATAATCAGCTAGGTTATGATTCCAGCTTGAAAAAATAATTCATATAAATAGCAATATCTCTTCACAAATATTTTTATAAGCTATAAAAATCATAAAAAGATGAGTTCAGCGTCTATATGTGAAAGAAAAACTAACCACCAGTCGTATTGGTCAAATAAACTCAATATTTAATAAAAAATGTCCAGCGAAAATATTTTCATTCCATTTTTATACGGCAAGTGTAGCCGGTATAGTAAACAATAAAATACAATATACTTCGGAATTATTCAAGAGCAACGTTGATTTATTTAAACCAACAAATGGAGTAGCTGACATAATTTTGTTACTGGAGCTTTTAAGTATTCTGGTAGAATAAGTTCAGTATTAAATCGCCGTTCTTTAGTTAGATAAGATATAGTAGTAAATAAGAGATATTAAGAAGACAGCGTCATGGAAAAACGTAGTGTTAAATGAAGTTTAGACTCAAAATCCTTGTTTAGAAAACAAAACGAATTAAAATTAGTCAAACATAAAAATTGCATGATACGCCAACTCCCCTATGCAGGTAGGGTGAGTTTTTTTTTGACAAGAAGTTTATTATTATTGTTAGTTATGTTAACATTAAATAATTTAAGTTTTGTTAACAATATGATATTAATAGCAGGTAAAAAAATACTTCCCAAATAATATAATACCTAATAGTGATTACTCCTTACGCCCGTGAGGTGACGCCTGGTAAACGCCCGCACGGTACAAATATGTCATCATCATTACCGATATCTGCGTACAAAGCAGATTGGCACACCCAGCAATGGGTAATATGCTATGATGATATATTTATTTATTTATATTACTCCTTTAATCGTTGCATGTAATGACTGACAAAATAGAAACACCTTTATTATTCTATCGAGGGGTCCGTCACTCAAGAAATCCTTGTACACTTACATAAAAATCCGATTGAAAATCCTGAAAATCTTTATCTTAATACTGCAATCTTTGCAATCAACATTACAATCCCAAAAATCATTACAATCTTTATATAAAAAAAATCAAAATCTTGGAAATCTTACTTGCAATCTCATATTCTTAGACAAGTCTATGCAAGTTCATGGTAACTATCTCAAGAAATCTTTGTACACTTACATATAAATCCGATTGAGAATCCTGAAAATCTTTCTTTAATACTGGAATCTTTGTAATCAACAATCCCCAAAACAATCTTGTAAAATCCCAGAAATCTTTCCAAACAACATTATAATCCCAAAAATCATTACTATCTTTGTAAAATCTCAGAAATCTTGGAAATCTTGTTTGCAATCTTATATTCTTAGATAAGTCTATGCAATTTCATAGCTACTAATTCAAGACATCTTTGTACTCTTACATAAAAATCGGATTTGTTAGTAATATTTTGACAGCATAATTAATAGTGAGAGGGGGTCGGTCACTGCCAAGTTTCCCGGGCCGGTTAAATTTGCAAGTCCGCTACTGACTCACACATTATATGTACGTCATAAACCACAAGTGTCAGTACTTCAACTTAGAAGAATTAAATTAAACATAACAACATTGACTTTAGACATATTATTCGAATTTGCATTTTGATAGCCTGAGACCATGGTTTTAATAAATTGTAAAGCAAATAAACGTCTAACCTCACTTCTAAAAAATACATGTGAATTTGAAAACAAATTTAATTTACATTTTGTTCTCTGGAGTGACTAGAAACGTTGAAGTGAGTGATGTTAGCGCTGAAGTCAGCAGCCTACTGAGATTCGAAATTGAATTTTATATAAAAGAAAAAAATTGTATCTACAAAACAACGTTCATAAATGGCACTAAAACGTTATTTGCTGTAACTGGTAGTCTTTCAGGATAGAAATAAAAAGATTAGCCCACTGTACAAATTTTTAACATTTACTTCTTTCGAATGTATTCTTGCATTTTCTATTTCAGCTATTATTCTATTTTAGAGTTGAACTGCCTTTGTCCAAGCTGGTCCGGGTGGAGTATGTCGTGTGTTGTCCTTTGTGTCCAGGGTGCATGGTCCGACCTAGCGATTCCATCATGGTGATAAGTAGAAATACTTACTACTGGATTGAATATAAATTTATAAATATAACAAAATATTCATGCTTCACTGTCTATCGTATATTCTTTACAGATCAGAGTGGATCAGTAATTATTGTAGGTAGCATACTTTAAACTAAGATGTTTTTTTAAAATAAAACTGCATAATTATTGGATACGCAACGATACAGTCCGTAATCGCTTAGTATCGAAAAATTTCGGATGAATTCGGGCGAACTAGACCTACGATTCGTTGTTTTTGTTGCAATTCAAATTAAGAACTATTGCAACACTACTGTCATTTTCAAACTGTTTCATGAAATAGATTGAAATAATATTTATTTTAAATAATTTATTGGTTAATTTTTTTTCTTTATTTATTACTAATTAATTTGACGGGAAAGAAGTTTCAATAAAAGTAAATGTAAATCTATGCCTAATACAGACAATGCAGAAACCCCTAGAAATAACTGTTCGAGAAGAATAACTGACTCACATTCAAAAATTCATATCTAGGTTATTAATTCGAATTTTAACATCGCGTTTTTACCAATATTCTTAGATTTATATATATATATATATATATATATACTGCCAAATATTTTTTTTAAAAAATTGGTATAATACCCCATTCTATGTTTGAACAAACAATCTTTTTGGATTGACTTGCATCTGGCGAACAGAATAACATCTGGTTATGATTAGTGCTCGGATTCGTGACACATTTAATTTAGTTTTTTTTAACAATTCACATAAAATATGGACTTTGATTATTTTTTGTTTGTATATGGACAATTTTTTTCCGGCAGAGTTTCTTCGAGTTATCTCTACGGTATTATACAATTTGTAAATGTATTGCATCCATCAGCAAAGTAAAATTTTACAGCTATGGATTAATGCGGTAGTTTATGTCTTCTTTAGGTCGAATCGAAAGATATTGACTATTAAACAGAGCAATATAAACCATAGATGATATTTCAATTATAAATTTGATTGCAGCTATAAATACTACATAGTTTGTTAAAAAGATTAAATTGTAATGTCGCAGTTTCATTATTAAAGTGTATACAACATGAGAACAAGTGATTAAAAATAGTAATTATATTGAAAATGTCGATTGCGAAATGAAATTATAAATTGTAATTCAATTCAAAACAGGGTTGTAATTTATTTTCAGTAATAATGTAACAAGAGAGTGAGAATAAATTGAAAATAATTTGACAGATTTTTCGAAAACTTGTTATAGCTTGAGTGGTTATTGCCAAATTGCAATCTGGAAAATATTTATTAATTTATCGAACTCTCGAATTATATTTATTAGATTATTTTTTGATCTACAAATTTCAAACAACGGAAACAGGCTGTCATGCTATTGTAACGCTTCGCTATCTACTGTCGTAATTACCTACCTTCATTCATCTACATGGCTCAGTTGGTAAGTCTGTTTTGACAACTAGAACACACTTTGACAATACAAAATAAATAATCAAAAGATAACCTTATACAAAAATAGAGATGACTGAATTTTTCTCCGCTTATTGAGTAACACTATGTTAATTAATAAATAAAGTAAGATGTAGTCAATTTCAAAACTGGGATACTGTCTTTGAAGTTTATTGTAATAACAAAATTTCACAAATTTTCGTTGAACAGACTCAAGTTTACATTGATATTTATTATAGATTGGACTCCAGACTTGTAGATAGTATTCAAGTTTTGTTCTCACAACAGAAAAATATAGTTTCTTCAAGGTAGAAAATATTAGTGACGAACTGAGTATTTCGGATTATAATACCCAGACTTCTGTATGATGACTTGATATTATGAATTATGTGGGTGACAAAATTTATTTTTTCATTAAATGTGACTCCAAGATCTTTTAATTGAGGAACTCTTTCAAGAACTTGGCTATCCATTTTATTGGTGTAAACAGACTTTTTAACAAAGTAGCTCATGATTTTGCATTTACTTTAATAGAAAAACAAATTGGAAGTAAACGACCAAACTAAAATGTTATTGATATCAGCCTGCAAGAGCTTGGAATCTTCAATGGAATTAATACTTTCATATACCTTTATGCATCTGCTTATAAAAAAATATGAGAGTGCTGGACTGAATTAACAATGTCAGTAATAAATAGTAAAAATAATAAAGGACCTAGTTCGAACCTTAAGAACACCAGAAGTGGGGGCAAAGGGTTTAGATTTGTAATTTTTATAAGATACGAACATTACACGATTACTGAGATAGGAGGAAAGAAAAAGAAGAAGATCGGTAGAAAATTGAAAGAGAGTGTTTAATTTGTGAATTGAGATTTTGTGATTAATACGTTCAAATGCGTTCGTAAAATCTTTATAAACAACACCTACTTAAGTATTGTCATATAATGAATTTAGTGTAAATTCTGTAGAGTTCATAAGGTTGGTAGTTGTTGGCCTTCCTTAAATAAATCCATGTTGATGAACTGAAAATTGATTATTAACAGAATTATAAATATACTTGAAGATGATGGGTTCAAAAACCTTTGAAATGTTGAACAAAATAGCTCTTGGACGGTAATTGCAAATGTTAGTTGCATCACCTGATTTGAATATGAGTATTATAAAAGATTGTTTAAGACAAGTGGGAAATATGTTTTGTGAAATGGAAAGGTTGAAAAGATAGTGTAAGGGTGTGAAAAATATGGAACACGCTTTGAGAATATAAGATGGGAGATAATCAGGACCAGCATTACGAGATTGTGAGTTATTATTTCTTCAATAAAAATTCACTTCAAGCATATCGTTGAATTCGTAATTTTGCGTAGATTCCAAATATATAAAAATATATAGGGTGTCCCATTTAAAATAAGAAAGTTGCATACTGTATTTTGAAAACCACTGGTTTTAAAAAATTGTTTCGCTCATTTTAATAGTCTTGTAAAATAGAAATTGTTTGCTAATTTAACCGGCCTCGTAGCTCTTATATAGTTCTCGAGATAGCAATAGTGGCCAAATAAAATGAACATCCTGTATACCCTATATGTGGAATTAAAATCAGAGGAGGTAATTCAAAATTCAGATTTATAGATAAATATTTAGAATTACTGGTCTTGATTTAAAAACGGTCTATATTAGGTACTTACATACTTTATATAGTATTCCTTGTTTGTGAGAAATTGTATATAGTACCTCTAAATTTTTTTAAATCCGAATGATAAATTCTACATTTTAATATCCATCATTTATTATTTTCTTATTGTTGGAGATTTTTTATTTTTACTGGATATTATCTTAAAAAATCTGATATATTACCTGTAATCCAGCCATTCTAGTAAATTTTGATTTACCACTGTTATCTTCTCTTGTACCTTTTTAATAATTTATTATATGTACAGGGTGTAAATCGAAAAGTGGAACATAGGCGTTTAACATGGGAAATAAATTTTTCTTTGCGCAAACGTTACCTAATTATTTTATGCAAAAATACTTCAAATAAAAGTTATAGAGATTTAAAGGCTGCATCTAAATCATATGAAACGATTATTTTATCTCTTCATAGAAACGTAAAAATTAATTACAAAGTTGCAGTTTTTAAGAGCTTTTTGTCTAAGCAGCCATGGATTTATGACAAAAAACAATGCATTTGTTTTTTTTTTTTTTTTTTTTTGTTATAAATCCATGGCTGCTTATACAAAAAGCTCATGAAAACTGTAACTTTGTAATTAATCTTTACATTTATATGAAGAGATAAAATAATCGTTCCACCTGATTTAGATGGTGCATTTAAATCTCTATAACTTTTATTTGAAGTATTTTTGCGTAAAATAATTAGGTAACGTTTGCGCAAATAAAAAAAGGGTTTCCCATATTAAACTCCTGTTTCACTTTTCGATTTACACCCTGTACAAAATGTGTAAGCGAATATATTGAAAATTAACATTTCATACAAAGCGATTAAATAAGTGACTGCCCGGACCCGGAAAAGAAGTAAAATTAAAAAATGATTAAAATACAGTCCGTGCTTCCTGTATTTAAATGTATGTTTGTGTAAACCGAATATTGTTGTTTCCGCGAACCTGTACGTCCGCAAACTTTTAATTTCATTATTTTGTAATGTTGTAATGGTTAAGTAATTTTTTTATCGCTTTCACTCGGATTTGGCTCCTCATATGTCAACATGTGTATTTGATTTCACCGCTATTGTTACCGTCCATTGTTCTCTCTCTCCCCATCCTTGTCTCTGCTGCGGGAGCCCGCTTCCACATCCGTTCTCTCTCTTTCTCAGAGTTCGTTCACTTCCTATTCCGACTAAAATGAATTACAAATTTTTTAATTTGGTTACTGGTTCAAGGTGATAACACGTTGTGGAATGTATTTTGAATGAATTTGCACAAAAATTCATGTAAAAATTAACGCGGCGTGAATAAAAATTCTTTCCTTCAGAAGGCTGAAAAGTCTAAAAAGGTTTCTGTTTTTATCATGGATGAATGTAGTCTGAGCTTGTGTTATATATTTTTAAAATGTTCATTTCAAAGTTGTTTATCATATTTTTAATTTATAAAATTAATGAAATATCCAGAGAAAAATATCTTTGTGGCACAAAATATCCAATATTTTGAAATACAGTGTGTTCAAAAAAATTCCTAACTCGGAGTAGGCTTTGAACAAAGAAACGTATGCCAATTTAAAAATATTTAATTAAATGTCAATGACATGAGATATTGTCAAAAATGTTATCTAAAGAAATTAAAGCTTTTCTTCTTGAATCTTATTTTAGAAATGGAAACAAATTAGAAAATGTCAATATACTGTATCCTTCTTTATTGTCTTTTCTACTTAAAATTACATTTTGAGATTAATTTTGACAACTTGACTTTTGAATTGAATAATAATCAGACATACGTTTCACTGTTCATAGCCTACTCCGAGTTAGGAATTTTTTTGAACACACTGTATATATTTTTAAATAGGAACGATGAATGAAAAAAATATTGTTACTTGAGTGTAAACAAGAGATGTAGTTTGATTAACTAACTATAAGTAATAACCGCGCTCAGCGTTCAGCTCGGACGCTATGCAAAAAATTGTTCATAATGTGTTCCATTATATTTAAATATAATAAAATCAAATTGTTTATAAAGGCCGTCGCGCACTTGAGCGAGGCACAGCGTGGCGAAGCGAAGCGCGGCGAAGAGTCATTTTTAGAACCAACGCGCATTTGCGAGCAGTTTTCAACGAAAAACGGCCGCGTTTGTTTCAAAAGATGGACAGCTCGGAGTAAACGCAACAACGCAGGCACTATCTATACGAGACAAATTCATAAATTATTTTGTTTCATCCATAGGTTCAGTGCAGTAGCAAAATGCCATGGTACAGAGAGGCCGAAAAAATGTTTCAATTTTTTGATATATTCTACTACATTCTGTAACCAAGTAGTTAATCTCCTTTTTTGTTGAGTCTGCAATACTATTATGTACAATAGAAATCGTTTAATATGTAAATAATATTCTGAACTAGTTTTATAAACTGTTTTCACTTAATCAAATTTATATTCTGTATATTCATTTCTTTATACTTTGAAACCAAAATAACTAATTTTTGACATTTTACAATAATCTATACGTATTGTTTTGCTACGATGTGTGAAAGGTGTGAAATTCAGTTCTACATCGGCTATTTCCGGTGCGTCTCGGGCTTATTCGTTCTGATTTAGATAGCTGCGCTGTCGCACACTTCTGATCAGCGAAGCGAAGAGCAGAGAAGAGCAGAGAAATTTATGTCTTAAATTATTATTTTGTGACGTTTTCTATATACAGTGTAATGTATCTGCAGAAATAAAAGATTTATTATTATTATTTCTTGTACATTACCTTAAAGCAGTTGTATATATTTTATACAAATTTCATACAGAAAGCAAGAGATCCTATATTTCCAATAAAATTATAAGACAAACACACTATGTCAATTTCACTTGACACTGACATCTTTCAATCAGAATTTTCTTAATATAGTAGCTGTTTTCATAGCTATAGCTACTTTATGAAATTTAATTTCTTTACAATTTTTTAACTCTATATCCATTTAATATTAAGTATAAAATGCAGTCAAATCGTATAGAGAATAAAACATCCTTTAATATTTATAATAACATTAAATGTGAATAAATGATATTTAACATAGTTTTTTCAAGAAAAACTGTTAAAATCTTCAAATGATGGTACTTCCGGTTGACCAATTGTAACCAAAATCTAATCAGCTCTTCATATGGATGTAGCGAAGAAGTATACGAAAAAATTATAATTTTTGAAACTGTAGTATTAGAGTTATCGCAGACGAAAATTTTGTTACACACACACACACACACACACACACACACACACATCCACACACACACACACACACACACACACACACACACACATACAGACATCATCGTAAAAATAGTAAATTCGTATTCTAGGGGCCCTAAAACGTGCTTATTGATTAAAAACTCATCATCGAACTTTTTGACCAAAGACAATACCTTCCTTACCTAAAGGTGACGGAAGGTAAAAATAACAGGTTTGATCAATATTAGACATTAAAAATTAACATAATTAATCCGTCTAATAATAATTGTGTCATAAGAATAAATTTGTGAGACAGAATAATCAGAATTAAATACAATAATTCAAATTAATTAAAATTAAAAAGAAAAAATATTTACAAGTAGGTATACAGTATTCGGAGCGGAATTTAATTTCTCTAAATTACTATAATTAATTATTAAAACATATTTTATCATAAGGACTGTTTCTTCATATATTCAGAGCAATAACATTTGGCAATTATTGACCGAAATAATTATACGAGTATTTAAAGGTTAATTAAAAGTTTTATTTCTAATTTGTGTTTCGTATACGTCTTATTTTAACCGTGATTATTTGTTTATTATAAATATTGTAAATCATAATAAAATATAGATAATTATTAATTTTTTTCTTTAAAAACTAATATTGTACGTATATGTTTACCATAATATTATATTATCTATTTTTATAAATTTTATAACATATAGTAGGTAATTATATTAATTGATTGAAAGTAATTCAAAAATATTACAGCTGGGCTGCAACCAGCAGTGCAGGTTATATGAAAGATGGCATTCAATGGAGTACGGCTAGCAGCGCTCATTCGCCACTCTATAGTTACTTATTGCTCATTGAGTTTGATGAAAATTATATTCCTTCTTATAATTACGTGTTATTTATTAAAATAATAGTAAATTTAATAATATAGAAAATATACCAATAACTATTGAGGTTCTCTACCATACCAACAAATTAGAATCGGTCCCCTAGTCATTTATAATAAAATCAGACCATAAATGTGTATGACAGGGAATATCAAAGCTAAAAAATGGTTTTTAACATATTTGAAACGTCCACTGTATTGCATTAGGTACCATCTCTCTTTACCTCTCTCATTCATATATCTACCCTATTTCAAATTCTTACTAATGCCTCAAGCCTTCTGTCGTCGTCTTACTATTTTGAATAGCACAGATTCAAAATACAATCGTACATTGAATCTGAGATAGTATCCATTTTGAAGTAAATGATTGCAAAAATTCGAAATAACGAAAGTGAACAATAACATTTGTTTGAATGTATGATTCCGCGCCTGGCGAAACGACATGCGTTTGTATGTTTGTATAGTACAAAAATTAATATAGTATATATGTCATAGAATTCATAACAGTGGCAAACAAAACTGGAGCTATAATCGAAGTTTTTTTAAAAAAGTATTTAATTATTCCATTAATATGTTTATATCTATATAATATCAAAATGTTGACCACTACTATATATTTAAATACATTTATGCGAGTACGTATGTTTTTATAAGCTCTGAAATATATAAACTTTTGTGATTTCATTTATTAACCTTTAATCAGGACTTGTCTAATTTGTGTTTGTACTTAGAAAATATGTCTGTACTTTTTTGTACTAAACTGCACCATACCTTGTTGCACTTAAGCCATTCAGTATTGTAGATAATAAGGAATAATTTTGACCTGTCTGGTTAGCTGAAATTGGATACAAGAGACAAGTTTACCCAATGTAGTGTCGGCTACTTAAAACTGGCACTGATGTGAGCGTTATCTACTAAATGGCTTAAATGGAACAGAGTATAATGACGAATTCATAGTACAAGTTGGTATAAAACAAACAAAGAGACCTATTACCCAATGAATAATTATTTAAGTACATATTAAGGGCAGTAAGTGATTCCTACCAGTTGAGGATGATTCAGTACATACAATACTGTAGAAGAGCACTTACTGACCGCAATGGAGCCTACGCTTTAAACTTGTAAAACGTGCTTATTCATCAAAAACTCACTACCGAATTTTTTGACCAAAGACAATATCTTCCTTACCTAAAGGTGACGGAAGGTAAAAATCGATCGTGCAAAAAATTAATTAATTTAACTTGACAGATAAAACGTCAAACACATGTCAATTTATTTGTTTCAATTCCATTGCTAACGCTATTTTTGGGGTGATTTTCATAACTAATTTCTGCTGTTAGAAGGCAAGCGAAATTAATTTTGCTTATTGATTTAGTTGCACAATTTTATTATATCTTTTATTTAAAGCTATGGTATCTAAAATAATTAGGGAAGCAGGAAATTACAAAAATATGATTTATATGTTAAAATCCTTTGTTCGGGAGTTCTAATCACAACCCTGTAGGTAGCTGTTGGTGTGGATTTGTAATAATTACAAAAACATGACATACATAAATATGAAATGTAATGATGATTTTTTGCGAATTCTCTTACCCAGATAAAATATCTAGGTTCGTTTCAATTCATGCCTGATTTTCTATTAATTGTTTAGATATACATGCATATCACATGGTCGATTATATTACATATCTAAATTCGATACACATACGTAATACGTGTACACAACAAATTTGCATACTAAGTATATTAGGTAATTTCACACTGTTTCATTCAAATTTACAAGGTTATTTTTTAGAGAGAGTTCTTCTAACAATATAAACATCAAATGTGCAAGTAATCATTATATGCACGTACGACAAAACTGTAACAGTACAACTAGTAGTAACTCGTTCACCTACTGATTTTGAAGTCGTGACTCGTGAGTTCAAGTTCCGCAATTAACAACAATTAACCAGAAAATATATAATGCGTTCAAGAGGTAAGGAAGCTGTAAAATTTGTAATATGTTTAAAGACATTTGTTGATATACATATGTCTTGAAAATGTAAGAGAAATATAATATATTTGACAGAATAGAATACTAGACTTCGATCAAAAAATAAAAATTTGGCTAAATAATAACTTTTTTTTTAATTCCTGAAACTTTGCATTTATTGTATTGTGTACAGGGTGTCTCATTTTTGATGTTTTTTAAAGGTATCTTGGGTAATATTATTGATACAGCAAAACCGTTTTTTGAAAGCTTAATTTCTCACACAAACTTATGATTTTTTTAAATGAAAACCTTTGTTGAAAATAGTCTCATCCTTTTCCTTATTTTACAAGCTTTTCAATGATATATAAGAAGTCTACATTCTTTTGTTTTAAACATGAATAATAGAAGAATTATTAATTTATTGGGGTGAAGAAATTGAAAATTATTAAGAAACAAAAATAAATCTATTTTCGATTGGCATTTGTTTATTTTGATTCTATATCTATTAGTTATGTTCTCAAAATTATTCTTAACCAATTATTTTAGGGTTAGTGAAATTTTTATTTACCGACGTTACAGTAAGTATATAAATTGAAAAAAACGAGTAAAACAGAATAAACAAATGATGATCTCTAATAGATTTTTTTTCATTTATTTCTTAATAATTTTCATTATTTACCCCAATGAATTAATAAAACATCTTATATTCATGCTTAAAACAAAAGTATGTAGAATTCTTATATATCGCTGGAATGGGAAAGGTTCCCATTTAAAAAATCATGTTTGTGTTTATATCTAGAGAATTATAAAATTTTCAAAAAATCTAATTGCGCCATTTTACTCTACCTAAAAAACGGTTCAAAATTTATTAAAACAAGTTTTCTCTATCATAGTAAATAAGATATACAGAAACAAAAGACCGTAAAAATTTCTGTGTTCATGTGAGTGGTTAAATGATTCTTCAATACCGGGCTGCATAATTAATATTATTTGAAATCAAAAAATTGTGAAAATAAAAGTAATATTTATTTTTATAGGTTATATTTACAAATCTCTGAGTCCGAAACTCAATGTTACAATTCTCGGGCATTGAAGTTCAAAATTATGTGTTTTACCTCAAACTTCTTCATCGGAAATATTTAGTTCGTTCTCCTTACACAAATTTACTATTGTACATCGTACACCTGCCAAATTGTCTTATTTATACAACAATAATTATTATAAGGTTGGCAACCCTGCATTACCATGAAATCTTCGTATAATGAATTACTTTAGTACCGATTTCTGATTTCTTAATGACGATTTTTGTGCACTTTTGTAACGATATCAAATAATTGTATAGTACGTTATTAGGACAAGAAAGCGGTCTTTTTGTGTTGAAGCAGAGTAAAACTCAAAACGGCGTTCTACTCCGAATGACATACTATTTTTTCTTCAAGTGTTTCAAATAATATTTTGATATTTTTTTTTTTTTGGATTTTTTTAAATTGTAGATTTGCAATTTCAGGCAAAGCTGGCTATGTACACTACAAAACAAACGATACAACTGTCAAATAACAATTTTCAATATGATCTGTGTTACTGTGGAGACTGCCGCCGTCAGCGATGAACTTAGAAGCTAACATTTTTTCACTATTACAATAATGAACAACATTTTTGTATCAGTAAGACAATGAATATCTTCCATAGTACCTATCTGTGTGTATAGTAGCATAATATGACTACATATTATAAAACGCTTGAAGAAAATAATTATTTGTGAAATAAGAGTTAAAAGTGATATTTTATTTTGTGAGCAAGAAGTTTGGAACGCGACCCGAAGCGGAGTGGTCCAAACCTTCGAACAAAATGAAATCACTTTTAACACGTACCTACATCATACACTATTTTTTGTACAAACACTATTTTTCCATTTAAATTTGTATTTATAATAATTTTTTTGACATTCCAAATTCTGGATTTGTTGTTCCATTTGTCATTACTAGGGTAACTAATTCACTTTTAACACTAGTGTTAAAAGTAACATTATTATATCTTTTTTCACGAGAAATAAAATTTGCCGAACAAGCCGGAGGCGAGTGCGCAAATCCTTCGAGTATAAAGCAAAAATCCATAATTTTGCAACTAAACATACAAATAACTAATACATTTATACTAGATTTCGTAATTTTTTGTCCTTTGTTACTAGTATTCTAAATCCTGTTACAAATTTGAGCAATTTTTGTATTCAAATGAAATGATTTTAAGTAATGCGTGTAATTATGTGAAAATGATTATTCCGAGTAAGTAATGGATCAGTCCGTGGGTGTTGGAGCAACCGCAGTTTTATAAATTACAATTAATGGCGTAATGTATCTCCGAGGTTACAACGTTTATCATTTTTATAGCGGAGCTTTCAAGAAACGCCTTGTAAGTAAACGCAGATTCCAATTCTAACCCCACCGAATAAATTTCCCAAAATTCACTCCCTTCCCCTGTCGGCATTTTCATCCCGTAGTGGGCTATGCACATTATATAAATCAATTAATTGACGCTATAATATCCCTAATTGCAATAGGATGATGTATTCGTTTATTAATAGACTTGTACACCAAATATTGATCGTATATTACATTCAGTTTATTATTTATATCTTAAAACAGTTAATTTTTGAAAATGTTAACATGTGTAGGGTAAGGGCGGGTAAGAGTACGCTCATTCTAAGAGTACGCAGTATCAATATCTTGGAATAGAAAATATCAGTCAGCTGGTGTAACAGTCAAAACAAGACGTATTTATGTGTTCATCTTGAGTACAATTTTCTTTCTAAGGTAAGACACTTATAAAGTAGACAAGAAACAAAAAATTCGTGTTCTATATTGTTATTTTAGGTTACTTATACAGTAATGTCGATTAAATTCAGCTTGACATATTTATTATTTTACTTATTGAGAGGGTAGTTTTAATCATTGTAGTTTAAGAGTACGCAGTAGCGATTGCAGAGGCATCTAACATGTTATAATAAAATTAATATTTAATAAAATATATGTAAAATCCAAGAGTACGCAAAAAATTAAAACTAGTACGCAAGCGTACTGTTATGCGTACTCTTAGTTTAAATAAAATATTATTTTATCTTGCATTTTGATTTTTTTGCACTATAGATGGGCAATTATAAACGAAAAAGCAATCGACAATTAACATTTACTCTTGAATTAATGCAGGAAATAAAAAATCGAATTAGTAAAAGTGAATCTAAAAGACATATTGCATCATCACTAGATTAACAGGAAGCTACTTTAAGAAAGCGCTTAAAAGCAGACACAATTCCAAATTATTGTTGAAGATAATTTTATTTTTGACGAACTTTAGGGTATGAAATTAAATGATTCTGAATATAAACCATTTTTAATCAATCTGTTGTTATTTTAGGAGAAAGATTCAAAGTTATTGCCGCAGCTAATGACATAAATAAGCCGAGAGCCGAGTACATCAAAAACAAATAACGATAGTGGTAGTAGTAAATATATTAATATAATTATTTTATAACTAAAATATTTGTTTTAGACTAACTAATAACTTCACCGGCAAAAATTTTACCAATTCCAAAGTTATCACAGGAAATCAAAAGAAAAAGGAAGGGAAAACGTTCAAAAATTTTAACTTCATCCCCCTACGAATTGAAATTACAAGAAACAGTAGACAGTATTAAATTAAAAACTGTTAGGAAAAATTTAAAATTAGACTGTGACACTAAGAAACAATGCGATGGAAACAGGAAAGATTTTTATTGCCCAGGATGTGGAGAAAAGTACAAGGATCCCCCAGAAATGGACTGGATACAGTGCAAATTATGCAAACTTTGGTGCCATGAAATTTGCACCACATATTCTGACCAAAATATTTAAATGCGACAAATGTGTACCAGAATAATATGCGTACTCTTTGTCTTCATAGTTGCGTACTATTCGATTCATGTGCCTACGTCTAAGAGTACGCATTTCCCATTTTGTTTATTTTAATTAATATTAAAAATATGAATAACTGAATCCACTTAGAATAATTTTAATTTTGTTGCCAAATGTACAAACAATATATATTTTCATAAATGATAAGTATTTTTTTCAAAATAAATTTTTTACAGGCCAAAAAAGAAAATGTGCGTTCTCTTACCCGCCTTTACCCTATGCATTTTTTTTCTTATATATGTTTAATTACACGACTGGTAGTATTTACTCTAAGGTGGATTTATGCAGTCTACTTTGTATTTTACTTTTTCTTTTCGCTTTTACTTTAAGTTTGGTTCTTTATGCAGCTACTTTAAAACATTTCATACACATGTGCAGATGTGATTTTTCTTCCATAACTTTAGAAAAATTTCTTATTACTGTTTGTTTGCGATGTCAATATGCTGCCAATGGGACGATTAACTGCTTTGTTCATTGGTTAATTTAAATAAGAATAGTTGGGGCCCGGACGGGTAGATGGCGCCACAAATGACAAAGGTTGGCAATATAAGTGTCCTCTCCTGTTCCTCCTTGACTAAAATAACAAATTCAGTTGTTTTTTAGTCGTACCACTGTAATTTTAAATGGTAGGCATAGTAATCAGTTAGCTTGACTAAAATTTTGAGTAAGTACTACCAAGCGAGTTTGAACTATAGTACTATTTCCGGTTGTCGATTAACTTTAAAACTCAATGAGGTTTTTCTATTTTACTACAGAGTAGGGTTACCAATTTTCAAAATTTCATAATTGAATTAGGTTTTATATTTTTGTTAATCTATGATATTTATACCAAAATTTTATTAAAATATAAAGCCATTCATAATATTAATTATTTGTTTTTAATAAATAATTATTTTACTAAATAAATAAATAAAAAACGATTCGCTACATAACTTCAAAACGTCAAAATGATTATTTACAAAGTTGTATTAAGCGAAAAGAATAAAATTTTATATTATTCACAATGCTCACGTGATTGGATGACAGTGCTGACATATTATGTAAACAACTTTGGCTCTTGTTTTACTCACTAGGAATAGCACATTTTAAATGTGTGACATAATTTGAAATTGATTGACACTCTAAAATTTATCTTCATATCAGCATTAATTTTTAGAAAAGAAACTAAACATTGAATCGAAGTATACCTAATTGCCACAACCCTCATCGTAAAAATATTAAAGTCGGAATATAGATACATTAAACAAAATGTGCGTGTTTTTCAAAATCTCGATACAAAATTTTAAATACCATACCTATACTTTTCTTCGATGTAAGAGATTTCATTTTAATAAAATGTAATTTTTGAGAAGGAGAAGCTCGTTTACAATTTTGAAATTACTGATTTTTACTGAAATATTATGAATTGTTGTTCAGAAATAATATTAATAATTTAATTTATAAACCAAGCAAAGCAAACAGGAAAAATTATATCCATACACAATAAATTTTTATACATCAACATCGAATAGAAATAAATGAAATTTACAATTTAAATAAAATAAAGGTTTGCTGCTGTTTGCAGCATTGTCATCGCTTTGTATTATAATATTAATTGTGTTGGGAAATTGAATATAAGTAGACTGCGGATGTATTACGCTTGAAGTAAAGATAAGTAGGTTATATTTCATTCACCTGACAAGTTTGAAATTGCATAGAAATGAGCCGTCTTCATCTGACAAGCAGTGCATTTTGAATATAAACTAACGTTGCATGATAATTTATTTGTGCAAGCCGCCAAAGGCAAATTGGGCATTGTGAAGACATATCGAAGTATATTCCATTTATTCAGTGAGCCGGTTGATAGCGGGTTGGATGGATGCACTTCGCACAGCTGATGCTGCAGTCTGCAGCGTTGTTCTCTGTGATGTGAACACCTATTTTGAAATATTATTACATATTCCGTCTTGAATAGATGCAAGTTGCTCTCAAATGCACAAAAGGAAGATCCTGTGCTATGAGTACACTAGCAGCTTTCATTGGAGCTGGTTCGTGCAATTTCAATAAGATTTAATATGGATATTGAATGTGTATTAATTAGGGCATGTTTCACACGGAATTCACTTCAAAGGTACGTGCAAACTATCAAAGCGAAATCACCATGAAAGAACTAACATGGAATACACGAAATTATGGGAATTAATATATGACGGACGCAATGGAAAAATAATAATGAAATCTCTATTTATATAAATTTCTAATTGCAATTTATACGAATGCTGAATCAATATTTCCGCAAAGCTTATGTAACATGGAGTAATTTAATCCATTTCAGGCATCCGATAATTGTTTATTTAAAGTCTTTATAATAAATTTATACATATTTAATACATAAAATCGTACATAATATATTTAAAACCAGTAAATGGACATGAAATAATGTAAATAATAATAAAAAAAAAAATCCCGTACTGTATCTGTGCTGAAGCTTATGGCATAAATAAAATGTCAAGATCAGGTGTCTGGGTGTCTCTATTTCTTCTGAATTTTAGCACTAGCTATCCACTGTTTTCTACTTTTAATGATATTTCAAAAAATTTAATGATTGTTATTGAAACGGTCCGAATTCCGAGGAAAGCGAATGGATTTGGATTTGAATTTTATTCGAAAAAGTTGGACGAATTATACGATTTAAGAGACGGATGAATTATGGAGCAGAACGTCAAGATAATATTGAAATGAAATATAGATAAGTGAAAAAATCATCAACCACAAAAATCTGAGTTTATTCAATTTTTCGATTTAAATAAGAAATAGGTACATATTTTGTTTGTATTATTGGATAAAAAAATTGATTCACTTTTTTAAAAATATTTATAACGTAGTTCTCTAAAATGGTTATTTGAGGCACATATCTCTTTCTTGCCTCAGGTAAGAATATTGTTGAGAACTAAAGTAATAGGAGTACCAAGAAGGAAATTGGTGATTTTGTTATTATTATAAAAGAAATAGTGTGAAAGGCTTTTAGACATTATGAATAAACGCTTTTACAGCATTTATTTATAAAAAAAAGTAATCAATTTTTTTCTAAAATTCTTGTATGATGTACATACGAAGACTACACTGCAAAAAGGGGAATGTCATTATTGTGTAGATTTTGAGAAATTGAAAAAAAAAAACAAGTTTATAGCAATAATGTTCTTCTATTGTATGGCTATACTTCAAAGCTAAATAATATTGAGACTATGATACTTATTCCATTGGAAGTTTGTTCAAAAAATTCTACCGTATTTGATGTAGGTACCTACATGACACATACCTTAACTCATTTCATTATCACACTACAGGATTTGCCGACCATTGTATTGAGACAAAACATCTATTCATTGGGAAATTAAAAATTCTCCACACAGCAGAAAAGGGATTAAAGTTGAGCTATACCATTATTCACGAAAGATGACTATTAAAGGTCATTTGTTCGAAGAAAGAATACACATCACTTTATAGCAGTAGCTTAGCAACATTTTGTATTTGAAAGAGAAAGATTATTTGTCATATGTCTATTTAATTTATGTGGTGTGACAGATATACGTAAATAGTGGCATACTATTTTATTCAGAATCATCCTCTTTTTAAATCAATAATTTTTAAAATAAATCAATGAGTTATAACCATTAATTTTATTAATATTTTTGACAGCTCTCTTAATTATGCTAGGCAACCCCTTCATAAACATTTCCAACCCGTGGGGTGGAAGCGTTTTGAGTCATTTCCAACCCACGAGACTGTCATTGCAATTAGAAATGAGGTATTTCCCAACCTCTAAAAGGTTAGGAATCGCCGTATTACGATTGTGAATAAAATTATTTGTACACGTTTATCAGTAAAATGTAAAATATTTCAGAATCAAAAAATTATAGTCGTCAAATTTTTTAAAAATGCTTAGTTTGCTTTGTGTAATAGTGCTGAAAACAAATTATATACAAAAATTCAAACACAAAATTATTCGTAGGTACACCTACTGTTATAAAATTATGTAACACGTAATAGTAAAATTTATATATAGTGATGTAACCATTGGCTTTAATTACAGTTTCCAGTAGCCTGGGCATTGATTTTATTAAATGAGATGATATGAAAAGTGTATTTTTCCCATTTTTCAGTCAGATTCGTCTGAAGTTGCTTAATAGTGGAAAATATTAATTTTTCGGGTCGCCTATGAATTTTCAATAAGGTTGAAATCAGGAGACTGGCGAGGTGTGTTAAATTGTTTCGGTATATGGTGTAGAACAGCCAGTCCTGAACAATACGTGCTGTATGTATGGCATCATTTTCTTGCTGGAATATAATTATAATCCCCTCCTAGTTCAGTTTATCCGCAGAAGATTGCAAATTTTCTTATAAAAATTGATTAATAATTATATTTATTCATAGTTTCATTATTAAACATAAATTCCCCAACCCGTCAGCAAACTTATAGCCCCAAATAATAACGTTTACGCCGACGTGTTTTACCGTGCCACCCAAATTATATCTTGTTTTTAAAATAGCACAAAAATGACTCTTGTGATAGTCTTCACAAATACTTTAAAAGCTCATGGGGTAAAGTGTAAGCGGCTGCAATGGTACAGTAATATTCTTATTACCAAATATTAATAAAAAAAGCAGATTGTTACACCCAGAAATGGGTAAAAAGCCGTGATAGTATATTTGCTTATTTATATTTTATAAATTAAATTTGTTGTTAATTTACTCTCTCTGCTTTAAAAACGATTTAGTTTTTCGTTAATACAGTTTCTACTTGAATCTATTCCTGCATGTACTATTTCTATTTTATCTTCAAACCGGCGTGACAAAAGCATCTTGCACGTATGGAAAACTTTGTAATGTGTAACATTGGCATCATTTTCTCTACATGATGCGATTCCCTCCGCCTAGCGCGCTCATTCGAGGGCAATTCCGTGTGAAATGCTAGGTTATGTTCGTCTGACAATTCGCGCACACCACGGCGCCGTATTGCAATTCCTGCTCCAGCGCTTTGATGATCGCAAATACCATCCACTAAAAATGCACGGTTTGTTGCTGTTTCATACCGACGTCGATGCTGTCTGTAGCTTTGTTTCAGGGATGTATTACACTCGTGCTCTAATTGCGCATTTTTTTGGACTTGAATACCGAAGCAAGTGATCGAATATTTTTTTATATAATTGTTGAAACATGGTGGTAATCAAAAAAAACTTGCAGTTCTGCGTGAAGCATTACCTTTATCATTTGTTGGAGAATATTCATGTATGAATATTTTGTAATTTTCTATATTTCGAGGAAATTTAAATGAAAGCTATTATGTCATTGGAACTTATAGCAATTATGGATTTTCAATAATAGTTTCATTTAAGGCTAATATTCAATTCACTTGCAATATCATCAATAGTGACTAGTGTTTCAACAGAGACTTGCATTTTTCTTGTTCTCTTGTTCTTGCAGAAAATGCCCTTCTGGTAAAGAAAACGTATCCTTGGTCTAATTTCTTCCTCGTCTAACAATCAAGGAGTATTGAGGAATATCTGAATAATTTACAAAATAATATCCATACTTCCATCTTAATTCGGGTACAAGTAATCTCATTCCTAGGAGTAATATTCAAAATTCAAAAGTACATTTACACGATGATACAATCCGGATTGGAATCGGCGCGCTACCTCCGTCAGTTAATGTGCAATTATGATGCAGTAAAAATTTCAATTATAACCGTTTTCAAACTGGCGAGCAACATATACTTCTTTAGGGTCATCTACAAGGGGTTCGTACTCATGTAGGAGACTAGATTGGGTATATGTTTACTAGAACTTTTTGCTTCAAATTCAATTAAAATTATTGATGTAGTAGAACATCATATTTGTGATTACATTAGTTTACAATGAAACAATTTATTACCAAATTTAATATTTATTTATGAGCGTATCAAACAGGCTTAATTTACAAAAATGAAAAGACATGTGTATTAAAAAATAAATTTGTGAAATAAACAAGAACGTAATGGTTTCTTTGTATGTAGAAAATGTTCTGTACAAATTGTAAAACTCAAAGCTTTAATGACATGGAAACAATATTTCTATTTTTAATATAATCCACCGGTCACCTTTTATTTTATACCTATCGTATTGTATTACATCTCTCTATTCCTTTGAATTATACTACTAACGAAACATTTAACTTCAGCCTGTTCCACAAAGCGTAATGTAGTGTTCGGGTCTCTTTTTGAACCGGAATTTAAACCACACCGAAACTACTTTAATGAAAACGTTGGTCAGATCCCTTCACACTGCAGCTCGCACTTTGTACACTGGACTCTGTATAAATACGGAATTATTCGCTTGAGAACTGGACAAGTCGATGAATAGCACCAGAGCTGTTAGCTGCATCACTCTAGGAAATATTAACGTCGTATTAATGTAACCATTCTCGAGGGACTAGCTAAAGAACCACGGGGAAAGATAAGACTACGTACATAAATTTCAACCAAATGTGTCCGAGCATATTGTGGGACTGTGATTAGGAGATAAATATTAGAAAAAGATTTTAATTTATATCAGATACATTTTTTTATGCAAAGTAATAGTGAACAACAATTCAATTACATATCAGTACCTTACCTAATAATAATTGAAGATTTTAGTCATGGGATTTTATTGTTATCATATTGCGATTTTGTTAAGTATGTAGTAGGTTGCTTTTGACAATATTTTTAAATGCTTATTGACCAAAAATAAGCACATCGAAATTCTGATTGCAATAATAGAAATCTCGTACCATATCCGTTTGATTTGCTTTTACTCGTTAAAAGCTCATTTAAAATTAAATATCTGTTGATAATACCGGGGGTAAATGAAGTATTCAAATTCGTAAAACCAAACTCTGTTCATAAAAAATATTTAAAAAAACGTGGTTAATTACCAATTGTGTCACGTCACTCTGTAAGGAAATGATTCGCGAAAACTTCACATAAACACCAGAATTTTCTGTAAATGAGTTCCAACAAGCGATTTCGGATTAGTTCTGGGCCGGTTCGTAACAGTAATATGCGCATGTGTCGACATAGATGTTCGGAACTATTTGTCAATCCAAAATTTAACCCCAAATCAAATAATCCACGTGACATTTTTTATTGAAATTAGGTTAACATTACAATGTATTGTAATGTCTCGTAACGATGATGATATCATGTTGAAAATTCACTTCTTTTGCATATTTATTTTATTAAAAATATTCTGACTGATGCATCACATATTTAATATAGATATTATTTATTAGTCGTAGATAAAAATTTTATCAGCTGTGCTGTGAGTTTCTAAAGGATTTTATTAAGACTCTTTGATAAGCGAGTTTTAAGAAGTGATTTCACGATTCACGATCAAGTGAAGCTGATTAAGGATTTGAATTTGGAGCTATGTACATATTGATAAATTTGAACTATACCTGTAATATTTCAAAATTGTTTATTGTAGCCTAAAATAATGTAATATAAAAGTTATTAGTCCACGGCCCGCTCCAATGAAACGAAATTTAAAAAAAATCTTATGGCTATTATTACCTCGGATGATTACAATCCTTGCTCGCTGCGCTCGCTCATGTTGCAAATTTCTTCTTTGGTAATAAGAGCGTCCATTATAGTGTTGTTGTTATACTCTGATGTACCCACATTTTGACTACATGGTCCAGTCTGCTGACTGTTTTCACTAGTCTTATTCCCAATCAGTTACGACCGGTCAGAAGTTTGTTGGAACGTCCGTCAGTTAAAAGTCCAGTTTGATATTTAATAGTGCCCATGCGTCGGACAATTCCGAATTGGTTTGCCAGTTTGTTGGAACAAACCTCATATCTTACATTTTATGAGAGGATTTCGTTTATTCAAATAATATAACTATTAATTATTATTAATTATTATGTATTTATTTTTTAACTTTTTTTTTGTTATACTTGACGTGCTGAAACATTGTTAAATGTAATACAGCTAATTTAATAAATAAATAAAAAATAAATAAATAAATAATCCAAAGGTTCCTTAATTCATTTAGAGTTAAGATTGCACAGACATATATTTTACTCAGCAGACAAATATTATTTCATAAATAGTTAAGTCAAAATTATATACTTGTTCTAACAGACTATTTTTTATAGCATATCATACGATAAGTATGAAATAATTATTAGTGATTGACATTATCAAACATATGATTTTTTTTAAATTTTCAAACATATTATGTCGTGAATTGAAAGAATTATGAAACTGTGAATCATTATAATGTATTTTATTCTTTGGTTATTGTTCTGAAACTGGTAGATTTATACTTTATTGTTTAATTTATAAATTTTGCATATTACATTTTTTGATATTACTCGTACATACGTGTACTACTCGGATGTACGAGTTTACCTACTCGTCGAGTATGTATACGTACTCGCACTTGTCTAGAAATAACGTGAAACGATACTGAAATGTGGTTTGTAATTTTTAAATGTTTTTTAAATTTTCCACATATGTGATTATAACTTTTAGTATTGACTTTAAATTAAACAATTGGTTTAGAGAATAATATTTAAATTATAAATAAATTGGTTCCTCTTTTTTATGTATTTGCAACGAAAAATATTTAATTGAACAAAGACAACATTGACATAAAATTTCCACTTTGTGGAAATTCTCTCAAACAAATATTTTTATCGACATTGTGTTTAATTTAATAATACAGTTCCATTAGTAAATAATTCATGTATGAGTACATAGGTGAAAATCTGCTTCAACACAAATACGGGCATTGGTTCGAGTTACTACATTAAATTAATTGGCACTTCCATATGTTTGGATGAAATGGTACAAATATTTGCGTTAAATAAATTGGGTAGCACTGAATGTTTACTTTATCCAATTTCATTTTATTAATATTTTTTATTTGTTTCAGGTGAGTGCTTCGAACATTTCCATTTTAATTCCATTAGTGAGTAACGAATATATTAATTTAATTTTTATACTTCTGATTGGTGTATTAGATTAAGAGAAATGAATTCACGTTCTGCTTCACTATTTATTCCTCTTTTCACTATTATAATTAAATTCAAACATCAACTCAAAATGGGTTACTGTTGATATTCATTATTTAGCATCCATTTTCATATCAAATTTATATTTCATTATAACAGTAGTATTACAAAAAATATATGCATATTGTTAATTAATTCTATAAAATTGATATATGCAAGTCTATTTTCTGAATGTTACATTATATTATCATTTTATTCCATTGTCATTCATAATTAATGTTTATTATGTCATTATATATTTCAATTTCAATCTGAACTATTAAAATATTGAAAACATGACATATTTCAAATATAATATACTATTTTTTGCGATATTACAAAATAATATGTGAATAATATTTCAATTTTATTATTGTCAAACATGTATGTATGAGCTCTATTAATTGCGAGTTTAATTCATATCCTAATCCACGTGTTAATGTAGTCAGTACATTAACTCATGCCAATTGAAATCTTTATACCAAATTTTAAAAAAATTGTTGCACACCACTTAAAAATGTGTGACTACACGATCACGTAATCAACAGTTATCGTGATAAAAAAAATACGTAGTATTCACAATAATCCCGGTAAGTAATTTTTAGCATACGAGTAAATCCTGAATCTGCCTGGGATAGACCAGCATGCATGTAATAGTTTTGGTGTTGTTGTCTGGTTTTAAACCATGAAAATTTGACAGATATTTCTAAATAAAGGACATAAATTGGAAAAAGTTCACCGGGATTTGAATCTCAGCCTTGCTTTGCCGGAGTAGCACTCTAACTATCTATGTAAGCTATGTCTGCTCTATCTCGATTCTCGATGACTGAAATTATCTTTCACATATCATATAAATAACTGGTTAATTCTCTCATTTGAGGATATTATTCGTCACGTCATTAGATGTTAGGTTGGAATGTCATCCCTGCATTTAATTCTTAAGGCCCATTCAGAATAAAATAAAAAAAAAATAACGACAGCGCTAGAACTTTAGTGGCATCGATAGCATAAGAAATTTGTAGTGAAAATTATTTCCGTTCACAATGAAAAATTATAGAAATTATATTTTCTAGGATTTTTTTATTTTAAATTACTAGAGCAAGGTTGACAGTTGTAGCTGTCATTTTATTTTTGCGCAAAAGGTAACTAACATAGACATAGGCGCCGACTTTTGGATTTTCGTGTGGGGGCTAAAAGTAGGCAACAGAAAATTTACCAACTAAAAACTTTATGTCTTAAAATTGGTACATAAATAAATAAAATTGTACAAAGATGCGAATTTATCGTATGACTTAAAATATCTGGGTACCTAATTAAAAAAATCTTGACTTTTTAAAAAAATTAACAGCGAAACAACATAAGACAGATAGAAGATAAATTTCAATTGTATGTATGTTGAATATGCAGTGTGAACACTGAAAACCTTGACATAGGCGTTTAACATGGGAAAACAGTTTTTTCAAATATCATCTATCCCGCAAGACTATAGTGGGAGTTTTTGATATGGTTAGAAAGACTATTTAATTTGGCATCGAAGAGTACCTAAATACTCCTAATTTAATGGCTTATTAGTGAAATATTTGCAAAAGTATAATGCAGTTTGACGGTTATTACTTAAAATTTATTAAAAACAGTAATCATGGAAACGTATTCAGTAGCTGAATTGATTAGATCGGGGCACCGTAATAATTATTCACAAGTTCAAATCCTGTCCGCCTTATTTTTATATTTTTTTTTTATTTTGTAAAATGTATTATTAAATAAGTTATAAAATTAAAATCTAAATTGTTTTATAAATCAAGTTAGTATTTTATAGAATAAATCTACGAGAAATAAAATAAAAAAATATTGGTCCTAAAGTATCTTATAAAATTAAAATTAATAAAAAATAGTGAATCCTATAAAATACTTGATTTACTAAACAATTTATGTTTTAATTTTGTAATTTTTAAATAAAACATTTTACAAAATAAAAAAAATAATAATAAAAATATGAAGCGGGCAGGATTTGAACTCTTGTATAATTATTACGATGCCCCGATCTAACCAATTCAGCTACAGAATACGTTTCCATGAATTCTGTTTTTAATAAATTATAAATAATAACTGTCAAACTGAATTATACTTTCGCAAATATTTCAATAATAAACCATTAAATTAGAAGTATTTAGATACCTTCGATGTCAAATTAAATATTCTGTCCAACCATATCAAAAACTCCTACTATAGTCTTGCGGGACAGATGATATTTGTAAAAATCTGTTTTCCCATGTTAAACGCCTATGTCACGGTTTTCAGTGTTCACAGTTATATATATATATATATATATATATATATATATATATATATATATATATATATATATATATATATATATATACAGGGTGGTGGCGGTTAGGGATGAACATAGGGGTTTAACATGGGATTTTCGTTTTTTGAAATTTCCTGCTCTCCTGTTCATTTTACGGCAATAACTGTGGAGTACAAAATTATTTAGAATTAAAAATTGCATACAAAAATGTATTTACATTTATTATTACGTTTTTGGTTTCTTCACAATTTTAAAAAGAAATTTCCAAATATCTGTTAATTTGTAGCAATAGCCATGACTTATAACTCAAATGTTTAAACATAATAATGTCATTCAATTTCTGTCAAATTTTCGAAATTTTGTCTAATAAAAAGTTAATATAATAATGAATGTTTATTCGAATAAGGAACGAGTTTTCGATATAAAAAATTATTATGGTGGAAATAGTTTTAGAAGAATACGTGATTTGTTTTCCATAAAGTACGAAAATACAACAATTCCTACTATAGCAACAATTTCTAAACTTGTTAAAAAAATTGAGAACACAGCTAATGCAGCTGTGAACGAAGATAATGAAGGAAATAATAATAATAATAATAATAATAACAATAATAATAATGACAATAATAATAGAAGACGTCATAACGAAGTGAATGAAGAAATGGTATTGGCTATGACAAATCAAAATTCTACGTAGTTGATACGTTTGGATTTGGTTTATTATTAAATGGTATACCTAATAAAAAATGCTTATTAAAATTAAAAGTTGTTTGTTTTTATTTAATTTTTAAGTTAGATTAACGCATGGTTGTCGTTTATAAATTTTTGACAACCAGAAAAAAATAAATTCCATGGCTATTGCTACAAAATAACAGATATTTTGAAATTTCTTTTTAAAATTGTGAAGAAACCAAAAACATAATAAATGTAAATACATTTTTGTATGCAATTTTTAATTCTGAACAATTTTGTACACCACAGTTATTGCCGTAAAATGAACAGGAGAGCAGGAAATTTCAAAAAACGAAAAATCCCATGTTAAACCCCTATGTTCACCCCTAACCGCCACCACCCTGTATATATATATATATATATATATATATATATATATATATATATATATATATATATATATATATATATATGTTAACTATTGTTTGTTAATTCGGGTAAATAAGGAAAATGAAATTAAGATTAGGTATAAAAACGTGTATTCACTCTCCAATCCAATATACACATTTTACAGGAGTTTGCAAAATCTACCTTAATTTTCACAAAAATCTGATAATTTATTATTAATTTCCGATAATACTGCAGTTTAAATCTGGCAACACTGAAGGCAGTACTACTTGCTAGTCCGCACGCGTTACTTACACAGTACTTTAGTGAATACAAAACACAATACCTACTCTCCACGCCTGCAATGAGTGCCCGTGAGGTAACGCCCGCACGGTACAAATATGTCATAATCATTACCAAATTCTGTGTACCAAGCAGATTTGCGCACCCAGTAAGGGGTAATATGCCGTAATGATATATTTATTTATTATACAAGTTGGAAATCTTATAAAATACATAATGGAATGGATGTACAGTGTTACTTTGTATAAGTAATCGATGTATTAAAAATATTTCAAAATGAGTGTACTTTTATTGGTAAAAATAATTTGTGTATGGGACAGAACCCGTTCGCTTTTTGCGTGTGGGGGCAGAGCCCCCTCAGATTTTTCCGTGTGGGGGCTCGACCCCAAAGCCCCCACGTAGTCGGCGCCTATGAACATTGATGATGACTTATTAATAACACTTATCTACAAGCTCACCGTTGTGTGGGATAAGAGATTAAGAGAATTTAAAATTAATTCAAAAAAAGAAAATGCGTGGGCACAAATTGCCTCTGAAATGAACGAAAATGGTAAGTTAGGTTTTCACTTTTAATTATGCTAAGTTTATTAATAGGTCTGTTTGTTTGTATAGCGCAACAGCCGGCAACAGTTGATGCACACAACAAAATGATCTTTTCTATTAGGTACTCATTTTATCAGATACAAACAGAATTCACATGTCAATAAATGTCAAAAAAATTAAGCGGTAGCGGTAGTGAGTGGCAAAGTAGAGGAGTTTGCCATTGCCACTCCGCTACTACTAATTTTCTTATTACCCTCCGTCACCTTTAGGTAAGGAAGGTTTTGTCTTTGGTCAAAAATTCGGTGGTGAGTTTTTGATGAATAGGCACGTTTTAGGGTCCGTGTGTGTGTGTGTGTGTGTGTGTGTGTGTGTGTGTGTGTGTGTGTGTGTGTGTGTGTGTGTGTGTGTGTGTGTGTGTGTGTGTGTGTGTGTGTGTGTGTGTGTGTGTGTGTGTGTGTGTGTGTGTGTGTGTGTGTGTGTGTGTGTGTGTGTGTGTGTGTGTGTGTGTGTGTGTGTGTGTGTGTGTGTGCGTGTGCGTGTGCGTGTGCGTGTGCGTGTGCGTGTGCGTGTGCGTGTGCGCGTGCGCGTGCGCGTGCGCGTGCGCGTGCGCGTGCGCGTGCGCGTGCGCGTGCGCGTGCGCGTGCGCGTGCGCGTGCGCGTGCGCGTGTGCGTGTGCGTGTGCGTGTGCGTGCGCGTGCGCGTGCGCGTGCGCGTGCGCGTGCGCGTGCGTGGGCGTGGGCGTGGGCGTGGGTGTGGGTGTGGGTGTGGGTGTGGGTGTGTATGTGGGTGTGTATGTGGGTGTGTATGTGGGTGTGGGTGTGTATGTGTGTGTGTATGTGTATGTGTATGTGTATGTGTGTGTGTGTGTGGGTGTGGGTGTGGGTGTGGGTGTGGGTGTGGGTGTGGGTGTGGGTGTGTATGTGGGTGTGGGTGTGTATGTGTGTGTGTGTGTGGGTGTGGGTGTGTGTGCGCGCGCGCTACTTCGTGTGTGTGTCTGTGTGTGACAAATTTTTCTAATGCGATAACTCTAATACTACAATTCTAAAAATTATAATTATTTCGTATTCTCTTCGTTACATCCATATGAAGAGCTGATTAGATTTTGGTTATAATTGGTCAACCGGAAGTACCCTCATTTGAAGATTTTAATAGTTTTTCTTGAAAAACCTTTAATATCATTTTTTCACATTTAATGTTATAAATATTGAATATTTTATTCTCTGTACGATTGAAATGCATTTTATACTTCATATTAAATGGATTTGTGGTTTATTCAGGACAAACCGTAAAAACTAGTTTTGTCAAAAACTGTATAAATAGCAGCCGTTTAACCATGATTACAGACCGTTGTTAACCGGCTAACCGAGATTACGGATCAACCGGTTATTTAATTAATCGGCTAACCACAGAAAAAAATCAACTATTTAACTACCAGCAATCGGCTATAGTAAATATATTTTATTAAAGCAAAAAAAAAAATACTAATGCTAATGAGTGAATATCTTCGTTAATTTTGTTAAAATTTGGTAAAGGTTATTATGTAATATTTTTGCAAAGAATCAGTAAACCAACTGTTTGCTACTTACTCGACTAATCAAAATAGTCAACTGGCATTATTCGCTATAACCGGCTAATTGATTAATCGAAATAACTGGTTTCTCTAAACCGGTTTAACCGATTAACCTTTTAAATCAATTTTTGGCGCATTCACTGCTGCAACCACCTAATTGGGATAACAAAAATATCCCTTTAGTTTTTGTTCATTATTGACAATATAAATTTTAATTGTACTCGTATACATTTGTATAATAAAATCTATAATTTTATATTTTGTCTTTTTGGTTTTAGACATTTTGTCGTGTTTACGAATTTACAAAATCAAGAAATAGAATTTTATTCATTGCGATCTATTTGTGCTTGTTACATGATTTGAAACAAAGAATTTTCTCCTTTAATTTTCCGGATTAGAAATCTTTCGTCTCCGTCTTTCAGTCAATATTTTTAGTCTTTTTTCCTGATTTGATTCGCATTGTCGCCTAAGGTTAGCAGGGAAATTTATTTTATTATGTGTCCTCGTTAAAATCTGCAGCGTTTGGAAAGAGTCTCGTATCGATCGCACAGCTTATCGCGACTTCACGAGGCACTTGCTGGCTAAATCTTGCAGTAAACTTCACGTAATTTTTAAAAGATTGCCAAATTCGTTTCGCTGCTACAAAGCGCAGGAACAAGTTGGAATCGCGATGTTGTAAACTAATAAATTATGAGAAATAAAGACGACGAAGATTGTCTTCAAGGCTCATAAAGAAAACAGAATCAGATTGTATAAGAAGAGCTATATGTCTTCAATAAATGCATTACGAGTTCAACGCTTATTTAAGTTTGTAAATAAGTAGAACTGGAGGATGACAGGTCCATAAAATATTTTTTAATTCTATTACAGTTTCTGCTGTATGTTTTTTCATACTTCTTCATGTACATATATGTATATATTCCTCAAATTGTCTTACAACTTTCAACTTACAATGCTATCCTCGGTATTAATTATTTATTTTTCAAGTCCAAGCCATATACAGTTTACGTATTCAGTAAACTTTTTGAAAGATGTCCGATCAAGCTCATCTGTATCATGAACAAATTAACAAATTGGCATGTATTTACCTCTTTCACGAGAAGCGGGTGCGATAAGGATAGACGTAACACGCTTGTCTTTCAAAAATTCATATTGTTTCGACTAAGGTAGGACATTCTACTTTAATACGATGCTCATTGATTGCTGACAATACAAATGCTGTAACGTAAGTTTATTTATTAATTCAGATATATTACCTCGATTCATAAACGTACGAATAACGTTATTTTCGTCAGTGTCACTTACACACTCCTTACACTGTGTCAGTATTATATTTATCACATATTTGGTTTTACATTTGCTAATAAACTTACCAGTTTACTTAGTTTTGTATTTTGAATGATTTTACTGTATCATAATATTTATAATAATAAAATAACAGTAGCTTCTTATGTACCCTCATAAAAACTGAGTAAACGACACTACTCAATTAGACAGAACAAAATCTTAATTCATACAATTCGTAGACCTTGATCGGACATATTTAAAAAAAATTACTGTACATTTATTATTAAAAATACATAATATATACTATATAATACAAACACCAATCTTACTAACCATATAACAAATATTTATCACTCCATGCAATTAAAATGACCGATATTCGGTAGCGAAATACTGCATCCGGACCACAATAATGAGAGTAGAGTGAGTCAACTGAGCTCTTGTTGTTTTTATTATTAATTTCTGGTTTATGTTACTTATGTTATTTCGAAATAATTTGGCGTCGGTCAGGATCGAACTCGGGTCCCCAGATGTGCGTCCAGACACTCTGGCACACGGCCACGAGACTGTTTCCAATAATAATAATAATAATAATAATAATAATAATAATAATAAAAATGTAAATATATCTTATTGCAAGCGTTGTTAGAAGGAATACTTAATTAAAATAAAAATTGCTAGGCTTTAATGTGCTGCATGCTTGCTGTAAACAGATTTTTTAAATTGTTAAAATTATACAAGTGTTAAGGTCATATGAAATACAAAACTGTTGCACAAAAAAATTATAACCATTATATTTGTGCAATTATTGTTGTTTTTTAGCCGATAGTGCCCGATATCTTAGTTAGCAGAACTACTAAATTATGGACTATATATAACTTATGTACTGTAATACTCATCAAATGTTAATATAACTCGTACCATATGTATTAGTGTTTTGAAGGTAACAAGAACTAACTGCGAATTTGTGATATTTATATTATTAAGTTACATATCGAAATAATTGGTAGAGGCGCAGAAATCTTATATTGAAACTTTATTCTCATTATAATTCTGAAGTTTAAATTAAATTTTCACTTATTATATTAAAAGTGTAATATGAGATTTTTTATCTTATGTATTCAAGTAGTTTAACAACTAATAAATTGTTTTGTGTCTTTAATAAAAATATTTTGCGGGGTTCTTTATTAAATGCCTGATTTTGTGGCTTTTGTGTACTATGAAATGAAATAATTTATCAAATATTTGGAAGTCGGTAAATACCTGTTCTTCGTAAATATGAATATATATATATATATATATATATATATATATATATATATATATATATATATATATATAGGGTGAGTCTGGGAAGACGCCCCCCTCCCTTTAACTTTTTTATTATAAGTAATAGAAAAAATGGATGTATTTGAAAATTTCGAGAAAAATGAGATAATTTAGAAATATTAGAAATAATTTATAAACAAATATTATAGGTGGCTGTGTTTTTTTTTTGTTTACAAAATAAGTTAAATTAAGTAACAAACAAATAATGTATACTTTTTTAACATTAATTTAATTGTTTTACATTGTTCCGTTTTGTTTATTTTCACATAGCCACCTATAATATTTGTTTAAAAATTATTTCTAATATTTCTAAATTATCTCATTTTTCTCGAAATTTTTCAAATACAGTAATAAAAGTAATACATCGTTGAAAAGAGAAAAAAATGGCGGTTTCTATTTTATTAAAATAATATAGGTTGCCATTTGAAAAATAAAAGTTGATAGTCGTATGTTGTACACCTGACTTTATAAAAAATATCTACATCTGCCATCAAACAGTATATGTAACATAATAAAACTTTTATATGAGCCATTTTTTCTATTACTTATAATAAAAAAAATAAGGGGGGGGGGTATTTACCGATAATAGGTAACAATAAAAAGTTTATAAACATCCTTTCCTTCTTCAATTTCATAATTTTCATCAGATATTGCAAAATTTCTTCAGAAACCAAACAAATTCATACAAACTAATTTTAAATTTGTATGTATTCTTGATATACATATTTCGGGAAAAATTGCCAGAGTCATACAATGAATGGTGGTGATGAAATGAGACGTTTTTTGTTTTAACAAATGCAAAGTTTCAACCAATGATTTTACGTCGTCAATTCTAGTTAACATAGCAGACTGCACCAGGTCTATTCTGTAAAATTAGCGTGAACGTTAATCTCGAAGGTCACGTTAGCATTTTAAGGGATTCTTTAATTTATAATTTGCTATTCAGTAAGCAGATATATGTTAAAATTTTAAAGAAATCATTAATATTACCACGTTAAAAGCAATCAATTTAACATCATCTTGGCACATAGTGTTAAAAGTTAAGGCAACGTTAATATCTAAAATGGCTGCAAATATAGTAGTGAATATCCTACTAATGGAAGAAATTGGGAGATTAAATAAAAGGTAAATATATTTAATGTATTTATTTGGACTAATTATTACTTAAATATGAATAATTAATGACTAGTGCATGATTTTACTTGGATAAAACAGATCCATTACATTTGCTCGATTATGAATTTATAGTTTTAGATTGTCAAAGCACTTTGCTATAGATTTATTTACAGCTCTTACATCTCATATGAGGAATCTAATAATCACAGCAATACCTATCACTATACGGGTAATAATAATTTAATTTAATTTAATAAATCCATAGTTAACGGTACATTAACTAATTATTAATGCAGGTTCCAGTTACGTTAAATATCTATGGCCATGGGCCACAGCAGCTATCAATATGGAATCTGAAGATGTTATAATTTGTGAATGAGCCAACGCGCTGTGGTTAGTGGACTTTTTTCTATGTTTCTGCAAAACACTTATTATAAATATTGCAAATACATATTTGTACCTATGCATCTACCGTTATCAGACATATTTATGAATAATTATTTTTATTTAGGTATATATTTTAAGGATTTCATACTCCGATCACTACACTTTGATAATCTTTTCACACTTGACAGGCAATTATATTAAGTTAGGACATACGTTTTTCAGGCTTCTTTCGTCTTGTGAAACTGATTTCATAGCATTCGTTAGCGTATACGCTAAAAAGTTATACAGGGTGTAAATGAAATAAGTGCATTAAGTTTAACCAGGAATGTAACTCGACGAGAGCATTATTATTTCTTAATAATTTTTTCTTAAGTCTTTTAGATTTTGAGTTAAAATTCTTTAAAGATTTGCTGCATATTTCGTTACCCGCCCATGGAGAACAAATGGCTGCTCCTGTATTCAAGTGGGATACAAACAGCTCAAAAATTGTAGGTTATCGATTACACTTGCAGTCACAGTATTAATAAACGAATCAACGGAAATAATATTTATTATTAATTAATTCGTAATAGTACAATTTTTAAAATGAAGAAATTAAAATTTTGGGTAACAAAATTATAAAGTTGTGCATTAAATTAGGTTTTTAATCACCTGTGAATAGAGGAAGACAAGGAGGAACAAGGTAACGTGGAAGAGCAAAAGCATAATTATTAGGTTATGAGATGATTATTCATCGTCGACAAATCATAATAGTTTAAATACGTTATTCAAAAAATGTAAGTACAAACTTTTGTCCATTTAAACGAGGTACATATAATACAAATAATTAGTCGTCCATTTATTGTTCCCGCCCAAACATTTTTTAATATAAATTCTTACAACATTTTCATCTGTCGAGATGTGTATTATGCATAATAAATACACCTTCCCAAGTAAATTCAGTCTCATTAATGAACATTATGAGCCATTCCCAAAATTGAAGTTCTGTTATGTGCTGAAAACATTGAACTTTTTGCATATGGTGTGGATACAACTGTTGCGTTTTTGAAAATTGTCATATGTGACACTCCGTATTGTGATAAAGATGTACAAGCATGTACAAGATTAACAAATGTGCGAATATTAGAAATGTATTTGGAAACGCTCCGTCTAAATGTGTTGGCAACTCTATAACACTGTCTTTATATCAACCACAAATTAAAATGTAGTAAAGATACGAATAAATAAATAAATTATAGGTAAGTAATTACAATGTCTGTGTACTCGCTATTTGTAAACGTAAGCATTTTGACAGAATTTTACATTATAAACAAGTTTATTACTAATGTCAAAATTTAATTGCAACAACTGACAGGACTGTCAATCGCTAAAACAAAATTTATCAGAGCTATTGCTACTGCATTCAATTATTAGAAAAACACTTGGAACGACTCGTCAATTTACGGGGTTGAAAAAATGCTAAAAAAATATGCGATTTCGAGAAAAAGTTATTAAGAAATATTGTTGTTCTCGACGAGTTATATTACTGGTTAAATTTAATGTACTTATTTCATTTACACCCTGTATATTAACGAAATTTTTAAGCAGTGCTTTAGTGAATAGCAATTTTATGAAGTAGTGTTAACAGTGTTGTAAATATTTACTTTTTAGCGTTGGATATTTGTACGCTAAAAGTTAACGTATTTTTTATTGAATAGACCTGTGCAACAGGCAACTAAATTTGTTGGGTAATTAGGTGTTATCTTAAGAATTCACTCCTAATTGCGATATTGAAAATTGCAACGTTTATTAGAGGATTTCCAAACATATAAATGAAACCAAAAGATAACTGCTTGGAATAGAGCGTAATTTCTTTTAAAACTGAACATACAAATTTGGATTGAAAAGTTCGCGTCCTAACTAAGAGACGACATTTATTTTTTGTGACGTTATGTGAACTATCATTGGTGCCAATCCGCTAATAGGTATATGCGATTTAATTGGAATTTTTTAAATTAGCGTTTGTACTAATTTTTTTATGAATGAAAAAATATAATAGCGTGTAACACCAAAGGATATTCGTGAGAACATGGCAAATACTTTGGAAACATCATGTCGTTCATATACAAAAGTGGACAACTGAATTTAAACATGGGCGGGAAAACATAAAAAATGAACAGAATTTGATTCACGACATGGTCATGGGACATGACTGATCTGCGAATCATCATCTCTATGTACGCGTTCAAAACATTCTGACCACAGAGTTATATATTAGGAATGATAAAGTTCTGTGAAGTTGTTCCCTTAGCTTCATCTAGTCTGATTTGCTGTTTCGTTATGTAGTTGATATGTTTATGGGAAAATCTAGCTCTGTCAGACTTCTATTTTTTCCTAAACTCAAAAAATACTTGAGAGGGCATTGATTTTGCAGACCAGGACGAAGCATTTTATACGACATAACAAAAGAACTACGTTGAAAAATAATTTATAAAATATATGTACATTAATAAACTCATTCTACTTTAGGCTGCGAATTTTTCAATTCACCTTCGTACTTTCCCTGTATGGTAACTGTTGTGTTGTTCTAAAAGATTTAGTATGGGAGCAGATAGAGTCTGATGATAAATATTCATGTATTTGTTAAATAAATCTGTTATGTTAATCAAAAGTTAGACGTAATATTAGTAAATGTTGGTGTAATTTTTGCGCATGTAATTTTTCAGGGTGTTTGGAACCTGTGGCTGCGTATAAATTACCGTGAACTCTCTAGAACACTTGTAGTTATCTGAAGTAAAAACAAAAGTTAAAGCAGTGGCTGGGTTCAGAGTAGCGTCTGTAATAAACCGTAATATTGTTTTAAGAACAAAGAATATTTAGTAGCACGCAAAGCGGCCTTAAATAACAGCGCAAAACGGCAAATTTCAGCGGCAAACACCCGCTTCACCCACAGCTACACAACGCGCTGAATAATAGACGCGGCTAACTCGGCATCGTGCACAAAAGAGAAGTAAGCACTCCTTGCGGGCCCAGAGTTACATGCTTTCGCAATATCCGTGTCGTTCTCGTTATGAAATATGTAGGGGAGGTGTCGCATATTATATGTCTGTGCATGTGGACACAGACCAACGCTAAATCAATTCCGTCAATTACAAGAATTAACCATGATACACGGATATGCCTTCATACAATTTCGAAGACATTGTACGTACACTCGTATAGGAATATTACGTAAACATGTATCATAATTTTTTCTTTGTATTCATACGCGATTCTATGTGAAATACGGCGAAGTTATTATTTATTAACAATGTATCATCATTATTATGGCCCATATTAATGGCAGCTTTGTTCATGGAATAATCTGAATAAATATGTAGTCACGTTAACAATAACATATACGATAAGAAATACAATGGTAGAATCTGGTTCAAGCATACTGGAAAACGCTTCCAATTTTGTTTCGCTAACTATAAAGCAATTGATACACCTACTTACAACCTACCTTATTAAGTCTTGAAAATGAAAACGAAATTGGAAAATTTTAGGAATATGATAAAGTTTCGATTACATATTGTTATTTAGAAGAAAAAAAAAAACCGTTCTATAAATTTATATATATACAGATATATATATATATATATATATATATATATATATATATATATATATATATATACAGATATATATATATATATATATATATATATATATATATATATATATATATATATATATATATATATTTGGTCATTTCCTTTTTAGAGTACATACTGGTAAGCACAGCAAATATATTAATTGTTAATTAAATTTGTTCACGAGATCGTAAAAGAGCAAATTTGATAAAGCGTCAATAAATTCTAAAAAATTCATTTGTGAACCATGTTGATAAAATATTTCTCACTCATTTTGGTCTCCACTTATAATAAGATACAAAAAATATAGCTTATTATTTGTTAGAATTAGACCAAGTACAAAGTATCTTATTCATGTTTTATTAAATACTAGTACAAATACAGTATGTAGTAATTTTTAACGGAATGAGTTTCATTAGTTTTAGACACATGACATTAGCCGTTTCTCAATTTGAAAATACTGGATTGAGTCAAATTCAGTCATGTCATAAACAAGTAGTGATTGAATATGCGGATATTGTGCGTCTTGGTGAGTTCTTTCTAATGTTTGAGGTTCTAACATTTTTTGATTACAACTTCTTGAATAGAAGAAACAACTTTCGAAGAACGTGCTGTTTTAAAAAAAAAGTTGATGTACTGATTATTTGGAGTTGTTTCCAATAATAATTGTTCTTCAATTTGTTATTGTTTATATTTAAAGTAAATAAAGTTTAATTTTAAATAGAGATTGTTAAACAATTATTGTAAGTACGATCGACGTCCATATTAATACATAAATCTTTAATTAACTTCCTTTATTAATGTGACTAACCTGTTGTGTTTAAACTACAACTGTTATACCTTCATTTTATTTATAGATCAGCCTAGCGAATCAAATTTTCAATTTCGTTATATAATTTATAATTTGTAAGCTTCTTAGGATAATAATTAATGATTAAATCCTTCTACTATATTCTTCCCCGCCACAATATCCAAAGTAATAAAACCAAAGCACGTCTCCCTGAACAAATCATTTAAATTTTCATTTTACACGAGTCTTATGGAACTTACTTATCCTATTAAACGTACTGTGCAGATTAGTCATTCAACACCCAGCGGATTTTCTTCATACAGAAGCATACAACGAAATGAGACTAAGATTTTCATCTGATCCAAAGATTAACGCACTAATCCAGATTGGCGGTCGCTTTTCTCAAATTTAAAGACAGATTTGTTCTATACAATATGTACTGTAACTATAGACACTGTAATACGAACTGTAGCGTAGCATGTATTAAAAGGTAATAGATTTGCTTTGAAGGCAAATATTCAAAAAAGCGAAAGATTGTGCCTGTATTCGTAATACTCGTCATTTATGTTTATTATTAAATATCTGTAGTAACATAGCGACAAATTCCAAATATCTACGTAGTTATATGTTCTTTACCTATTAACTGTTTCTCGATAGTTCATATAACAGTGTCTGGTTTGAAATAGAGTAATCAGATAAAAACATTTTACAAAATACAGTGTCGTTTTTAATCGAAATGCAGTCATAGTAACAATTAGTATAAAATAAAAACAAAATGTACCTTGTCATGGAATCTCACTAAAACAAAAGAAATACCTATTTCTTCAAGATGTTGACAATTCATACCTCAAATAAAACTATGTCAATTAAATATACCTCATTTTTAATCCCGTATAATCCCTGGTTTATTCCTTTATTGACAAGCTCATTTCTGTATAATGACACAGCTCGCAGCTTTGACGTGTCGTAGTGGAATCGCAATCGCATTATGCTCCAGTTGCACTACAGTAGGTTGCATGGTTGCAGTGCATGGATGCATGCTGCATGCATATCAACTCACTCCTACTTATTATAATTAAATAATGCAGGAAGCAGGCATATAGACACCGTGGAGGATTTAGGAGGAGAGGAAAATAATATGAAAGATGTAGGGTTATAATACAATGAAGATGAGATAATTTTTATTCTTCTTTTACAACAGAGCCAGGTCAAGATAAATATTGAGGCCTTTAGATTCTTAATCGTTTTATTCTTTCAGTTTGTTAAACAAAATCAGTTACATTATTACATGGACGTTTCGGGCGAAAATTCGCCCATCATCAGCTACATAATAGTATTTTATGAACCAAGGCCGTTACGATGATGATAATACCAGGAGGGCGACGAGGATCTAGCCCGAGGGACTTTGGCCCGAGTGATAGATGTCGTCCGATGGGCATTATCATCATTTTAGTGATTCTATTATGATATTAAATAGTTTACAACTTACATATACCTACAATATCAGACATACATATATAATAATAGTTATTTAAGTCAGTAAGTGCTTCCTACCCGTTGAGGATGATTTTGGAGATCTCGACTTTGTCTCGATCTCCAAAACATCCGATATCGGTAGAAGAGCACTTACTGATTGACCGCAATGCTTATTATGTTTTTTGCACGATCGTCGCACAAAATTAAAATAAATAAGTTTTGAAAATTATTTTAACATTAAAAGTTTTTGGTTGTCATTTTTTAAGTAAGCTTTGACCGTTATATTTGTTTCCTTGCCGTCTTTGTTTTCTGCTCGGTAACGGATTCACATCACTTACCGATCAGTAGTTTGTAAATAAACTTTACTGCTTTGAAAACCCTATCGGTAAACATTTGAAAAAAATACCGACCGTGCAGAAATAATAATATTGTAACAGTATATATATATATATATATATATATATATATATATATATATATATATATATATATATATATATATATATATATATATATATATATGTATATATATATATATATATATATATATATATATATATATATATATATATACCGGGTGTCTTAGGCCGACCGACACATGGGCGATTAACATGTAAAATTAGTTAATTGTGAATAGTATCTCCCTAGTGCAAGATATTAAGATGAAATTTTGCATGCTTATCCGGGGATACAATTTCTATGGATTTCAATTCAAATCAGTCAATTTACAAGTGTAATATTAGAATAAATTAAGAAAAATTGTAGAAGTACCATGAATGTTATTCATAACTTGAAAATAATAGTATCTAAGCAACAGCTCTGATAGAGTAGGGGTAACGTGTGCTCTTCACAATTTAGAGAGTCGGGTTCGAAACCAACCGACAGCAATATTTATTTTTTAATTTTTTCTTTTCAAAATAATTTTTATTATTAATATGTTTTTAATCTTTTATTAATATTTAATTTAATAAAGTGGATACATTGTACGTAACAAGATTTATGTTACGATCGTCTCGGATTTTGCTTAGCGCAAAACGGCGGCCATTTTGAATATTTATTATAATTTTTAAATTTTAATGTTGTAATTAGTAGGTACGATTTAATATTTTTTAAATAAATAAATCTTGTTACGTACAATGTATCCACTTTATTAAATTAAATATTAATAAAAGATTAAAAACATATTAATAATAAAAATTATTTTGAAAAGAAAAAATTAAAAAATAAATATTGCTGTCGATTGGTTTCGAACCCGACTCTCTAAATTGTGAAGAGTGCACGTTACCCCTACTCTATCAGAGCTGTTGCTTAGATACTATTATTTTCAAGATATGAATAACATTCATGGTACTTCTACAATTTTTCTTAATTTATTCTAATATTACACTTGTAAATTGACTGATTTGAATTGAAATCCATAGAAATAGTATCCCCGGATAAGCATGCAAAATTTCATCTTAATATCTTGCACTGGGGAGATACTATTCACAATTAACTAATTTTACATGTTAATCGCCCATGTGTCGGTCGGCCTAAGACACCCGGTATATATATATATATATATATATATATATATATATATATATATATATATATATTTATTATTATTATTATTATTATTATTATTATTATTATTATTACGAGTATTAATAATAATATGTGTCCCATTGGGTGGAACTGTTGCTTAATTCTGCAAATAGATTACATAATATTGCAAAGAAACAGGTATAAACTTTTTCAGGTTTAATCCCGCAACTTATATAGAACTTGCCTCCGTTTTAATTTAAACTCTATACTTTTGTGACTTGATTGGTGAATGACAATTGATAGGGTATCTATCTAATAAGAAGAATATTCTAAAAATAATGGAACTATTTTATTAGGTATATTAAGTTGCCATGGAAATAAGTTTATATAGACAAGTGCATGAAATATTTTCATTATTATGGATGCTGGAGAATAATTAAACACATATTTTTTTTGTAATAAACCCACATATAAAATTAATTATGAACTACTTAATTAAAATTTATTAATTAATTAGCATTAAGAGCAAATGTAGGTCTTCTAGAATTTCATTAAATTTATATGAACTTTTAATAAATTTCATGAAATGAAAATGATTGAAACCTATATTATAAACTTCAGAAATCTTCGCACTCTGACCACAAAAATTTCATAATTCCTCATTTGTTCTCTTCGGAGTTTACGGTGAACGATACTAAGAGCGCTGCTATAATGTAATTGAAATATCTGGGTTTCAAAAATATTGTTAATTTGCTGTTATTCGAATCACCTTCTTACATAGATAAATAATTCATTTCTTTGTTGATATTATTAGAACTATTCTGAAGTGTTGCATCGTGATGTTTTATTCGTCATTTTGAATTTAATTACCAGGCATTTTATTATCTGGCCAATAAATTTGAATGATCCAATGAGTTTAAAAATTAACATTCCTCGCTTGTATCTGGCAAGATTAAAATAACTTTCAAAACTGACATTTAAGTTACCCCTACACCAGTTTGCACAAACTACACCACTCTAAAAGTTAATTTAAAAAAGTGTTCAATAGTTGCGAAAAATTTCTCATCAAAAAACTGAACAAACTGCATATTTTCTTATTATACGCTCCAGTATTAAAAACATACAACGGTACCTATTACGAGGGTCACGCAAAAATTATTGAGAATAATACAAATGGTTCATGTTATTTTTTAAAACTTTGAAATACGAGATATTAAAAGTAGTTTTCCTTCAACAATAATGCACTTCAGCGTTCGTTTATATTGCTTTTTAAATAATCATGAAGTGCACTATTGCAGCATCAACCCCTTCTTCAGACGAAAATCCTCTACCTAGTAATGTTTTCAGTCCAAAAAATAACCAACATTGCCAAATCTGGTTGATAATTATGTCGGGCATTCTATTTTATATTTATTTTTACTCAAAAAACTGAAGAAAATGCTCTCTGGTTATTTACATAGTTTACATACAATTAAACGTTAGAAAAACTGATGAATTAAGTTGTGACTAACTAATTTTTGCAGTGATTTTGCTACTTAGGGTGCTACTTAATTTCAAAAAAATCTGATGTGGCCAGCACATTACCTTCCGTCAGTTCTATGTATTTTGTACAAATTTCATACGGAAAGTTGCTTGCTAAATTAAATATTCTATTTCTTGTACATTACCTTCCGGCAGCTGCATGTATTTTATGCAAATTTCATACAGAAAATTTATGTCTTAAATTATTATTTTCTGAAGTTTTCTATATATAGTGTAATGTATCTGCAGAAATAAAAGACTTATTATTATTATTTCTTGTACATTACCTTAAAGCAGTTGTATGTATTTTATACAAATTTCATACAGAAAGCAAGAGATCCTATATTTCCAATAAAATTATAAGACAAACACACTATGTCAATTTCACTTGACACTGACATCTTTCAATCAGAATTTTCTTAGTATAGTAGCTGTTTTCATAGCTATAGCTACTTTATGAAATTAAATTTCTTTACAATTTTTTAACTCTATATCCATTTAATATTAAGTATAAAATGCAGTCAAATCGTATAGAGAATAAAATATTCTTTAATATTTATAATAACATTAAATGTGAAAAAATGATATTCAACATAGTTTTTTCAAGAAAAACTGTTAAAATCTTCAAATGAGGGTACTTCCGGTTGTCCAATTCTAACCAAAATCTTATCAGCTCTTCACATGGATGTAACGAAGAGAAATACGAAAGAATTATAATTTTCAGAATTGTAGTATAAGAGTTATCGCAGACGAAAATTTTGTTACACACACACACACACACACACACACACACACACACACACACAGACACACATACATACACACACACACACACACACACACACACATACAGACATCATCGTAAAAATAGTAAAATCGTATTCTAGGGACCCTAAAACGTGCTTATTCATCAGAAACTCACCACCGAATTTTTTGACCAAAGACAATACCTTCCTTACCTAAAGGTGACGGAAGGTAAAAATCGATAAGTCTCAGTTCAAGGAGTTCGTAAATATAGGAAATACCTAGCTACAGGCAACGGTTTAGGAATCGGTGGTGAAATCGGCCGTGAGTCTCTTGTTATTACATTGCAAACTTTCAGTGTTTGTACAAAAACAACCATAGTCCTACAGAAATTCAGTATAAAAATAACTTTATTCCCGGTGCATTGGTTGTTTTCGAAGGAAACGTATTTTGTATAATAACGGCCGATTTCACCAGCAATTCCTAAACCATTGCGTAGCTAGGAATTTCCTAAATTTAAGAACTGGCTAAACTGATACCTATCGATTTTGGATTTCACCAAACAAAGCAATGCCCAGCTAGGAAATACCTACGTAGGCATCGAAATATTAGTAATTTTTGTAATATTATATTTGCACACTGAAATAAATGAATAATGTTTATATTTTGACATTTTTCAATTGTATTTGTCAACAATGACATTGGAAATTGTGGAGTTATTATTTTTACGTTTAGATAGGTACCTATACAAAACTAAATTTTAAATGAAATATCTTTTACTATAAATATAATTTTAAAATTTGTATTACAGAAATGGAAATTATAAATAAAACAAAGATGAAAATGAACAAGAAGAAAATATAAATGGCAAAAATAGAATAAATAATGCAAAAACAGAAACTGAATCTTCTAATTTGAAATAAAAATTTAAAATTAGACAACCGGAACGCATATGACACATGGATATGTGACATTTTTGTAAAAAAATATGAATTTAATTATATGTGAATGTAATTTCCCAAAAAATTAAAGAATGATAACGATATATTTATATGTATTTACTAATTAATTTTATTTCATATATAAACCCGTATACAAATAAAATGCTGAATTTAATCTGAAGTAAATCTTTATCAAAACCATTTTTGTCTCAGAATTTAATATAATTTGTTCTATCTTTTCTTTCGTTTTAACTATCAAAATATTTAATAAATTTGTACAATTTTTATTTAAAAGTGTCAGCTGTCAGAGATGCTTAGCGATTTGGGCATCGAAAAACAGATACTTAGATAAGTAATTCCTAAATCGCGATAGGCAATGCTTAGCGGTTGGTGAAAACGAAATTTTGTTAGGTAATGCCTATGTGGTACACATCGGGTATATACGCATTACTTAAATTTTAGGAACCAGTGGTGAAATCGGCCATAAATGTACTTTACTTTCAATAAAAGAAAATGTTTATTGATTTTCCTGTTAGCAAATTATGAGTTTCTTACAAAAACGACCATTATCCTACAAATTAATTAATAAATAGGTAATTACTCTTCATTATTTAATTTCTGTTACTTAACTTTGGAGCGGGTGCGCTGGCGCACTGAGTGCTCAAGGTTTGAAACAACTAACATAAAATTATTACTGGGCGAAGGGATTATTTGTCACTCAAGCCAATCCTTCATTGGACCTTTAGTCACATTATATTACCACTGTTTTTAATTAAATAGTGATAAAACCCATTTCTTTTGCTTGGCGCACGATGTGCGCCGCGTGACCGCTCTCGTAATTCGGAGATGCGCTCCCGCTGCAGGGTTAAAATCCTTTTTTTTATTATCTCAAATTTAGAATAATGAACTAAAATTATTATACGAACTATTACTATAATGTTAGGAGGAAGTAATTCCGTACTTGCTGATTTATAAATAATAAAAGAAATCCATCACATTATTTATCTATTACTGTAATAATAAACTTTATTTAAAAAATTTGCAGTTTTAAACCAGAGTTATTTTAAAATATACCTGTAACATTTCTCTTTTGAATCGCACCGCATATAGTGACTATTTCCCATTCGCATATTCCATTTTCACTTTTTTCATCGCGTCCAATAAAAGCAGTCATGTATCTATCCCAAATTTCCAAATCCATATTCAGATTGAGCGTGAGCTTCAGATTCCAATATCTATTGTCGGTCAGAGAGGCTGGGAATCGTGTGTGGGCACGAGGCAGTGAAGTGTGTGAGCATTGTGCGATTTCACACATCGCACAGAGCAGGATTACGACTCCAGGCAAAACCAGCAGGCATACCGGGAAGGGAATTAATACAGGAATGCAACTAATTACAATAGTCTTAGATGCACATGATTGTATTAGCCGGCAGCTTATTAATAATAGTGTTACAACCCACTGTTGGGTATTTTGGGATATTCGGATTTTAAACTTAAGTTTCCTCGATTGTGAATCTATAGGCTGGTTGGTGTGTCTTTTGTCTTCTTCTTTGTCAATTATCGCTTGTGTTGTAAAACGTCGAGATTGTCTCAAAGATATTTCTATGCCGTTCTATCTGACGCTTTTTCCTTAGCTTTTTTTTGTAAAAATATCAGGTATTTGGGATTGTCATTAAAAACATAATCAATAATAGGTATATTGTACATCTCTAAATGTAAAACATATTTAAAGGTGATTAACACATTGCCTGCCGCATCACCCATAAATGACCGACACACTAGTGATTTCGTCAGGCCGTGTTAGTCATAATAGGGCGACAAGTGTTAATATAAATTTTTTGATGTGGCCTCCCATGAAATTTTTTCGACAACAATCGCGGCACGCAATGTTCTAAAAAAGTGACAGCAAATTCTACATTGTGTAATCTATAATTTAGTTATAAATAAAAATGATATGTTCTCTGTGGGTATAATAATTTTATTTTTCTTTCTACCGTGCTTCTACTTCTATATTTATCATATATATCAAAAAAAATGGTTACGCCGTCAACCTGTAATTTATCTCTGTATTTTCGACGTTCGCCCAATTTTAAACGTCTCTGTCCACTCGTACACTTTTCTTTCATCAATATTCTATACAGACAACTTGATATTAAATTGTTCCAACGTTTTTTTAACACCCTCTGATTTAAAAATCTAATGATTAGTCATTCTCACTCCTTCTCTATAGGATGTAATCATCTAAGAGGACCATCATAATGTATATATATATATATATATATATATATATATATTCTACCCTTTCGTCTACGCCTACACTGTCAACATGCGTTTGCTTTCGTATTTTTAAAGAGCGTTTTTTTAACATTTTCCATAAATACATATTATCGAATTAAATTCAAAACAATACACAACATAAAAAATAACAACAAAATAAATTGCTGGTATGATATCCACTAGTGACCCCAAAAAGGCTTTAGAAGTTTGAATTCCATAGTTTCTTCGCTGAATTCTTGGATACCTTGCAACCGGTGTGTCAGCTAAAAACTGTAGATCGGTAAGTGGCATTATAACAATAATTAGAAGTATATGTTGAAATAGTAGAAATAGACCTTATGGACCATATAAAATGTGATTAACGAAGAAAGATTCTGTGAAAAATTCAAGGCCCACTGAGATTTTCCACAAAATCTACGTTAATTAAATTTCCAATGATCCGTAAGGCCCATTTGTACGATTTAAAAATTACATTTAATCACAAATCATAAAATACAAAAAACAAGGCATATTTTTAAGTTATGTAGTTTAATGTCACTGGTATTAATACTCACTATTACTATGAGCAATATGTAAAAACAAAATGGATGTGTATGTTCAACGAAGTCCTACATAATAGTGATTCTACGTGGCGTAACAAACCGATAGCCTGACTGTGTATTATATGTGTGATGGATTATATTTCTCTCCCTAAACTGCATTTCCTCATTGTGTCAGATATGACAAATTCAATCGAATGCGCGGTAGCTAATTGGTCGTAACTTTATCCCGAGATGGAGTTTCCAGTAATCATTTCTAATTATCTTAGATGATAATATACGTGTCCAATTTGACATGATCGTCATATGTAACTACTAATCTCTCATGATAACGCACATTGCAACATAGAACACCGTACATGATGGAATACAACATTAATTTCAGGATCTAGAGCGTGGAAATAGTAGGAATAAATATCTATCACAAGTAAAGTATGTTTGTATATAATGAAGCCGAGATATTAGCTAATGCATATTATGTATGCAAACATTAAATAAAGTAAATATGTCGTCATGATTTATTCTTATTACGTATTTCTGAGAGCACCAATCTGCTTTAATGCGCAGATTTGAATAACGACGATATATTTTTACCGTTGAGGATGCTTACCAGGCACTTTACGGGTCCTTAAAGTAGTTGTAGAGAAAACTTTTGTACTAAGTATTTGGAAGTTGTATATAAAAATAAAGTTATCGGTGGAATTCGACAACAATCGGTTACTTATTGCACCTGTAGCCACGCCTGCACATGTTCGGCTTGAATTTATAAATTATAAGTCGAAATTTAACAATTGAATGGAAATTTTTCTTTAATTCTTATAGTACATATACAAGTATGGCTATAAAGTTTTAGGACTTCCCTTACGAATAAGACAAATCCGTTATATTATCAAAATCACAATTTATTCTTGAATATATATTCCTTTTAAATCCACACAGCGCTTGTCGCGGTCCTCCAATCCATTCACGGCGCTCTTGAAGACAAAAACTGGAATGCTGTTCAATACCTTAGTCACGATGGTTTAAGCGTGTGTTACATAATCGTAACGGCTCTCTTTCAATTTTAGTTTGCGGAAGGAGTATAGTCAGCCGGGACCAAATGAGAAGCATACGGAGGATGGTCACATATTTGAAGGACAGAAATTGACGCACGAATGTTGCTATATGGGCCGATGCATTATCGCACACGCGCATAACCTTTTTTACTTCCTTGTACGAAGTAAAGGAAGTATTGTAATCGCGAAAAAAATCGGTTTTGAGATTTCAACGGAAATATCCATTTTGACCATCCCTGAATCCATTCTGACTAATTTCGTCGTGACGTCTGTACGTACGTACGTATCTCGCATAACTCATAAACGGTAAGCCGTAGAAAGTTGAAATTTTGTATTTAGGACTTCTATAACATCTAGTTGTGCACCTCCCTTTTTGGACATTAAATAATTTCCAGAAATGGTACTTTATTTGAAGCCTATAATAGATTTTAATGAGAAACTATATTAAGATATAATCCAAAACGTTTCAAATTTGGTACATTTTATATCAATTGGAATAACATAGCAGATTTTGGTTAAAACAGGCTAACCAGAAGTGATATATTACCTGAAGTTGTGAACAGTTTTTTGAATAAAATGGTTTCACTTTGATTTTAGAAATAAATGCTTCAAATAAGAGTTTTAGAGAATTAAATTCTGCGTCTAGCACATTATTATTATTATTAAATTAGCCTTTTGTTTATACAAAAGGCTAATTTAAGCGAGATATGTAAATTTAAAACATACACTTTTTGGTTTTTGTAATTATTAGGACAAAAAATAACAAAAAAAGAATAGATCTTAATGTCAAATTACGTCAAACACGTGCAATTTTATAATTGGGTCTATACTTCATCTTCATATTGGTCTTGCGTACAAGGATGTCGTGTGGTGTCCACATCAGATTTTTTTAAATCTTCGAAGATAGTCAAACCCACTGTTTCATTGTTGATGTTCAAATACTCTGCAACCATAATAATTTTAACACGTAGATCGAAACCCGATAAGTAGTTTTCAAATGATTCGATGTATTCGCCGTTTCTGCTTGGTGCGGGACGATCGCTTTTTGGTTCATCGTTGTTTTTATCTCGCCCATAGCGATGATTATATTGGTTTTTTGCAGTAACATACATTTTTTTGCGTACCGCTGTTCAATGGATAAATCCATGGCGAAGCAGATTTAAGAGGCCAACAAACTACGTCCATACGAGAACTGTACTGAACCAATATTAGGTGCCATTTCAATGATGCTGTTATTTAACGCTATAGAAAATCAGTCCTAAATCTTTATAGCAACACTGTGTATTTATGAAAATGTGAAATGAATGTTCATGACGTGCATTGGCTAATAACGAGGCTAATAAATTCTATATTATGTATTATGCGCAATTGCGAATTTTGCAATATCATATCATCGAAATCATTTATTTTCCCGCCATGACATTCCTCTAAATACTTTCTATATTCAAAAGATTTTTTGATAATAATTCCTACTGAAATTAGTTTTTATGTATCCCATATATCCTTCTTCTACTACGCCTTGGTGTCCGAGCGAGTTTGCGTACATCTCCTAGCTCTCAATAAAGTCACCTGAACCATGTCCCGTGTGTTCAAAATGTGATTGTCGTAAAAAATAAAAATATAAATATATCTACTTGTTAGGAAAATAAATTCTGGCACGCAATCATGTAATTATTGATCAATTACTTCAACGTTTTGATCTTATCAGGATCACCCTCAGGAAGAAATAACTATTTTTTTTACAATAACTTCTTTCTTCCTGAGGATGATTCTGGTAGAATCGAAACGTTGAAGTAAATAATCAATAATTACATGACTGCATCCCAGAATTTATTTTCCTAATATCCAAATCCAGTCAAGAAACTATAACTCTTTGAACTTAGCACACTCTGTTGTTATAAGCTGGCAACTTATACATCTTAAATATTTGTGGTAATAGCAGTACGGCACAGCAGTGGTAAAAAATTGCGGCTCGGTGAAGCCGGTTCGAAAAGAGTGAGCGACGAAAGCTGTAAGCCCTAGATAGTTTGATAGACATACTAGTATCCTTCATCGTCTGTCATAAGCTAGCGGGTGTATTTTTTTCTTTATCAAAATATGAAATTTTAATTTTCATTATATTATGAAGTGAAATTAAAAAGTAAATTTAAAATTTATTGCTACGTTATGTGACCGGTTGTGATTCTGAGAGTCGAAGCTCAAATTCTACTGACGTCAAATTTTGTTTCCAATTTTGAAATAGCATAAAAGTGATCCCTGCTATGCTCTCTCTATGTCGGTTTGATTGCTAAATTCAATTCAGAAATGGATAATAAGCTTTGAAAATATATGTATTTATTCAATTTTAATATCGTTTGCAATTTAACTTTTCTTATAAATTGTTAATTTTTTCTGTTTTTTTTTTCTGTGGAGTTTCCAAAGTAAGCACAACAATTCTAAGAATTAGTTACATAGATATCGTGTTGTTGAGATTGAAAGTTTTAAAATTTAAATCTGCTGTAAATACATTTCTTGAATTGCCTTTGGTGTTTTTGTTATGTAAATTTTATTTCCGAACTAATTTTTTATCCTTTTAAAATAGAACATAGAAGTTTTACATTTAATCAGAATAAAAAAAAAAAAAAAAACAAGTGAACTGGCAACTAAAGAGAATTCTAATTTAGTGAGATTTACATGCAAAGAACACATCTATATTTAGAATTTTACAATAACTTTTTGACTTATCTGTATATAAAAACGTGGTTATATTCCATAATTCTGTCGCATAATACAAAAGATTAACTCTCCTTTTAACCAAGTCTAAACGTCCCTTTTCCTGATTTTTCCCACGCATTGCTGAGGACGCATTTTGGTTGGCGCGGCGTCCTTTATCCTACAAGTGTCCTTCAACGTCTTTGTCCTTCCTGCGCGTCCATATTCAGCGGCTGGAGCATCCCGACGTCCGTAATCCGTCCACTCGCCTGGAAGGGTTTCCAGGACTCCAGATCCACTGAGAGGAGACTAGATTCAGCGATTTCAATAATGCTGTTACGATTTTTTTACTATTTGTAAGGATATGTTTGGAATGAGGGATATTGTGGGATGATAGTGGGTAAATACTTCTATTGTTAAAATAATTGAACAGTGCTTTTTTATTCAATAATCCGGGATTAATAACATGTACAAATATTTGAATGTCAAATAACGAAATGTTTTTATATGACAATCATATTATGTTGGTACCTAATGCAAAATAATATGATACATTGTATTTTATTTTGACTAGCGAAACGTCTTACTTTGTTTTAAAAAGATGATAAAATTGTGTACGTTATATTTAATATTATATTTTTTCAATAAATAAATCTACCATGGTCTTATAAACATTGTTCGTGCATATTTCGTTAATGACAATATTTTGCATTACAGGCTGTTTACTTAATGATTCGGTATTATGCATTCATATCATAGTGTACCAGAGGGATCCCTTTCTTGTAATAAATTTTTGAGATTAAAATATGGATCCTAAGAAATATTTTTATTCAACTAAGGCCCGGTCTTTCCAAGTGCGAATAAAGTTGCAAATAATATATATTTGTCAAGTAAGCCCTAGGCCCGTCTTTCCATCATTACATAATTTGTATTCGTAGAATATTTAGCTTTATTCTACAGTTAAGTTATTAGGAGCTATAAGTTCGAAATAAACTGGTTGGGTTGTGAATAGCAACCGAATGAAGCCGAAAAGCTACGAATTTCTCAGGTTTTCGCTGTTTTTGTTATCAGTTCTAAGTTCTAACCTAGTTTAAATGAAAACGGTGTTTCATTTGTGAAATGGATATTTTTAATGATTTCGAAAAACTCGAAGATCAAGAGGTACAAGAAATAGTAGATTTTGTAAACCCAGAACGTCACCCATATACAGTGAGAGAACGTATTAACAATTTTGAAAAATGGGATGAGAAATAAGTTTTACGACGTTCCCGATTATCTAAAGCAACTGTTATGCACTTATTGGAGGAGATAGAACGCTGACTACAACTTCGTACAGACCTGTAAATTAAATTAGATTTCGTATAATGTATATAAAACTGTTATAATTTTTGTTCTTTTGTAAGCAATAACACAGTGTCTCTACTAAACCAATTACTATTAACGCTAAAATATTTAGCAAGTGGTTGTTTCTATATTGCTGCAGGATATTTTGTAGGTAGGTATACATAAATCCACAGCAGGGACAATAATGTTCTACAGTCTAAATAACAATGACAGCAACGGGTAATATGCCGTGATGATATATTTATTTTATTTATTTATTTTCAACTTTCACACTTTATTGTAATATATATATATATATATATATATATATATATATATATATATATATATATATATATATATATATATAAACTTAAATAACATTCTGTTTATACATATAATAAAATAAACTTCTTATTTAAGCCTAGTGTTTATACAATAAATTATTAGCATGTTATATTTCTCAAAAAAAAATTACAAACAACTTGACTTCCAAATCAGTGAAATTTACTGCACGCTTTCTTTTCTTGCGATTATTACTATTTCGGTCCATTCTGTAATAATACATTAATTAATACACAACTACAGAAGTTTTTAAAATATTTACTTACTTCAAATACTGTTGTGTACAGAAAGTGACATATAATAACGTAAAACTAACCTCACAAACTCACAATTCGACCCCGAAAAATATCAATTGTTTATCCTATTCTAACATTAAACTTTGTGCATCACTTTCTCTAAACATATCATCGAAATTTCACTGCAGCCATAGAAATATTTATATATGTTTTGTTAATTTACAGAATAATAATCCTATGGTTAAAGTCAATTTGAAAGACATTTACACTTTATTTGTCGAATAAGACCTCCTAATATATGGGGTCTCGTGGCCGCGTGCCTGAGTGTCAGGTCGCGAATCTGGAGAACCGGGTTCGATCCCAAGCGACGCCAAATATTTCGAATTTTAATTAGCACAAAATTGACCCCTGTGGTGCACTCTCCACGCCAGCAATGAGTGCCCGTGAGGTGACGCCTGGTAGACGCCCGCACGGTACAAATATGTCATCATCATTACCGGAATCTGCGTACAAAGCAGATTAGCACACCCAGCAATGGGTAATATGATGTGATGATTATTTATTTATTTAATATATTTATTTCTCAGTTAGTTATCAGTTATTTTATTCGTACTTTGAAAGACCGGGCCTAACTGTAGAATAGTAATTCCTAAGTAACTTGGGAAAGTAGACTATGAATATATCCTATTTTTAAATTAGGGGTCATTTTAACCAACTTTCTAACAGTCTGTTCAACTTATTCTTCAGATTTTATTAATCTTACTTTTTCTCCACCGTTTTTTTTTTGCATCTAACCAAAAGTTAGTCATATTTTATGATTTAGCTTTTTGTTAGTTAGGTGTCCTGTTTTATCAATTTTAGTTCCGATGAGCTGCTGATTGTTGATTTTTGCCGTTGACAATTAAAGTGCGCACTTTTACAGTATCGTGTTTTCCTTTATAAACATATGTTGAACTCAGTGCGCATCTTCCACTGCCAGGCATAGCAAGTGCAGTATTTTAAGTGCAACATGGCGATGGATAAACTGAATAGTTTGTTTGTTTTCTGTAGACTACCCGTTGACGGTGCACTGGAGTGAACACTCAAACAATGCATGACGTCACATTGTTGAACTGTGTGCGATTCCACTTTTGTCAATAGAAAACGCCATTATAATACCAGTTGATAAATTTGAGTTATTAGTAAAAATGAATTAGTGGATATTTTCTTAAAATAGTACAGAAGCAGCTATATATTTTTTTTATACCACACTAATTAAGTATTATTATTATTATGGTCAAAACTGTATGATTCAGTTGCACAAAACATTGTTAACTTTCATAAAGCTTATTTTGCAATATATTTTTCATACGTATCCATTTTTACAATGTGTAGTTAAACACACGATCAGATATCGACGTTTTATGTAACTAGCCTTAGGCTGTATACTACGTCGCATTTTGGCATTTAGTATTTAGGTTTACTTCACATAAATACAACTCCGAATGACGCACTAATGACATGTATTGGTTTGTATGGGAACACTTCTATACAACACAAGCAAAGTATATAATTTGATGCGTCAGATTAAATGTTAATATTATATTTCACAAAAGCTATTATTTCAAACTAAATTTGCATTTTGCACAAATTATAGCACCGAACAAGATTTGTTTAATTAGTACGCGTCAACTTCAAGTCATAGTGTGCTCCTACAAACCCTAAAATCTAATTTCTAAAATCCTAAATAATGACGTTATTTAGGGCATATCATTTTAAAATTTAAATATTAGGGTGACAAATTTCAACGAGTAGTTTTTAACCAATCATGATGCAAAACACTTGAAAATTCAACCAATGGGAACAGTATTACACTGATAAAAGTCCGTTACCCCGATAAATTTCCGCTACCAAGTAAATAAATAATTGTTATTGTTTACAACTGCCAGTGTGACAGTTAATTAATATTTTAGGTTTAAAAGTAAAATAACAATAATTAAATTGTTGTCTTTGGAATTTATCTCACCAAATACCAGACGACCTCTGATTTTCTCAGATAAACTTTTATTTTTAAGCACCCATTCTTTTTGCTTTTAAGCAAAACTACTCAAGCAAACTGACATTAGGTAAAACCCCTTCTCCTTCGGAGTTGGGATTTACCATGCAGTTTGCTTTCGTGTTTGTTGCTAAGCAAAACAATCGTGCAAATAAAAAAATTATCGATAAAATCAGGAGGTCCTATATTACTTCTGACAAAAGTGCAACATCTCTAAATAGTGAACATAATCGCAACGTAAGCGCCTCTCTTTGTATAATTTTATATTATTCAACAATAATAGTCTTGTTTCTGCTAGTTTTTTTTTTTTATATATATATATAAATTTGGACTTGACCCTAATGCGGCTATAAGGTTATTTCATCAAGTTTTGTGTTCATAACCTGAAGTCGTCTGTTGGCGTTAACTGAGGTTAGTGAAATCGAAATGGACAGTTATCTGGAATGTATTCTTTGGTTAAATTTAGTCGGTAGAATAAAATAATTAACAGTGGTCTGTGAAATCGGAAGTAATTTAAAGATTTGATTCAACCAGAGAAGACAAAATTAGTCCTTATACCATTAAAAAACCTGAAAAAACGTTTGTGCGAAATTTCAATGATTGAACATTCAGTCTCAACAATAAATGAAGTAGTATACAATTAGTTTTTACCAGAATTTTTTGTTTTTGTTTTTGGGAATAGCAAAAAAGAAATTTACTTCCGAATAATTGTTATAGGATGACTAGACATCAAAATGGAAAATTTATTTGTACGAACAAGGTTGAGCGCTAATCAATCAGAAACATAAACCATACTAGGAACTGGCTTTGTGAATGAGTCAATAACATATACGATTTTTTGTGCTCTTTAATATGTTCTTGTATGTAATCTACTTCTCAGAAGCCGCTTACTTCAACCAATAAAATGGCACTTTCCGAATTCAATAAGTCATAAACAGCTTTTACTTAAAACCTTTGCATTTTAGAACCAAATCCAAAATGAAGTAATAATGAATATATGTGTAGGTATGTTTACACTTCTACATTAATATTTATTTCTAGGAAATCAGAAAGTTCAAACGAAAAGGATTTGAAAACATAAACTTCTTGAAAATTTATATTAAAAATGTTTCAGGAATTTACGACAAAATAATGGTGAAAAATCATTAAAATATATAGCTTGTAGTTACTGGGCAGCTTTTTAATATCAAACAGCAATAGTTTCAACACAACTACATACAAAATACTTTCATATTCTATAGAAATATTAACATGAAAATCAGCATTCAGCCGCATTCATTCGGTTTTCCATTAATCCTGAAATAAAACATCATTTTAATCTTTTTCGTTTCAAATTCCAATCATACGAGTATATTCATATATGATATATTTTAAATAAGAGTAACATAACACATTCGCATATAAAGTTCTTTCGCAATCAGATTTTTTGGCAAGGGAGGAAGGAGTGATTGTTTTTTAACACACTTGCATCCTCTCCAGCTCCAGGAATTTCTTTGGAATGCTGCCAAGTGCGTAGAGATGTTTCCAGAGGGTCACTCTGAGTAAAATATATATAATACGGTTAGGATGCCACTGCTATTCCTTGCCTCTCCTACTCGATATTGAATTGAAGAGCATTTTTACGGGTTTACAACGTTACAAGAGGGAAAGTTAATAGACAAAAGGGAATAAATAAAATTTGATGATAACCTTCAGAGGGAATATTAATACTTTTATTTTGGTTTCAAGGACATGGATAAAATGTAATGGCAAATCAATATGGCAGAAATAAAATGTTTTTAACTTTTCGTTTATATATAACGCCGGTGATGTATACCAAACGAACGTAGGTGAATAGGTATTAAGAAAAATGATTTGCAATATGTTCCATACTCTAGTACGGAGCATGTTGCAAATCATTTTTCATCATTTGGGAATTGGGAAGAAGTTTCAGATATGCATTTATTGTTTCAAAACTGCCTATAGGCAAATTAACATTGATGAGAACAGATTTTTAAATAATTTCTGATTTACTGTTAGTAATCGAGAAAATTTTTCAAATAATATAACTAAATATTTTTATTATTAGTGGCGTATGAAAATAATAATGTTAACCTTAAAAAATCCATATTTATTTCGTTTTATAAACATTTTTTTCAAATATTAAAAATATAGCTTTATATAATATACTTCATTAAATTACTTAAAATTTGACTTAATATTTTTCTGTCAGAAAAATGCTTACATATTTTGTACACACTCTTATGCCTTGTTCCATTTAAGCCATTCAGTATTGTAGAGAATAGGGCATAGTTTTGAACTCTCAGATTGGCTAAAATTGGAGACAAGAGACAAGTTTACCCAATGTAATTTCGGCTACTTTAAACTGGCGCTGATGTCAGCGCAGTTTAGGTGTATAGTATGTTTTGTTTAAATTTTTGTTTTCCAAAACACACTTCATACTCCATACAACTCCAAATTAACTCCACGAGTTGAGTTCGCAAATCACAAATATGACAAAAATGTTTCATTGGATAAAGACAAAAAATAGTATATTTTATGTGGAGAGTGACTTTTTAACTGTAGTTGTTAAGCGCCTACAGATTCTCCACGCTCTTTATCTCCATATAAGATACATTTTTCTACGTCCGTTTTGAAAATTCTAGCTGTCAATTGAAAATAAAAATAGTTGTTTTTTGCAGTTGGCCGCTTAACCCTTTAATTACGGATGTCATCAATAGATGATGAGAAAAATATTAATAAACAATTAAACCAAATTTTAGTGAAACACGGCGGCTTTCGTCAATAAAAGATTAAACGAAAATTTTGTGAAACATGATTATCGTCAATGGCCGATTTAAAGAAAGTTTTGAGAAACATAGCAATCGTTAAAATAGACAAAACGATAATTTTGTGCCCATACCTATTGATATATTTTGGTGTTTAAACGATCATTTTTACAAAAATATTTTCTTAGTGAATGAAAGTATTTTTTTCGGAATACAACACAAATATACCTACTTTGATAATGATACGGTGAATTAAAAAAATGTAATATTTCAGAGTATGATTTTATTTTATCATCGTTGAATAGACGTTGAAAAAATTCAGTGTTCGTCACAAGCGTAAATTGTCTTCGTCGTTTTTTTTTAAATAACTATAGTATCACTTTCCGATACATTTTAAATTTGAAAATGTTACATTATTTTCATATATTGCAACATGAAAAATTTATTTTGAAATAACCAGTTATGTGTACATGCTCTTTTTAAAAATAGCTTCATTTACATTTTACGTTAACTAGTAGTTTTTTAACACTAAAATGTATCAGACTAGTAGAAGTTATAGAAAAAATTCATAATATAAAGTATAAATAAAATGTCCTGTTTTAAAAATAATATTCAATTAGTGTTTTATAAATTAAATTTCTGTGTTTACAATTATTTACGATGAGTTGATTTCGGAAAATCCATCAATAAAAATAAAAACATTTCTTGGTAATCTGAAGAACTGCGTACACAACGCAAAGTCAATGTTTATGTAAATTGTAAAGAAACTGATGCATCACGCTGCCGAGTTTAATAATTAAGTAATATAAAATTACTGATTACATTCAATTAAAATTACAAAACGTAGAAAACCGCAAAATAACACACACAAAATACATAATCACAGAGAAAAATAAATATCCAGATAAGCAGTATTATAAAAACTGGTAGGTAATTCAAAGTTTAAACAAATGAAAGTTTATACATGTAGAAGCAATTCATTATCATGTTAGGAAATAAGTGAAACGGATGTTAATGTTTGCGATTGCATTGTAAATTAATACTTTTCAAATAATTGAAAATTACATTGAAATAATAAATTACAATACAATACGGAGTATACTAAATTAGTAGTATATCTTACTTGTATAAGATATGCTATTTTTGGTTAGCTTAGCTAAAAAATTTAGTAATTTATTTATTTTTACGCCCTTTTCCTAAATTCGTACGTAAGCAGTGATAAGATGGGGACAAAACAATTTTCTTTGAAGCATTTTATAAATACATATTATCATGCACCTATTTCTGGGTGGGCCATTATCGTAAAGAAAACTAATTTTATCAGACTTCACCTCACGGGATCTTAAAATTGGCTAATAGAAATTGGATATTTCAATCATTTAAAATTAAAAAATAGTTATTTATGTAACAAGTGAGTAAAGATATAATTTACTCACGAGTTGCATACAATTTTTTTTAACGTCTGCAATAAAATTGTGAAAAACGTATCATAGCGTTCCATTATTTTACTCCGCAGCGTTAAAAAGTGCACTTTTTTCGCACTTAAAAAAAGACATTCTTTATAAACCCATTTTAATGAAAAAATAGTAAATTTTTGACAGACATAATATTTTTGTTTGTTTATATAATAACCTACTTCGCTTTTCTATGTAGCAATGAGACATATTAGTGTGTCATTATGACGTAGTGACTGCAATAGTACTGGTAACCACTAGATGGCAACGGCACACAAGTAGTAAATAAAGAAACACTTGTGCTGTCAGGTGAACATTTCTAAGCATTTATAGCTCTTTGTGTTATACTAGCCCCTCGTCATAATAATTTGTCCAAATACGTTTTAATGTCGAATTCTAAATTAAATTACTTTTCATAAACGTTAATATATGACAAATTGTAGATTGAATATAATAAAGTGGTTATTCCGCAGCAAAATTCACCGGTGATGGCGAAGAACCGCGCCAGGGGGCTGACAATTATATTACCGATTAATTTCACAATTGTAGTTCGGGAATAGCACCGCAAAATGTCGCTATAGTCGCTATCGGGTTATGTTCGTATACTTTCGTTGAAATTCGGCTGCTTGAATACGCGAAACGAAAACGTTTAAAATTCTAATAATTTTGTGTCATTTGTATATGACAATGAGATATAATGCAGATTTTGCAAGTTTTTATAATCAATTTTTTTGGAAAACATATACCAGGAAGACCATAATTAAACTCATTAATAATAATTAATTCATATTGTACTTTAATATTACTTGTGAAGATTTTTATTATTGAAATTGAAATTACAATGTGTAAACTTCAAATAGTCCAGCTTACATTTTGCCAAAGAAAAACATACAATTTATGTAATGTATGGATATTATGTACCAAATTTTTTAAATAAAATTTTGTAATAATTAAAGTTATAACCTTGGATTTTTTTTAAAAAAATTAGTAAACGTAAAGTACAATTTCAATAAATAAATAATCACGTTGGCTGCGATTTTAATTTTAGTTCTGAATTGGCAACGCTAAGATGGCGCCAAAAACTAAATACTTAATTTTTTACATGTACTGTACCGTCTGTAATGTGTATGGTCGGTGAGTTGCGCGTACTAGTCCACGCCTTTTTGAAGCACGACTGGTGCGAAAATTTCAGTAGCGTGGTTAATATTTCAGTTAAATAGAGTGTACACAAAAAATGAATAATATTGCACTTCAAAATAATAAACAAAATTGACGTTAATATTTTTGTTTATATAAAATTTCAAATGACGTGTTAATTTTGTGACCGTAGTGTCGTCTAGCGAGTAAAAATGGAACTACATTTGACGTTTATGTCGTGTTTTGAAACTAAACCTTGACAGGAACAAGTTACTTTATACTCGCGCTTTTGTTTTCATTATATATTCAAAAATTCCATAATTGATTATGGAAATTAATTTTGAAGAAGCAAATTCAAATAATTTACCGAAATTTGGTTTTATGAAGTTGGTTATATAAGGTTATGTTAGAAATAAGTGACATATCTGATTCATTTACAGTACAGGCACCAGTACGTGTGTGCCTCACTATCGTGTATTTGCGTACTAAATTATGACGTCATAAAATCAGACTCGGAATCTTTATAAAGAAAATAATGAATAAAAAGTATAATAATATTACATATTTTTGCTGTATATATGTATAATATTAGGTAAATATTTCATTTATGATAGAAAAATCAACATTTTTTCTTTTTCGTATGACCTCAATCTTTGGTTAAATTACCGGCGTGTATCAAATTGAATGTGTCTCTTGTAATGGCCAAAACGGAATATCTATTTGTGTATTAAGAGCGCAAAATGGGACATTGTCGATTGAGAGGTTGTTGCCGCGCGACGCAGGAAATCGACAATGTCCATTTGCGCTATAACACACACAAGATTTTTTCTACAGTCGCCACAATGGGGTCCTCCACCATAAGAAAAATTTATTTGTTTCAAGTACATTAAACTAGTGCAGTGAAAAAATGGATGTCTATTGGGAGCGGCCTCGCCAAACTACGGCAGGTGGCAGCACAACTGTTCACACAATTTATTTTATATTTAATTTTAATTTATCGTTATTTTGAAAAATTCTTGAGCTATTGCTTCAATTTAATCTAAGCATTTTATACTTTCGTTTTTGTATATAAATGCCAGATTTTATTTTCACAACAGTTTTGGTTATGTAATATACCGACAGAGCAGTTATATGTCAGATTGACTTGTGAAGGTGGTAAATGTGTAACTACAGTGCCATTAGTTCCTGACTAAACGTTTCCATTATGAATGTAGACATTTCTCAACATGTATAATTAGAAATTTGGACAGCGAGCGTATTGTCTACTATGTCGCGCATGAGCGGCTACTTTGTATAGACTGTAGAAAAAGTAATTTACACAATGAATTAAAGAACATCAAAAGTCTATAGTCCACACTCCGCTTGTTAAAATATGTTCACCAAGTGCCAACCAGAAATTCAATGTAGTATATGGATATTGAAATAGTAGTTAAGGCTCCTTTCAAACAGTCAGATACCATCTAAGGTTTTGGAAGCGAGCAAGGGGAGGAAGGTCTGAAGAGGCTAGAGGGTGTGGCTAAATGTTCCCCACTCTTAAAATTTTACATTTGCCGATGTCATTGAAGGTGGCGGCCTTAGTAAACATCGGTAAGAGGGAGGGTGATGTCGCTCAGCGACATATAATTATGTACGAAATATTGAACAATAAACTTTATGCAACACGGACTCATACATGTTATTTTGGTTATTTAAAGAATAATTGGGAAGTCTCGGAGAAATTTTTATTTATTTTTTGGTTTTTTTAAATAAATATAAAAAAGTAAGTTTACAAAATTATTTTATTATTGAAAACATGAGAAAACAAATATAAAATCAAACAATTATGACTGGTTGCAGAAACGTTCATCAACGCTTTGCTTAATTAACGGATCATCAAAATGAACAAATGCAACGCGATTTTTTGGCAGCAATGATTTCAATATTATAAGAGCAAGGAAACTGATTCGAATTTGTTCATTTTGATGGTCCGTTAATAAAACGAAGCGTTGATGACGTTTCTGCAACCGGATATTAACAAATAATTATAAAAACAATGATGCAATTTCATATATGCAATAAATAAATAAATAAAAAAAAATAAATAAATAAATAAATAAATAAATAAATAAATAAGTAAATAAATAAATAAATAATTAAATAAATAATTAAATAAATAAATAAAATAAATAAATAAAGTGTGGTCGCCACATTATCTTCTACACGGATTTCTTACTGGCATATTTCTGCTATGTCTTGGGTCTATCAACTCCGGCAATATGCATTTCATGTAAAAGGTCACCAATTTTGACTCCATTTTTGTTTTCCAGAAATGATCGTCCCGTTCAATCTAAATAAAAAGAAAAAAGAAAGTACTTTCCTTTTCTTTTTCTTTATATTCGTCATTTTTTTGCAAATTTCTTTTATATTCTTTTTTACGTATATTCTTTTGCGTTGTTGACTTTTTTTATTTTCATAATCTTCATAATGATGTCCAAATATTTTTCACAGTGGCATACAAATATTTTTAACAGTGACATTTATGTGTCAATTACTAACATTTGATTTTTTTGCCTTGATTTTTTACATTAAATTATTTTATATACATTTCTTTATCTCTAAATCTATAGAAGATATAATAATGAATTTATATTTATCGAATCCACAAACACACACACACACACTCACCCGCGCGCGCACACACACACACACACACACACACACACACACACACACGTGCTTATTCACTAAAATCTGGATATGCGATTTTTAGCATGAATTCAATACCTCTCTTAGCGAGAGGTAAAAAATTAATAGCAAACAATTTAGATAAAATCGAAGTGAATATGAAATTCGGAATTTATTCCATTACTTGTTCATACTGTACTAAATTATAACAAACAAAAAGAAACAATCTAACTAGGTTTAAAAAACATTATTTATTATGAAAAATATAAAAAAAATTTCAAGTCCATAAACTTTCTTGAAACAGGACATAAATTTGAAAAATCTAACTTGATTGATTAAAAGTTGCTACAATACAAAAAATTAAAATATGCTGGATGGTATATGCAAGAAAGACAAAAAGATAATTTGTTAAATTTTGACCGGGCACCACTGGGTAAACGGTTCTTAAAATTAGTTAAATAGCCAAAGATACCTGAATTTGTTATCTTTCCCGTCATTAGCTCAGATTATAGAATTGCAAGTAACTTGAGGTCACCAATGTTCAACTTTTGTAAACCACAACCACTATTTTAGGATTGGCCAATATGTTTAAGATGTAATAATGAATAATTTGTTAAGTATATAAAGTTTCTTATTTGTAATTATTAAAATTGTACTCCGATGATGGTTGTTTAACACTTGAAATGTACAGGAGTATTTCGAAAGAAAAAATAAAGTGAAGAAAATGAATTGTGTTTATTTATTTACTGAAATCTAATATTTAATTAAAAATACAAAAAATCGAAATAGGAAAAATATTTTATAATTTTTTAAACGTGGTTTAGGAAAAACATAATATGTACCATGTAAAATGTAAAAATATTTTCGAGTCATGTTTAGCGTTCCATAAGCTTGAAACAGGACATAAATTTGAAAAATCTAACTTGATTGATCAAAAGTTGCTACAATAGGAAAAATTAAAATATATTTGATGGTATATGCACGAAAACCAAAAAGATAATTTGTTAAATTTTGACCGGGCACCGCTGGATATACGGTTCTTAAATTTAGTTAAATAGCCAAAGATACCCGAATTTGTTATCTTTCCGGTCATTAGCTCAGATTATAGAATTGCAAGTAAATACCGTAACTTGAGGTCACCAAAGTTCAACTTTTGTAAACCACAACCACTATTTTAGGATTGGCCAATATGTTTAAGATGGAATAATTAATAATTTGTTAAGTATATAAAGTTTCTTATTTGTAATTATTAAAATTGTACTCCGATGATGTAACACTTGAAATGTACATGAGTATTTCGAAAAAAAAAATTAAATGAAGAAAATGAATTGTGTTTATTTATTTACTGAAATCTAATATTTAATTATAAATATAAAAAATCGAAATAGGAAAAATATTTTATAATTTTTTAAAGGTGGTCTAGGAATCGAAAATCTAAGAAATCTATCTGAATGTCATGCTGCCAGAGGCTTATGGGCGGAGCTTGTTGATTGCAAGGGATTGCCGCGTGGTGGCACCACATTTCGATGCGAGAAATCTGTGATTATAGATGCTTATTGGTTAGCTTTTTTCTAGTTTAATTCTAAACATTAAGTATTTTTTTTAAATACATTTGAAAGATAAATGTTTATACTTTGTCGCTACGCTGAAAATTTATTAAAAAATATGAATTAAATCATTTTTTATCATGATGAAAAAGTGCATTTTTTCTAACTTTTTAACACTGAAAATGTTTGTTATAAATAAGTAAATGGATTTAATTTTGGTTAAGCGCCATTTCTCAAGGCTTTTATAACAAGGAAATCAAGTTTTCAAATTAATAATACCATAAATAAAGTTTGAAAACGCAAATTAGCAAAAGTGTGCGTAGCGCACCAATCTCGTCATTCGAAAGGAGCCTTAACAATGCTGCGCCACTGACTCGAAACTAATTTTGTGCTTAGCCATCTGGAGTTGGTGTAAGGTCGCAGTTTGATTTTTTGGTCATATCTTCCTATTGTCATCACGTTTGGCGTTTGCTGTACGTCTATTAACATTGAAACACATTTTAATTTTAACTATATACAAATTAAATAAGAAAATAAATTTCTGCATTTTTATGTCGACTATTATGATGACGGGCTCGTAGTAGTATTAGAATTTAGAATATCAGTGTAGTTTTAAAATGAGTACTATTCGTACAAAACATTGTTTTGCCTACTGCTTTGCCATCTAATGCTAATCATACTAATGTCGACTATTGACGTCTTCTGCGGTGCCATTACAGAGACCGTTACAAATAATAAAAATTTAAATACCTACCTAATTTTCATTACAGATTTTTTTTTTGGTTATTAATACATCAGTTTCCAAAATTGTAAAATTTGTTATGTGAAATTCCCTTTTGGAAATAATTTACAAGCTTGATGCCAAACCGATTTAAATCTGTGCCGTCAGAACCACAACCGCTTACAAAATGATATTTTGAATAGTGTAAGTAGAGCAGGATATATTGATTATCATTACAGAAGAAGAAATGTGTTTCAACTTCTTTCTTTATATTTTATTTAGATTACTGTTTCTTTGTTTACGTCTTCCCTTATAAATACATTAGGATAAACATACTCCTTACAAGCCTGTAATTAAATGAAAAAAGCTCGTGCGGATGTGTTTTAAAATTATTTATGTATTTCTTTATAATTTATTTATTTTAAGAAGGTAAGATTCTGCATAAGTAACCTGTTTTCATGATGTAGAACCTACATTTAGCGATAAATGTAATAATTTTATAATTTATATGCGTTTTTTAAATGTTTTATCAAGATGTTTACCATACTATAATATTAGTTTAGTATTTAAGGAATTGGTAAGCTTGTTGCCTGTAAACAAGTATACCTGCCTGCCCCTTGATACTGGGTCTTGCTATTTCAGCATGGAAACAGACCACCAAGTGAAGTTGGTTGCTTATGATTCATAGTTGAATTTGCGGAATGCTGATGAAATTAACCAAATATTTACCCAGATGTTAGTGCCTCGATTTGCATAAGGCCCGGCACTGATACATTTATTTAAATAACAGTTATTGTTTCCATAAACTAAATGAATTTATATTTTAATTAAATTAATTCAATTACTATTTGTATAAAATGATGGATTTTGTACTCGTAATTTTTATAATTATTCATAATTAAAATTTATGTAAATAAGCAAAATACAATTGAGAGAAAATATTTACATTTCATTTGTTAATTTATATAAAAATTAATTTAGTTCAGTAATCAGCAAATATCAGCGAACAATAACTTCATTAATTTGCTGATTTACATAATTTATTCACTATCCAAGTATTTACAAAAAACTAAACTATTATTTTTTTTCATAAAATATCGGCTTTATTTTATTGCTATTTTCAAGTGAAAACTTCTGCTATGTTGAATTTATAGAATATATTCAGTTAGGCACATACTCGTATGCGTTAAATCAATTTCTACAAAAATAATACAAAATTAAAACGGTAATGTACAATGGAAAGGGGAAATAAATCGAGAAATCTAAAAGGTTGCAATGTAATGTCATTAACATCGTTCACATAAAAATATAAAATATCGAAAATAATTATATGATATATGTTTATACGAACCCAAACTCATATTAGTTGGACCGGTTTACATTTTCAACAAATTATAAAATCTACACAAATGGTTAGAAAATGCTACAAAATTCTTTCGGCGGCTGTAAATATAGACTTAAAATTTAAGAAAAAAAAAAACTGTGAGCCGAATGACTGGTGATAATAGTTTGACCGGTATTTTAAGGGTCATCTTCTAGTCCAGATTAGGTTCTACCGAAACCCTGTACTTTTGGCACAATGAAAAGCAATTTCGTAAAAATTCAGTGCATACAGTAAAATCTACCTTGCAAGATATATGGGACAATACTCACAGGAAAATGTGCAGGACTTAGGGATCCAATGCCTAATAGAATTAAAGCTGGTATAACTAATAAAGGCGATGTAACCCAATACTAAATGGCGGAATTCTTGAATAACAAATTCAGATTTTGTAAGCAAAGCAAAGCAAAATTTATACAAATATAGATTTTATATAAATGTAGCATTACAATACGATAATTGAATAAAATACAGAGTTTTACGGACAGGTGTGTGTAAATTGAAGGATAAGATTGTTATTAGTTTATTTACTAAAATGTTGAACACATGATTTTTTTGCTGATTTTGGAATTAATTTTAATTTAGTAGTTATTTTTAATAGGTACCTATTTTGTAAGTTATCAGAATATCACAAGACCTTCTGATTTTATCGATAAATTTTTATTTTGCACGAATTTTTTTGCTTATCAGCAAATACGAAAGCAAACTGCATGGTATCCCGATTCCGAAGGAGAAGCGGTTTTACCTAATGTCAGTTTGCTTGTGTGATTTTGCTTAAAAGCAAAGAAATGAGTGAGAAAATCAGAGAGGTGCTGTGGTATTTGGTGAGATAAATTCCAAAGACAACGCAAAATGAAACAATTTAATTATTACTACTTTATTTTTAAACTTGAGATATTAATTGTCACACTGACAGTTATAAACAATAATAACTGTTTATTTACTTGGTAGCAGAAATTTATCGGGATAACGAAGTTTTATCAGTATAATACTGTTCCCATTGGTTGAATTTTCAAGTGTTTTGCATCATGATTGGTTAAAAACTAGACGTTGGAATTTATCGCCGTAAAATTATTTTGCTATGCGCTTGTTGAACGGTTGCTATGCGTTTGTTGAGCGGTTGCTATGTAAAAAGAAATAATATGCAGTAAAAATATTTTTTATACATTGAAGTGACACTGATACGTTTGAAATTTTATTGTTGAAATAAATATTTTATTTATTTTGTTGTCAACAATATCTAAAGAACCGCTTCCTTCATTAATTATTGATGTGACATATGTCTATAAAAAATGAAATATACATAATTTTATTTCTTGTAAATTGATGTATAAGATATGACGAAAAATCTCATATGGATCTCGATTTGTACAATGTAATTTTAGATTTCGAATGTTTGCAGCAAGTACATAAGTAGGCCTTGGTTGCAAACTTCATTCTCGACCGAAAAACTGCACCTACGACTCTGGGTACATAAAAATTTAATACATTGGCAATTTCTAAATAAAATGATAATTCCTTGTTTTCAGAATTATTATTGTTTTATCTTTTGCTTTGTGATTAATTTCATTTATATTTAGAATTCGTTGGAAATTCATTCAACTAAATAACTTCTTTGATGGCTTTTAAAATATCTTTGTTCCTTTATTTGATCATCTTAATAATAATTCTAGATAACAAAGATGTATTTTTACAGCAAGAAAATACAACTCTGTTCATAGGAAATGTAATTATTGTAACCGAGTTACCTGTGTAGTTATTTTTCTTTGAGTATTGTTTTGTCAAACGAAACAAAAAGCAAGTTCCGTGGACAAGTATGTTGGTGTGTAGGTTTTTCGTCGAGTCTTTATATTGCATAGCACGCTGCACAGGTTTAAGGGCTTATGTATGTAAATTATTACAAAAAAGTATCTCTTTGACTTAGACCACGACGAGGTTTAATAATTTATTTTTAGATGTAGTAATTTTCACTTTAATGTATTTGAGAAGTTTTCTTGTTTTTGTATTTTTGCACTTTGTAATATACAAAAGGGATAGATTTTTCTGTTAATTATTGTTACTGTAGAACGTGCAGTTGACCAAAAATACTCAACTGTAAATGTAACTAACTGCATATCTAGGGTTCAATTAAAATTTTTGCTTTGATAATCTGTCTATAGCTTTGATATATGTAGGTAATAAATAATAAATATGTGTATGAATATGGATAACATACTTTTAGTAGTATATTATATTACAAGAATATTATAAGAAGCTTATTACGGATGATTGGACAAAATTACTCACGAGCCGTTGCGCGAGTGTTTAATTCAACGAGTACATAATTGCTTTATAATTTTTTTTGTGTACTCTTATCACAGCTTTTATTTTTGCAGTAAGAAGTTTTGACATTATTTATCTGTTAAATGACAAATTAATTATATTGACTAACAAGATAATTTGTAACTCTATTCTGAACTGTAATGAAATAAAAATAAATGAGACATTTTTGTATAATGCAAATCGTGTGTATTATGTATAATACCCACATTCAACCAAAAAACCAGTATCTTGATTCCCGGTACACCATGATTCCTGAATATTTTCATCTATTTCGGGACAGATTGACATTGATGACATTTAAAATTGTCACAACCTAACAAAAATAAAAATTAACCAAATGAATGATAATGTTGAATATGACAACGAAATTTTATTACATTTAATGCTAATAATAACACAACCAACAACATAACAAATATAAATAATGTTTTCATACTTACATCTGTAATAATAATTATTAGTAATACCACTAATGCGGTTTAGAAATTATTGACTTATATCGTTTGATTTTGATATAAAACCAGGATTATTTCGTGGTTGCCGTGGTCCGACTTTTTACCAACCTTTTTCAGGAACCGAGTTCCGTATAGAAACCGGTAAATAATTTCAGGACTTACGGAACACTAAACCGTAAACCTGATTGAACCGGTTGCGTTACGGAACATACTATTATATAAGAAAACTAATGACATTTTTGTAGATTATTTTTGTTTAAATTAAGATGTTTCATAACTATACTTTTTTTTTGAAAGACTAATGCCCGTATTCGTAACAGTCCCTAACAAGGGTAACGCTTCGTTTATTCAAAACGCCTGTAATATAGCAAATTTTTTATTCATAAACATTCGTTATTCATAACAACCGTAAAATGCATCTTAATTAATTTGTTGAAATTCGACGCATGTAATTTCGACCCTGACATGCCAAGTGTACATTTTAATTTATTACAATTGATACGTTTAATTATAATATGAGTTAAGGGTATTACTAAATTACAGGAAAAAGTAATCTTTCTTGTCGATATCATCCTCATCATCATCATCATCATCATCTGCTTCTTCAATATTATTACCAAACATCACCATAACTTTATATTTTACAGCATTGAATTTTTGTGTGATTTTTTTTCCAGGCATCATTTTACAGTTTCATATTTTCTGCATCAGTTTTCACATTGTCTATTAACATTTTCTTGTATTAAGTCTGGTAGAATATCAATTTCCACATTAAAAATATGTTTTCCCTTTGTCCTTTTCTTCACCTGATTCATCTTTACAACCGCAAAATGTACAACATATTGTCAAACCTTGTGCACTTAAACAAATGTCAGTGTCAAATTAAATTTTCACACATTTTTTGTATTTGTTTGATCTGATGTTAAGCCCGTATCACACTAGCGGGTGTCAAAGCAGGTGGCGGGTGCGGGTGCGGGTGCGGGTGCCGGTTCTTGCAATCATAACTGTGCTGGGTGCTTGCCGCTCCCGCTCCGCCACACCGCCCATTGTTTATTTGTCTTGACGTTTTAATCGAACGCGAGAACAGTTCAGGACGGCAGTGAACTCGTGAAAAAACAAAGGATAAGTTAAGAGTTAAATGCTGTACCGTCACAGACGAAAACTATAGCACATGTCAAATCAAAGCAGTCACGTGACAGTATCGGGTTCGATGATTGGCTGCGGGTTCGGTTGGCAGGTGAAGGAATAGCCGAAAGGCAATTTTTTCAGCCGCTAGCTGCCGCGCTTCTATTGATCTAAGGAGTTACCCGCACACGCACCCGCACCCGTCAACCACTTCAAAACCCGATAGTGTGATTCGGGCATTAGTATTTAATAATAAATATCACTAGGAATTATTGAAATCTGTCATTACAAAAGGAAATGTTTGTTTTTAAATTTTATATTGACTTTTATGAATACGGGCATAATTCTTAATTCTATGCTATATAAGCTATAGAATCAAAATTTTCCATGATACTACATCTACCTACATATATATATATATATATATATATATATATATATATATATATATATATATATATATATATATATATATATATATATATATATATATATATATATATTAAATAATTATTCGATATATTACAGTCAACCGTGTAAACTATGTACATATGCACTTACATTTTTTATTTTATTTCAAATCGAATCTCTTTTCGATATTGTATTAATTTATTCGCTGTTATCTTTTACAGTGAAAATTTGGTTTTTATAAAGGCTGAAAGTATCAGTGAATGTAGATGAAGTGGGGATATCTGAAGCAACTAAATAACTACTTTGAATTCAATTGTTTTCTTTCATGGCTAGTTCGATTCTATAAAAATTTCCTCTCGTAAATGAAGTGATTTTATTTACGATTTTACGATATCCGAAATCTATACGATTATGTTTAGAATGGCAACATAAATTTCAAGAAAAATGAGCGAAAGAAATGTATGAACCTTACCTACTCGGAATTTGATATATCTTTCTACGACGTATTCGGTACATATAGGTACACGGGAAAAGCATTATAATTCTTTTACCACTCAACACTATATTTGTGCATTGTGCATATTACGATTCTGTACTTTATATTATGACGACAACAACCGTGACCTAGGAAGATAATTATTTAATCATGTATTCGCCTTTAACAAGCATTTAATATTAATTAGACCGAATGTGAAAATGTGGTGAAAAGACTAACAATTACATAAAGACCGGTTTGGTGACTCAAAGGGAATGTCTGATGAAAGACATGTTTAAACGGATTTACGTAGGGGCTCGTAAACGCACGAACGCTGGGCCTAAAGAGGAACGAATAAACATGAGAGGAATGATACAAGGTACAAAGTTCATATACCAGAACATGGACGAGAATATTTTACTATATAATAGGAACGCTATATACTCTATCAACAATTTATTATAGACAGGTACACTTTGATGTCTGACCTCGACTAAAAATGGAAAAGGGAATATGTGATTTATTTACCGAGAGTGGTAGTTTACTAAGCATAAGATTGTAAATAAAATAGCCAATCTGACAACTATTAGCAAAAAAATTGTACCGGGAAAACATTATAAACTTTACGTCCTTTACAAAGAGTAAAATTTACAATAAATAAAAATATTAAAAATTAAGAGTTTTTTCATTCTTCATATTCCATGAAAAAAGAATTCTAATCTAGAGTCGTTCATCACTAAAAACTTGTATTTTCTATTTAGAGATATTGTTCAACTTGTATAATACAATTTTATAGCAAGCTACTGGAAAATACTCGCAAGATAATAGCTATTTTTAGTACAAGTGAGTATGTATTTTTCTCACGCGTTCAGAAATTGGCCGCACGAGCGAAGCGAGTGCGCCAACTGGACATAATTTGAATTTATCATAATTATATTGTAATAGGTAATCCCATGAAAACATAGTGCTCAGAGTATGCAACCAATTATACGCTTGTATATTTTGCTCATTTGTGAAGAAAGTTATTTACTTTGCTCACTTGTGATTCAATATGCTACTTTGCTCACTATTTTCACTTGAATAGTAATGAATTTTGCTCACGATTGTGGAAAAATATTTTTTTACAAATAGTATATTGTGTTATTAGGTGTAAAAGTGATACTTTGTGTGGCGAGCATGGAAGTTTGGACAATGCATGCGAGGCACATAAAGACATTTTTATTCCGAATGACACATTAATTTTTTTTTTTCGAATGCACTACTTTTCTTTTGATTCGCTAATTCTTTGTAGTTTCTATGGATATTTATTTTATTTCTCCCTTGTGACAAGACACAAAAATGCCATTTCTACGACGTTTGAAAAAAATTATGAGTTATAACTTGGAGATTGTATTATTTTAATTTTGTACATTACTGCGCGGGCAATAAAACGCTTTATATTTTCATTTAACTAATTATCTTAAAAAAGTGGACAGATAAAAATATGCGAATTAATTTTGGAATTATGTATACAGTATGTATCTAGATATTTTAGACTATCAAATTTAAGTTCGTAGTTTAATCCGAATCATTATTTACTGTACTACCCTATTTGCTTGACCCATAATGTCTCCTAGGTAGCAAAATACAGTTTGAAACTCAAGAGTTTATCGTATAATTTAGCGTTTTTAACCTGTTCAAAAACAACGTCGACGATTTTAACGGACGTAATATCTCACCGCTAATCACATGACGACCACGTGCTAGTTCCCGTACTTACCGCAACTACGCTACGATGTAGGATGCAGCACAATGATCGCCTCCATAGCCAGCTTATCAACTTCACACTGCTTCTTAATTTAATTTTTAAAATTCACTTTGCGTTTGCTAACACGAACATGCTAATAAATATTCATGACCCACTTGTTCACAAATTAATAAAGAAAACTTCAGTAGTTAATTATCGTCCGAAACAAAGAAGACAAGCCTTGCAGCGTAGGAATACATTAAAAAATAGTTCACGTACAAATCTTACGAGCTTGGCCAATGATTTGTTGAGGAAAGGACATTAATCTTTTAGGCAGGGTTATTTATTTATTAACAGGGTTCGCTGTTTTTTCTTTGCTTGTTTATGCGTCATTATTATTTATTTACAGCTACATTACAACGAAAAAGAATAGGTAAAAAATGGGTGGTACAAGCTGTACATGCTTTATGGATGTTTCGAAAATATTTATTTTCAGTCCTGTTTGACGCAGATATATCATTACACGCGTAGTTTTCTCACAGAATTAGATGAATTTCTAACTAAACTCGTTATTACTTATTACAGACAATGCATGACGGCAATGCATAAGTTCAAACACCGAGCGTTTCAGCTTTTGATATCGAGGTTTCTGGCTTCAAATCCAGCAATTGTATGTGTCTATGAGTATTTCTATATAATATTATCAATTAGATTTAAGTGCTTTTGTCTTCATCTATCATTGCTACCAAGCAGGATTGACTCACGGTGAAAGTGTAGATGTGAACCTTCTTTCTAGGAGCAAAGAGTGCCTATGCCAAACTTAGGTAGGTAATTGTAGAGGTGTGTCAAATGGGTACTACCGCTCGGTGTGTCTACTGGGAATGTAAATAAATTAACAATAACAACATAAGTTTACATGGTTATTTCTTCGTGCTTTTGGAATAAACAAAGCATAATTTTGTTTCTTTCGCTTTTGTGTACGGTTCCGGCTACCTAATCTCAAGTAGATGATAACTAGTATTTAATATATTATAGTATTTGAATCCTCTACCTCTTTATATATTACGTTTACTTGATATAAGGAAAAGTTATTTTGGTTAAAATATTCCTTTAATATTACTTATAACGAACACAATGGCTCAATAAGAAATATCTGTCGAAGTATTCGGAAATGAAGAACTTTTATTTTGAAGAAATTCGACGTGAAAATTAAAAAAAAAATACTCTGAAAATTAAAACGCCCTATAATTTTAATTATAGGTAATAATTATTTAAGCATTACATGCAAATAATTTATATTTCTTACACGAGGATGACACGAGATTTACATATATGCCAATTCTGAACAAATCTGTAAGTCTTGCAGATGTGTAAATCTGCAAAAACAGATAAAAACGTAACTATTTTTCTTGATTAATATAAAATTATACATGAGCAGCAGCGTTCGTTTCGATTTTGTCCATTAATTACAAATTTACAGTTCTGTAAAACTTACAGATTTGTTCAGAATTGGCATATATGTAAATCTCGTGTCATCCTCGTGTAAGAAATATAAATTATTTGCATGTAATGCTTAAATAATTATTACCTATAATTAAATTAAATACCTTTTTCCTTCGCTAAGCCATCACTTTTCCTCCGCAAACCTTTTTCGTCCGCAAAGCCTACTATGAATTAATAATTAAATACCTTTATAGATCTATTATTAGTAAGGTAGACAGAAAAATGTAATATGCACCTCGGCAAAAAAATGCATATTATATCCTCGCTATAATATGCAATTTTTTGTTCTAGGTACGTAAATAACTATTTTGCAAGTTTTACATATACAGTATTTTTCTACAACGGAATATTTCTCAATAAAAGTAAACAAAATTAGAAAATACTTTGGTTGCACTGTCGAATGTAACTGTCAACGTAAAATATAGCAAATGCCTGCTTGTAGTAATCACATTGTTTTCAAAATTGTCAAAAAATAATTTCAAGGGATGACTACATGCACATTGTTATGTTACTCTGATAAAATAAATAAAAAATACGATTCATAAGTTTAAAAATTATATGGAAAATATACAGTAATAAATTAACGTATAAATTCAAATTTCATTCTCTTTTCTTCGGAATATTAATATTCAATATAACAGTGTTTTAATAAATTATAAGGAGTAATGGATTTTATGTACTATGTGAAAATCAATCAACTGATTCCTCACCCAACTTAATTCATCATCATCTTTACGTTTTCCACGTAGATGGTCGTATTAAAAATAATCATTTCTAATCTGGTGAATCGGTCCCTGGTGTGGGCCCCACGCCCTCAGGGGCTCCACGGAGCTCTGCCCTGCCGTGTAGCTGACGCTGCTTCATTATGAACGATGTTCATAAAATTAATTGAGTCTCCTTTAGAAAATACAGACTCTCCAGTGAATTACACTGAATTTAATTACGTATACGATTCTGATTGTGAATAATAATACGTTAAATGGACTTGGGAGAATTAATATTGAGAAAGTGCACTATTCTCATAAAAAATATATTGAAATAATAAATATATCATAGATCTAGGATATTTGAAACATGGAGCGGCTCCAAACCACTGACTCTCGCATTACGTTGGTCGGCATATGAGTATATAAATATTCATTTTACATTAACCGCCCATTGTGATGTAAGCGATATTACTCTTGTAACGCTCAATGGCTTCATTAACTGTAATACAAATGAAATTGAAAATACACATATACATAACTAGTTGATCATCTTCGCTATATTTATTACCTACTTAGTTGATAGAAATAATTGTACTTCACACGCTATTTTGATATCTATATTCACCCCAATTATGTAAAAAAGTTGCTGAGTCTTAGCATCAATACCATTGTTACCAGTAGAATCAAATGTGTGTAAAATTATTATTGGTAAGAGTTAGTAACTCTGTTACAGAATTGGGGTATCATTTCTCGATACACGTCGCCAAGTTTGCGATGGGTCACATTTTTTATCTTCCGTCACCTTTAGGTAAGGAAGGTATTGTCTTTGGTCAAAAAAATCGATAATTAGTTTTTAATGAATAAGCACGTTTTAGGTTCCCTAGAATGCGATTTTACTATTTTTACGATGATGTCTGTATGTATGCGTGTGTGACGATTTTTCCGGATCGCATAACTTCAATACCACCTTCCCAACAATTATAATTTTTACGTATTCCTTTCCTCTACATCTATATGAAGAGCTGATTAGATTTTGGTTACAATTGGCTGACCGGAAGTACCCTAATTTGAAGATTTTAACAGTTTTTTTTTAAAACGGTGTTAAATATGATTTTCACATTTAATGTTTTTATAAATATTAAAGAAGATTTTAATTTCTATAAGATTTGATTACATTTTATACTTCATATTCAATAATGGATATAGAGTAATAAATTTATAAAGAAATTAAATTTCATAAAGCAGCAAGCTGTGCTGTAACCATGGAAACACTATATTAAGAAAATTCTGATTGACAAATGTCAGTGTCAAGTGCATTTGACAGTATGTTTGTGTTATAATTTTACTGGAAATATATAATCTCTCACAAAAAACTTACTGTATGGAATATGGAATCTTTTACAAGAAAATCTCTGTGTGGAATTTTTACAATATACACAGATCTGACCACGATCTGATGGAAGGTAATGTGCTGGCCACATCATATTTTTTATTAACGTTTTGGATATTATTTTTAGAACCTGTGTTTTAAATGTCCAGTTAAATTTAATTGTATAGTAAATTTAATTAAATGAACAAGTACAACACGAATTTTTGACATCAATGATTTAAATGTTATAAGAATATAGAAAATGATTTTGAATTTGTTTATTTTCTTAAATTTACTATGGAACTAAATTTAAAAGGCTCTTAGAAAAATTAAAATAGGTATTATATATATATATATATATATATATATATATATATATATATATATATATATATATATATATATATATATATATATATATATATATATATATATATATATATATATATATATATATATATATATATATATATATATATATATATATATATATATATATATATATATATACAGTTTGTATATAATAAAAAACCATAAAAGTTTGAACGAACACATTGGATATATGGAGGCAAAAATGTAACACCAGACATATATTATTCTTTTTACTAATTAATACAATGCAGCATTTTGTATTACAATGCAATAACATGTACAAATGATTTATTATGCAAAAAGAAATTATAAACTGTACAAAACTATTTCATTTTCGTTTTGTTTTAAATTATTTGTTTATAGCTATGTGTTTCATTAATTACTGTGTATAAATTAAAAATGTAACGTATATAAATATTTTGGACCCAACTGTTTTGTTATTTATGGAAACAATATAGGTTTTGATGAAACAAAGTTTTATCAATTAATTTTGAATTTATTCCTGTTTAATTATTTTTAAAAACAGTTATCCTGCTTGATTGAATTCATGTTTTTATTATCTGAATAACTTACATTCAAATTTATAATTAAATTGATTTAATAAATAACGTATTTGAATTGATTATACGATACAATAATAAATTAACAATAATTACATCTTTGATGTTTAACCTTCTTAGAACAATTTGAATTTACTTACTATAATTATCGTAAAAACTATAGAAGGAGTAATTTCGTTGTAAATCATGTAGTTTCTTTGTTTGTTTTTTGTAGATGTAGACAATTGATTGTTTCACAAAACTATTATAAAAATTACATGAAGCAGGTATTTACACAATTATTATCTTCCTGGATTTCTCAATGTTGAGAAACGTTTAATTCTCCTTAAAATGAGTACAATTTTACCGTTGACAAAGGACACGAAAGTATCTATTATTACAACTTAGAAAATAATAATGTATACTAGTATAATAATTCTCACAAATAAAATGGCATATCATAAGAAAATAGTAAATATATCATCATTTTTATTGTATTACTTGTATATTCAATACACTTCACTTTATATGCCTATACACATGTTTGTACTTGTATTAATTGTGTCTTGATTATTTGTCTACGTACATATATTTCACTTCCCTCTTTATTTGTCTTTAAAATAATATAAATAATTGTTTTAAAACAGAAATATATTAAATATACTATTAAATACACTTTTATGTAATTCTAATTGCCTCTTTCAAGTTAAAAACCCAAATGATAACAGACCGGTTGTGGTTATCATAACCTAGAAACTCTATTGAAGTTAATTGTTTTTGCACAAGAATAACCTTGTGATGTTCTCTTTACTATATCTGTAAGTACTTGCCATGTAAAGTTTGCGGTGGTGTATTCTCCACGATAACATTCAGTGCCCGTTTGGTGCCACCTGAGAAGCGTTGTAAAGATATTCTACATATTATTACCGAATCCGCAATGAGTTTATATACGTGATAAATAAGTAGCCAAGTCTAAAGAAATTGTATTTTGCTTTATTCCAAACTATTCATTCGATTATTGACAAAAGATAATGACATTGACAGCCATGGTTGCTAGATGAGTGATTTGAATATAAAACAGCAAATAAACTCAGATTCAGAACATCATATAACAATTTTACAGTGATTAGTAATTATTTTTTCGTACCTCAGTCCAATTTGACTATTACAGAACTCAAAATCGTCCAGAAATGCGCTGTTGCTGACCTAGGCCGGCAAAAGGAGTTGGCATTACTGTTCTGGTGATATGTCAATTTAAGATTATTTTCAACACAAGAATTAGCGAAAGGTTTACAAATTTTCGGGCTAAATATTTAATTATTGTAACTTAAATAACTAAATTTTGTCATGAAAATAATAATATGCTGCCATTGATGTCAACTCGTATAGATTATAATTATAAGTTCCAAGTTTAGCACTGTACTCTGTTCCATTTAAGGCATTTAGTAGATGGAGCTGGCAACAGCGCAAACTTGAAGTAGCTGAAATTACATTGGGTAAACTTGTCTCTTGTCTCCAATTTCAGCCAATCAGAGAGGTCAAAAATATTCCCTATGTTCTGCAATACTGAATGGCAAATAAATGGAACAAGGTATAGTCTGTTTTATAACTGCAAGCTACAACTAAATTCACATGGTACAATTATGAGTTTCCGACATCTGCCATTGAAAATATGCGAAAGTATATAAAATATAAAACTAATGTTTTTATGATATATTTTCAATAAATATAAAATAATTACCTGCAAAGCAAAACCGATAAAAATATATGTTCACTTTTTTTAGGTTATGTGAAATAGAATAAAAGTGTAGAAGTCGGCACAAAGAATCTTGAGTATCACACGCCCAGAAACTATTTTGTTCAGTTTCTAGCCTAATGATACAAATAATTATTGTAGAAGAGTTTCTTATACCTATTAAGTATGTGTATCATTTTGGTGTCTATATTCACCCCAATTATGTAAAAAAAGTTGCTGAGTCTTAGCAACATAAACATTGTTACCAATAGAATCAAATGTGTGCAATTTGAATGGTCAAAACTGAAATATGAATCGTATTATAACTTCATATCACAATTTGATCGTTCATTGAACTGAAAATTTTTCACTTATAAATAGAAGCACCCATTAGATTTTTTTTTAATTACAATCAATTTGGTGTTTGTATAATTCGCCTACAGTTCCAGCCCATCTGTGATTGCATCGGTTTAACATTTCAATATTAATTTGTTAAATGGATTCCATCGCACGAATATGAATCTGTAATGCAGGTTTAATCCGTTTTATTGTTCGTAAATTGTAAGTTGTCCTCGCATCGGAATGAACGAGTAGTCTGGCTTTCATATTGTTTTGTTTTTTGTCTATAGCGAGAGCCACTTATCAAAGTTAAAATAATCACAGCTTGTCACAAATGCATAAATGCATTACAGGTTATTTTTATTTGTCAATTTGGAAAATCGAAATGCAATTTTCGGTTGAATTATTAATATTATAATTGCTCTTTTCGGGAGAGATATGAAATTTAATTAGAGAAAATTTCAATATTATTTTATAAAATTATTATTGTTGTAAATTTTTGATTTTTATAGTACCTAGGTTTTTGTGGTTCCAATGTGATTGACTATGCATTAATGATATATTTTAAAATGGCTGCGTGCCTGAGTGTCTGGTGGCGAATCTGGGGAACTGGTTTCGATCACGACCGACGCCAAATATTTCGAATTTTAAATGGCACAAAATTTAACTCTGTGATGCACTCTCCACGCCAGCAACGAGTGCCCGTAAGGTGAAACCTGATAAACGCCTGCACGGCATACACATCGTTACCGAAATCTGTGTACAAAGCAGATTGGCACACCCAGCAATGGGTAATGCCGTGATGATATATTTATATTTATTTATTTATGTACAACTATTATACAAATATATTAATGCAAATCGAATATAATCTCAAAATAAAATGACCTCTACAATCTATTTTATAACTAAAATTTATGAATAATACATTTGTGGTATAAGGATGTAACGAATATTTCGTTTAACATTACAATTATTTTTAATTACTGTATCAATCATAGGTACAGGTTATCTCTAACATACGTGGATATAGCAGAACCACAGTGTAATTTTAAACAAAAAGTTCTAATAAATGTATACCCGATTTCGTCCAACAGGAGTACCAACCTCTTCAGGACTAGCGTTACAAAATTTAACAGTTTATTCCACATATCATTTTGAGTAAAAAAATGTCATATTAACATAGGTCCTGTTCCTTTTAGTTACCAAAATACAAGAAGTTAAAGTTTTATAAATAACAGTTAATTCATTATCATGGATTCTCGTATGTATTCGTCTGTTGTACGTAATCAGTGAAGTATTAACATTATTTTTAGAAGACATAATTTGTTCTTGACCTGTATTATACGTACATAATTATGTGTCTGTGACGTTAGTTTTATTGTTTAACTGTGACGCTTATTAGGTTTATTTTTTATGTTTACAATTCATTTAACAAATTCGAGTGCTTAGTTTTCTTTTTTAAGACGATGCTAAAAACCTTGGCAATTTTTTTTCTCATGCCTAGTAACTGGGAAGTATATCTTAATTCTTCTCTGTTCTTTATCAGAAATTTGGTTGCGGTTGGCTAATTATTCAGTTTTTTCATGACCTAATTTACATGAAATCTAATTAAGCAAATCAATAGTTTGAGAAGTTAAAACATTGAAACCGATATCTGTGAATGCTGCATAAAATTTTCCACGTAAACTGGAGCACAGATAAAAAATTAAATTACATTCCGAATAAAACAAAAGATGTTTAAAAACTTCTCACGGATCTAATTTGGAGTTTTTAATTAGTAAGCAGACGTGTCTTCCGCCGGCGACTAAAACTACCCAGCTAAATTATTTTATTCACTTAGCGCCGTCATTCTTCTCACACTCATTTATCTCTTCTTGGATGCTAGCCTCTGAGTTGATGAAAACTCTTTTCGATTTAACCATTATGAAAATAATTACCTAGTGGCTTCATTGATAATTAATTTTTGTAGTGTTTCTTTTCTTTTCGTAGAGGAGAAATTCTGTTTGACTTGAAATATTATTTGTTTACTCTTAATGTGCATTTCGAAATAAAAATTAAGGTTATGTTAACTTTAATTTAATAGGTGTACTTATAAAGGTAAGCGTAGGTAAGCGAATAAAAGTATTTAATACTCAGATGTACTTTTAAAGTAAGTACTAGTATTTTGAACATTTTTTTTGGGAAAAATACAGAGTACTTTCTAAGTACTTTAAAGTACTTTGTACAGTACTTCTATAGGTACGTAATATAAAATTACGTAACAAATCGCTTCTAGATTTTTTTAAGACTCAGTTTTATATAAAAAAAGATATAATTGTATGGTCAAAATATGGTAATTTTATATAAAATTAAATATTTTAGAATAAATACCAGTTTTATTCCGAAATTATGTAGATTAGCTTTGTTAAAATATGTCATCACTCTTTTACTAATAAATATTTAAAGGAATATTGTTTATGTATTTGTTTCCACCTTAAACTGTTTAAGTACTTTTCGTACTTACTGCACACATGCTTTTGTCTATTACCGTCTCTAAGAGGTATTTTTCAAATATATTTTTTTAAATATAACATTTAACAGTCAGTAAATAAAGTACCTTGGTAATTTACATTTCCGCACTTGTGTGGAAATTTACATTAATCAACTCAAATAAATTCATGTCTAAACGTTAGTAGAAAAATTTATAAACTGCATTCTGTTTTGCATTTGGTAATAGAATAATGAACCTGCAAAGATCTATGGTACATAGATTTGACCTTTTATGAACAATTAATTGGTGCACAAACATATTCGTTGTACTCGTAGACATGCAATAATAATACATTAAGATACAAGTTTCATAAGACATGATTTTAGCGCAAGCGTCATTCTTAGTAACGAGCGGCTTGCCGTAGTTTTCCAAGGTGACAAGTGCGCTTAAATATCTTATGAAACGTGTATTTTATACTATTTTTTCTATTTTGGTAATTTTTTCAAAAAATTACGTTATTTCATATCCAGGAATTTCAATTTCGGTTGTTTAATATGTACTTTATGGAACTCATTTGGATGTCATAAAGAAGTACTTTATGACATCGAAATGGGTTTCATAAAGTACATATTAAAGAACCAAAATAGAAAATAATAATTTAAAATATTAATTTGAAGTACTCTAAGTATTCAGAAATACTCAGAGTTTCATGTACTCTAAGTACTTTTTAGAGTATTGAGTACGAGTATTTAGGTGAAATATCGAAGGTACAAGTAAAAGTTACAGATTTTAAACAGTACTTTCGAGTAAATGTACTCGAGTACGCCCAGCTCGCTCATGGATGGATGGAAGATATCGCTATTTCATGTTCGATCAATTTCATTTAGTAGGATTTAATGTGTACAAAAAAATATATTTGCGTGTAATAAAAGAGTGTTTTTAATTTGCGTTACTGATCTAGAAACTGTACTTTTGTTTTATGTGATTTGTTTCTTGAATTGTTTGTAGGATAAACAATTTAAAATAATGCCGCAAAATTTATTGAGTATGGCTGTCAGTATATTTTCGGCGTAATCATTAGTTGATAACATCTCTGAAGGCTGTGACAAGCCCTTGACATGGTTCCAGTTGACACCGGTGTTAGAACCATGATTCTGCTACCACCGGGGTTTTTCGGTAGAACAAATACATTTCAAAAATGGTCTTCCAAAAGTGCATCTTTTAATAACAACCCCCTCGTATTTTTTAGTTTGCCAGATCTACACTTGTCTGCGACATCTAATATATCTTGGTTCAAATACTTCTCCTTTCGTATTCTTCTCACGTGTCCGTCACCTTATATGGATTAATTATGCATTCGAATTTATAACTTATGTATTGGCAATTATTTTCTAAATGGTCCACGTTTGTTAACTTTTTAATTAAAGGGAAAATGACACTCTTTGTGCCTCGAAAAGATTCGTTCTTCTAGAATTACACACTTCGGATGGCAAATTTGAATGTAATTTTCTAAAGATGTACTCTTATTGTATTTCATTCTACAAATTTCTATTTACTTTTAAATTAGGACATTGCTTTGTACGCTTTAAATATGGTGTGATGATAATTTGGTGAATATGATAATACATAATGATAGTGATAATTTTTGCCAAAATGTGCGGAAATATAATATGTTTGTTGTTATAAATTTGAGTACGATATTTATTATCAAATTTGATAACGAGTTCTGTTTATAACTAACCAAAATATGTTATTTTATATCGATTAATTTGACGGTGTTGTGCAGAATGCAATCAACCCACAAATTATTTTTTTCTGTTTTTCATGAAATTGGGTGAACATATTCAATTTCTTGTTATGTAGAAATCAACCAAACCTAATGGTGTACATATATACTGCCATCTATTGCCAGTAGAATTAATCTGCGTATTTCAAATTTTCAATTTTTCGTTTTGCAAGATACAACCAAGTGGATTGGTTTCGTTTGGTAAATTTGTTTATTTGTTTTTATAGAATTTATTAACAGAAATATTTGCACAAATAATGAGAAAATAAGTTGCCTTAAAGACAAATAAATCGGATCCAAATTAAATATTTTTCAAAGAAGCTTTTGATTAGGAAAAAAACGTCGTGGTCGACGCGTTTTACATTTTTTTGAAAACCTATACTCTATCCGTTTTAACTATAGAGCGTTGGGTGAGATAGGGCTTAAGATTCTAGCTCTCTGATTGGTTCAAAAGTGAACCGAGTTTACACAGTAAAATAATTGACGCGAAATTTATATTTGCTTGACAACTGTATCAATTATTTTGCCGTCTGACATAAAATATATAAATGTCAACAAAGTTAATAGTACACGATTTATTACATATTATCAGTTTCTGTTCAGTTCTGTTTGTTTTTGTTTTTCGTTTATATAATTTTTATAGTGTTTTGGCGTTATATTTTATATTACATAGTTTTCATTGTGCGCGTTTTCTTAGTTTTTAGTTAGTATTTCGTAGTTTTGTTATTGTTCTCTTCGTTAATATTATGGATAAAAATCCTGAACCTGGCTCTGCCAATGTTTTAATATATCCAAAAGGAAAGGCCTTCCGAAGTGGGCAAAAAAAGTGGCGTATAATTTATACTGCACATATTGTGCCACGAATGCGTATTCCTTCTTAGAAAGTGTCCAAATTGTGGCATCAAAACTGAGCATATGACGATGTAATATTTGGAAAACTATAAAAGAACATGAAGAAAAAGGGTCATTTGGATCACCCTAGGAACAAAGAAATTAGTTTAGAACATTATTTAATTCATATTTAACGATGTATATAGTTTATACATATAATGTATATATTTTAGAGTATAAATATTTATATTTCAAAGGTGAATTATATTTTTATTTTAAATGTGTTTTCTTTAAAATTTATTTATATTTTCATTTATGCATGCCCCTTTTGTCGAAATGTAGAGTAAGTAAGTATATGCATAAAAACACAAAATAGATTAGCACATGTACGTACAACACAAAATTACTGAAAAAATTTCAATTAGAAAGAATTTTTTTAAATCCAGGAATGGCGCCAAAATTTGAAGTTTTTATTTAATACATGTAAAAACGGCCGCGCTCGAAACGCCATCTAGTCTATAGTTAAAACGGATAGAGTATAGTACGCTTATGGCCAGAAGGAAAGGTAATAGCTCCTGCGAACTAACTACATACAATCCATGCTTCATCGAATTTAATCTGATGCATAAATAAATATATCATCATGGCATTCCCATTGATGGGTGTGGCAATCTGCTTTTTACGTAGATTTCGATAAAGATGATGACATATTTCTACCGTGCAGGCGTTTACCAGGCGTCACCTCACGGACAGTCATTGCTGGCATCACAGAGGTCAATTTTGTGCCATTTATAATTCGAAATATTTGGGGTCTCGTGGCCGGGTGCCTGAGTGTCTGGCCGCGAATCTGGGGAACAGAGTTCGATCTGATGCATTACAGTTTTATATTAATTTACAAAGTACCTAATCCAGAAATTGAAGACGATGTGTTGGGTTGCAATGGGGAGTTTGATTTTGAATTAGAAAAATTAAAAAATCAGTGTTTATGTCAATAAAACTGTTATAAATTATTTTTTAAAAATTATTAATAAATAATTAGAGTGGCTTGGTTTGGAATTTTACCCTTTTAATCTCTTAATATAATATTGCAAAACACAACCAACCATCAAAATTACTAAATATTTATGGTAAATTGTATTTATTTTCCATATTAATTATGCTAAAAATACTATATGGGCCTATTCGAACCCATATGTAAATATATAAATTTGAAGAAATTACTAGAAATTTGAATATGTAATGATGAAACTAAAATGTTTTCTGCATAACACCGTCCAATTTGTTTATCATTTTCAAACATATTGGATACATATAATATTTAGTTACGAGTTAGGATTTGGTAGTAAATGAAATTATTATCATGAAATCATTTTTCATATTGGTGCATAAAATCCAGCGTATATTAATAAATTTGGTCCACAGGTTATTATTTTTACATACTTTTCATGATAAATTATTATTTTAAGCCGTGTACGAGGGGTTCACGCCAGAATTATTGAAAATAAGACATGGAAATAGTTCAATTTTTTTTTAAATTTTATTTTAAATATGTATTTTCCGTAAATAATTTTATCGAAACTTTTCGCTGTGTATGTGGAACTGTGGTAGGCGTTATGAAATAGTGGTTCCCAAACAAAAAACAATATAGGTTTAGAGTAGTTTGTGGCTAAAATGAGATTGCTATTTAAAAAAATAACAAAAGGCTGATTTAATTAATATACCCCCTGCATCATTCAAAATTTTTAAAAATTAATATAATATTTAAAGTAATAATTTGACAACATTAAACCAAAAATCACCTATAAAATGTATGACTGTCTCTTGTCTCATTCATTCGTTTATTGATAAAGACAACATTCATATAGGTACATATCACGGAAGTAGTAAATTCGTATTCTTTTAATGTATTTAATACTTGACATTTGTAATTGTAGTATAGGTTTATTCCAACATGTAATCAAATCAGTACGGAACTGTCCGACGAATGCGCAGTGCTAAAATGGAGTTCTCATTTTAATACTGCGCAATCGTCGGATAGCCCGTACTGATTTAATTTTATGTTGGAACAAACCTTATATTTTTGATATAAGAAGTGAAAACCAAAATTTGATGTTATTTCATATCTAGAAGTTATTTGTAAAAATTAAAGCTAGCATAATTTGAATTTTTGCTCTTATCTAATGATCTATGCATTTTTTGGGAAAACAAATACACCTTCAAAATGGATTATTACGTGAGGCAACATTGCCCTAATTTAACCGACTTCGTATGCCTCATATTTTCCGAGATCCTAATGGTGAGTCTCGAAAAACGAGCATCGTGTATAATGATTATTTTTACAAGATATTTTTTCGTGTTGGTTTTACTTAGTTTTCCATGAATTCAAAATAATTGGCTCCTTGGTTATAAAAAGATCAGTAATAAATGTTTAAACAATCAATTATTGTTTATCTATCGGATAGCGCATAGATTTAATTAAGTTTTATTCCAATATTGATTCAATCAAGTTTATTTATACACTCGCTTACAGACGTACAGCATTAGCCTTGTAATTTGTTGCGTTATTATTTACAAAGACAAGTGTACACATATCTCTCATTATTAGCTGTTAACAAGAAACATTTTCAACTAACTACTATTATCAATCAAAATTACCCGATGGTATTTGAACAGTAAATCACTTTGGTACACGTTAGAATATAAATATATATTATGAATTTTGATGTTTTCCATTAATTGAGTACTATTTGACTATGCATACATACATATATTCTGCTGACGCACATGGAACATGTTTGTTTTAATATTAATTCATCTCAAATAAATAATATAGTAGCTAGTCAAAATATAAATTATTTTTATGATAAATGTAAAATAATGGAATTTGTAATAACACAATGAAATAGTTATGCAGAAAATAATGAAAATTTACCATATTAATATGAAGATTGAACATTTATTTTGTGAACAAAAAACTATAGGAACAGAACAAATGACTATTTACCTTTTTTCTGTTTTCTTTCAGTTGTCGTTCCACTTACTAATTTCATTTTTGTGAAATTATTTCGATAAATAATGTTAATGCATCAGACTCGTATTGAATATTTATATAATAATTATGACATGAATGATGTTTGCATATTTAAGCTTTTTACCATTGTTTAAATAATAAATTTTGAAAGTTCGACAACGTTATAGTATATTTGCGTTTTATTCCGAAAAAGTACCCGCCGTGTAAGAACCATAGGACATACAATGGTTAAATTTTCAGATGGCTTTTTTATTTTAGAATAAGAGTATAAATACAAAAAATATAGAGATTTAAAAGTAACAAGATTTGTGGTGTTACTAAACTTGTACCTATACATAAGTTTGTAATGTTTTATAAAAAATAATTTTGTTTCAAGCACAACGCACAAAATTTATTCAAATACGATGAAATAACACTTTAAGTGTAAACATACAAAATAACAAATGTTATCTAATGTACCAAAAAAATAAACGAATATTATAAGTTAGATGTAATGTAATAATAATGGGCCCATAAAACATAATAGAAATTTATATAAATTCGTCAGATATTTACTGATTAATAAGTAGTAAAGCTAAATAATTTTACAATACATTCTTCATTTTAAATATTACGAATTAAACATATTATGACGTGACGGGTGTGGATTTGATTCTATTGGTCACGAATATGAAAGTTGATATTCCCGCCTATATTTCCACAGCGCCCACCGCCCACAAAATTTCCATTTTACATTCCCATTGGTGAAAAAAATTATGGAACTTTCATGAAAAAATATTGTTACAATGTCACTGGTCTGCCTGTCACGTCACAAACTCCTCGCAGAATTAAAAAAAATAAATCATATCTTGCAATATAATGAATTGTCATGACGGGTTTTCAAATGGTCATATCTGTACAAAATTTCATAACATAAGTAAAAAAAAATAGTTTATGGGCCCATTCAAATAAAGTCATTCAATTTTTGTTTGTAGTTGAAGATATCTGATTTTTTTTGTATTTGAGAAATTAATGCCGTATGGTTTTTACACTGAATTATGACGTGCATTGGTTGCTTGTCCAATTCGAGTACCATTATATCCATTTTTAATCAAATACCAAATTAAATTAAAGTAAGTACTAAAATGAATTTAATGACTTCATGTACCTTAATTCTGCCTATATAAAAATTTATAGGAATAAATGTATGAAAAAAAAAACAACGTTTTTAATTTGGTTTTGTCGATATCATGATTTATTGGGTAATGCAAACTAATGAAATTTTACCATTTATATTCCAATTATTGAACGAATTTTTCGCCATGCAATTCTAGCTGTTCACAAATTTTCATTTAGATAGATTCAGATTGCTTTGAATATTACACTTGATATCAAATCGAATATCAAATTGCTGAATTACCTTTGCAAAATTTCAACGGCACTTAATAGATATCCATAAAAACATTATCCATTTTGCTCGTGTCCCTTTGGTGCGATTCGATTATATTTACAATTTATCCGTATCGTTTCGTTCTTCGTTTGTTTTTTGATTGTCTCCTTAGAGATTCCATTGTTTCATTTGTCATCGATTAGAAAATTAAAACTTACCCTTGAGGAGAAATCGAAGTAATCCAGGGAATTGAACATCGACAAATGTAATGGAATTTATTTTGTGATAGAGCGGGCAACAGTTGGTAGGGATTACAATTAATTTTATCAGAAATATCAAGGATATAATGAATAAATTATTTATGTCTACTGATGAATTATTTATAAAGATTAAAAAAACTGTACAATAGCTTATCATTGTATTAATTAATCTGAAGTATATAATTATGATATAATAAAATTTTTCCTCATGCCGGACACATAAAATACTCGTATTTACGTTGTTATGTAACACCTGGAAAATAACTGATCATATTCACAATGACTTTGTCTTAATAATAATAACGTGGAGCGTCAACACTTGGAATCTCACTAGGACATATAAGGTTTTAATTATCTTTATCATCGTTTAATTGTTAAACGTGGTTTTTCAAGTTGTACACCATTTATTCTACTAATGCAACTAAAGTTCCAAGCATAGCATATGTCTCAAATTTGAGTGACGGTATACTTACTAGAAGATATCTGATAAGGTAGACGAAGAGGTAGATGACCATAATTAAATTTCAATATAAAATTAACCACTAATCACTATAATTTATAATGATAATAAAAATTTCGTAATAATATAGTTATTTATGGGTACGAGGGCTGCTGGAAAAGTTTATGCAATCTAGTAGTGACAGCGATTTTCTAATTCGTACTTATATTAATTCGTTTTGCTTAGACGGCATTTTAAAGAAGCCATTCTGCGAAAATAATGGAAATTTTGCGTCTAAATTTTCGTGCCATAATTTTTTATTATTTCAAATTGAATTACTGAATTTCAAATGGTTAACCCCTTTGAGGTAGCAACCATTTTTACATATTGGATAAGGCAGTTGTTAGTTCATAGAAGAGGGCAGCACAAACTGGATGTTCTATTATAGCAAATAAAATAATAATTTGGTTACAAGCGCAAGTGCGCGCGCAAACCCCCCTCCAAACACCCTAAGGGGTTCGACTGCCGTATCGATCGGTGAGCATCAGTAATGTTAGTACGTTAATAGCTTGTTGGCTGTCGTAGAGAGCATACGCGTTACCCGCTGTCTCGCGTCTGCTGTAATTTTGGAATTAAATTTTAACTCTGTTGCCTAGCACGACAAGTAGTGTATTTGTTGTTAGAATTATCATTCATTTTATCAATTACGTCAAATAAAACCGAGCCTTATTTGATTTTGTTCTTGTTGTTGGGTCGCGAAACTTATTGCGTCGCCATTTTATACAGCCAACAGTTGCTCAGGGATCAGTTGTAAAACCGTGTTTCACAACTTGATTTCTAACGGAAACCCGCGTTGTTAGGGTTTGATTCATATTCTTGTTTTTAATGATAGTATTTCGCTGTAGAGTTTGTTTGCATATGTTTCTTTCGAGTGACATCATCGGATTGCATTTATTGTTGTGGCGTCGTAGTATAAATACATTTCTTCATTCTTGTATTTTGGTTTGGTCGTTATTAGGTTCATTTAGTGTTCCTGATATTACTTTAGCTAGATTTGTTTGTTCATATAATTATTAATTGACTTGGATAAATTCTACCATATAGTACTTGGTTCTATATTTAGTTGATTGTACGCTTTATCATATATCTTAAAATTGATTTAGATTTGTTGTTGTTATTTTCGTTTCAATTAAGCTTAGTACGTTGTTAGTTCGGAAAACTGACTGGTCCTTCGTTCGTTTGTGTTCGTACGTTCGTTTGTGTTCGTTCGTTCGCTACTTTGTTTGTTTCACAACATAATATTGTCGTGGTTATATTGGCCAAATCCAGGGGTGTGAACCAGCTATCGAATCTTGTTCCTTCAATACGATTTAAACATATTTAGTTTTGCATATAGTTTTTTTTCCATACATTAACACCAAACACAAATGTTATCTGAGGCCGAAACAGTGCATCTATCTACTTCATTTGTCTTTTGGGTATAAAGCACCATCCAATAGGACAGTTTATAATTGGTTCGCCGAATTCCAGCGTGGATCCACCATTCTCTGTGAAGAGTTTCGTAAAGGTCCAACCACTTCTGTAGTTGCCACTAAAGTTGATTTTGTGCATGAAATTCAGGCATCCTTCGACATTGGTGACACAATAGCTTTGCAATCGTTGGATACCATACAATTTGACTGAAACTCAAAAACAAGCTCGCGTTTAATGGTGCACAGAAATGGCCAAAAAATTCAACTGAGGTCGTTCATATTTAGTCTACAACATAGTACTGGTGGTTAAAGTTGAATTTAATCGTATGAACCTGAAAGTAAACAGCAATTGTTTGGGTGTTTCAAAATGAGCCGCAGTGTTACGAAGCAAATTATTGCTTGTTTCTTAGGCTATACTGGTCACGTGTCACGTGCCAACAGTGGCTTTAGAGGATCGAAGGACTGTTAATGCTGATCGGTATACATCAATTTGTTTGCCGGAAGTCATCGATGAATTAAGAGAAAATAATCAAAATCGCCGAATTATTCTTCATCACGATCATACCAGCTCTCATTCTGCTCGTCTAACGGTTGAAATTTTAAACAAGAAAAATATTGAACTGACGACTCATTTTCTATATTCACCGGATTTACCGCGTAACGACTTATTTTTGTTCTCGTACATAAAGAATAAAATGCATGGTGAGCAATTATCATCACCCGAAGCAGCTGTGTAAACGTTTCGAGCACTGGTTTTTGAGGTACTAGATCTAGAGTGGAAAAACTGCTTTCAAAATTGGTTCGATCGCATGCAAAAGTGCATAAATGTTAGGAGAATATTGTGAAAAACAATAAAGCCATTTATAAAATTATTTAGGTCTTCTTTTACATCGTTTGCAGAAACTTATCCAGCAACCCTGGGACAATAGACTGTTCCATTTAGTATTACCTAGGGTATACCGCGAGGAGGCAAACTAGCTCTACACCCCTATGATAGTTATTTTGTATTTTAAAATATGTAATTTAACTTGATTGTTTTTTATTAATATTGTTTTCTTTTTTAGGTGAGTACCCTTTCAATGAAGAATTCATGTGTAAGTTATTTACCAAAAATATTTCATTTATATTACAATTATATCAAACGAGTGAATAACTATTATACGTAACAAACGAAAGTTCTTTAATTACAGAACTATTATTGTTTGTTTCATTTCGTTCTACTTTTATTCTAATTACGACATTCATTAAAATTATTTAATTTAACTTCTACCATTATTGAAATTTAAACAGCGAATTTTATTTTTCGAAGTTAATGAAAAATTCAACTAAATTATCGTATCGTAGCAGTTTCGTAAATTGGAATGATAAAAATGTGAAACAATCATTCGAGTACAATATGTAAAGACAAATCGGTAGAAGGATAAAAAAATCAAAGCTTCGAATGCATGAACGCAATTAATTTCAGAACTTGTCATTAATGTGACCGACATATTTGATAAATCGCTGTGCACAGATGGCGAATAAATTTTAATTTTGACCAAGCCAACTGCCATTTGATGAGACAGGAAATAAACAGATCAAAACAACTCGAAATTTGTACGAGAAAAGTTCAAATAAAGTGAAAACACATAATATTTAAAAAATTACTTAATAAAGAAATGTAAAGAAACGAAAAGATATTTTGTATATGTAGTAGTTTCATACAATTTTGTAGCAATCACTCTATATATACACATACAGGTATTAATTTGGATACATTCGCTTGTAATTTTTTTGTCAATTTATTTAAATAAAACTTACTTTTATTTATATAGCTATTACAGAGTGCCTGGTATACGATAGATATGTAAATATAAACTTCAATTTGTCTATTATGGTATTTTGGTATTTATGGAAACTTAGGATCAAATTTCGTAGTCATATATTTCTTAATTGATTTCGCAAAGATATAGCGAGGAATATTTGGCCTCTTAACCATATTTTTTCTATTACGAAGCAAGTATTGAAAAATAAAATAATTGTATCGACAACGATAATACTCACTTTTTAGAAATTCATTTTAATTTTATATTTTTTACGTTTGTTTCCATTTTCGTTCTTCCTAACGTCTGTTTCATAACTTGATTGCGCATATAATATAATGAATTGTATGTTTTCTTTCATCACGAAACCACTCTGGGAGCAAGAGAAAAATTTGTATCATTAGTTTCTGGAAGACAAAAATTTTAGTAAAAAAAAACAAATAATAACCACTTTGATACTCAAATTTTTATTTTTCTGTACGGTATCTGAAGAGCAATTAGAAACTACCAGTTCATGCTCGTTATAAAGGATTTCAAGTGTACTTTTTTTCTTTCTTTTTAAATAGTTTGAAATATTTTTAAATATTAATGTTAAAATGTTAGCTCTAGCTAAAAATAATTTATTTAGTGTTTGCGGACTAACAAGTGCAAAGTATAATACTAATAAAATATGCACACATAAGGTGTTGTTTATGACTGACGACCCTGACCTTGTCGAAGTATATAATATGATAATAATAAGTATAAAAAATTCTATACAGCTATATCAATTCAGAGAACGTGACTATTTTTTACAAACTTATATAATATTATATGATTATTTTTTATTATAATTGAGGATGTAGTTATATGATTAAAGTTTTTGCGAATGAATAAATGTGATATGTATTAAGAGTTGTTTTATTACCTAATATATAAAAAATACATCAAATTGACAACCAATTTATATTTATATTATCTAAATGGAAAATTTCCTGTATTATTTTTGAATTTATGGGGTCGTGTGGCTGAGTGCATTATGTAACTGGTTGTGGTTCTGACGGCCTGGGTTTAATTCCTACCGACGTCAAACTTGAAAATATTTCCAATTTTAAAATAGCACAAAAATTACTTTTTTGTTTTTTCTCCATGACAGCTTTGTGAGCTCGTGAGGTGACACTTGATAAGCATTCACTACTGTACATATACGAGTATATAATTGTTATAGAAAACTGTGAATAAAAGGCATTTTGCCACATCTAATGTGTAATAAGCCGTAATGATAAACAGGCTGAATCCGTGATATAGGCGATTAATATTGGAAGACGGTCCTTTTTTCAAATATTTGTCACATTAAAACCATATGGAGTGATTTATACATACACTTTTGAATAATAAAATTCTGAATTTTTTTGGGTTAAAATTTGTAAATTTACGACAAAGAAAACTTAATTTAAAGACAAAAGTAAAAGCAGTTGTAGTATGCTTTATTTCAAGATATGAGCGTCAATTAACTGTATATATTTAGAAAAATGCAGTTGAAATTTAAATAAATTTTATGTTTATATTAATTTTTCTGTTGGCTATGTATGAAAATCAAAAACTGCTATTTGTCAATTTGAATTATTTAGTGCATAATTAACTATAAAAATAAATTAAGGATATTACAACTGCATTTTCTTCAATATTTTTGTTATGTAAGGGTATAAAATGATTACATGGTTGAATTCAGAAAAAAATACTCTATCGAATGAACCTAAATATATATATATATATATATATATATATATATATATATATATATATAACATCCTATTTAAAAAAATATAACTTTATGTTATAGTTTGAGAACCACAGGTTATAAAAATTTTCTTCAATAAGTGATCTACTATACTGTATTTCAGATAAGAATAGACTTAGGAGTCAGGGGTGCCATTCTCGAGTTCATACGAACAGTATTCTTATACGGATTTGCAACATTTTCGAATGACCTTGACTATTTCGTATTCTTCAGCGGTCACATGCTGTTCGAATTCGAATCTGTTCGAATGACATTGTTCGAGTGGGTGTTATTCACTCGAATCGTTTTTTCGTATAAGAATAATATACATTCGTCACAAAAATAATATTTAATTCGCAGTGAATCAATATAAACTGGTAAGCAATTGATAATATATAATGGTTTTTTGCTATAATTTCACTTGTTCAACTATCTAGTATCTATACTGGATATTTTATTTTATTTTTAGATGTTATTACAATATAAACTTGATATATTTATATTGTGTCCGTAATAGGTATGATATTTTTATAATTAAATGACTGCGTTTGATGAACTAATAAATTTAGCTGGTGTAGCTGCAGTTAAAGAGACTGAAATAAATGCGGAAACAGAAAGACAGTTTCATACTCGTGATGATGCATTTGATTTGCCGGAAAAAATGTTCATAAAATTGGAAGACTTTATAAATCTTCAATCAAGAAATATGTCATCATCATTACCGATATCTGCAAACAAAGCAGATTGGCACACCCAGCAATGGGTAATATGCCGTGATTATATATTTTTTTTTATTTTATGCACCCGTACGGTAGGATCATTTACACGCTTCAATGTAACAAATGTTAATCATTTTTACCTTCCGTCATACCTTCAGGTAAGGAAGGAATTGTCTTTGGTCAAAAAATTCGATAGTGGGTTTTTAATGAATAGTGTCCCTACAATACGATTTTACTATTTTTTGTGACAAATATTTCTCCGTCGATACCTTCAACACTACTATTCTAAAGATTATAATCCTTTCGCATTCCTTTTCGTTACAACCATAGGAAGAGCTGATTAGATTTTGCAGTTCTTAACAGGTCTTCTTGAAAAAATGCAGTTAAATATCATTTTTTGACATTTTATGTTATTATATTATTATATGGTTTGATTACACTTTTTCCATCAAATTAAATGGATATAGAGCAAAAATTATAAAAAGATTAAATTCCTTGAATCAGCCAGCTATGCTATAACCATGGAAACTGCTGATATATTCAAATAATTCTAATTGATAGATGTTGTGAATTTTCCATTTTTTAAATCGGTGTGGGTTTCCATAAACTCCACTAAAACAATATTTTCATTTGTAATGCTTCCTGACTTCTTTTTATTTCCACTCATTTTTATTATAAACCGGCATAAACAACAACAAAAACAAAATCAGCCACATATGATTTTTAAATATTACCAACTTATTTTCGAACTGTCACATGAAATTTTCAAAGTGACAGAAACTTTAGTAAATACTGTAAATGTATATTTTTTGTATATAAATAACGTTATATAAACCAAAACAAAGATATTTGTTTTTAAATATAAAAAGATATGAGTATTTTACATAATTCATTTCAAGTTATACAATTGGTATCACTGTGAGGAATGTTCGCATAAGATTATTCGTACGACTTCTTTACGTATACCTCTCAAGAATACGTCTAATGGTTCTTACACGGAAATTTTTATGCGAACGCGTTCGTATTCGAATCTGCTCGTATAAGCTCGAGAATTGAGCCCCAGATATGGCTTACGATTCCAGCTTTCTGATTGGATTAACCGCAAACCAAGTTGTCAATAGCGATATGTAAGCAGGTATATTATTGATTCCATTTTGAATTTATAATCTATTTATGAACTTTAAATAACTGTTTATTTACTAAAGTCTATTTTTATCTGAAACACATTTATTTTAATGATATTCTTCTATTCCCTATAATAAAGAAAATAGTCAAGGTGTCCCGTATCCGATGTATATATATATACAGGGTGTTATATTTTAATGGACCCAGCAAATGACTGTGGCTTGAAATAAAACAATTAACTAAAACAATTGTAACTATTAATATAAAACGAAATAATATTTTTTGTCATAATAATACAGAAAATAAGAATAAGGAACACATGCCACAGTCATGGCTCACTATTCTCTTTCCAATTAGGTGTATAAAAAAGTGCCCGCCATTTTAATTTTTAATAATGTAACATATGGATTATTTTACATGGTTGTAAAGCAAATTTGATGCACTTTTCAAATTTGTAAAAAAATATAGTATGTTCCATTTGAAATTTAAAAGTAGATATTAATTACTCATAAACCGGAAGTGGTATCAGGAATGTACATCCGTCATCAAGTAGCTTACATGTTCCTGTATAAATCATGTTATATGAAAAAAATTGCCAACTTAATAAATAAGCGAGATATTTGCTGGGTCCATTAAAATATAACACCCTGTATATATATATATATATATATATATATATATATATATAACTTGATATGACATTCTCAAGGTCATTCTATACGACATATATATATATATATATATATATATATATATATATATATATATATATATATATATATATATATATATATATATATATATATATAACTTGATATGACATTCTCAAGGTCATTCTACACGACATTAATTTGTTTTAAATTTTCACATACCAAATCCATTTTTTAGTATGTCTTTAAATTAAGTTTATCCTGGCACCAAAAGCATAAGTTCAACAAGTTTGACAACCAAAATTCGGAAATTTAATCTTAAAATTTTTATGTACTTATAAAGCGCCACTTCATTGTTTTCCCATGTTAAAAGCCTTTGCCTCGGATTTTACTGTATTTGTTTACTTATTATTATTCGTACGTATAATGAAGAACAATAGGTACAATAACAATACTACTTTTCATTTTATCGCTAATATTAGTTGTAGTTTTCTCTGAAAATTCTAAGTTAAACTTAACTTCTCACACGAAAGTCAGTCATTCCGTTATTGTTTCACTAAGTGCGTTCCTAAGTTCTGTAGCAGCTTTATGTTCTACCCTTAGTCTAAGTTTCAATAGCTTGGGTTAGTCCGGTAAAATATCCAAAAAATAAAAACACTTCTATGGTAAGTTCTCCACAACACTTATAAGTTCCTGTGATGTGAATATGTTTTTATTTAAAAGTCTTCATTGAGTAGATTAACATATATAACTTTGTGATTATGTGTATATTCACATATTCAGCGCCACAGTACAGCATTTGTTTAGTAAAATATACCAGGAATTTTTTTATCAGTGTGTATGTCATTGTTATTACCATAGTTACATTTAAAATGATAGGCAGCAATATATGTATTTCCACGTTTTTTACTTCCTTGTACGAAGTAAAGGAAGTATTGTAGTCGCGAAAAATTTCGGTTTTCAGATTTCAACGGAAATATCCATTTTGACCATCCCTGAATCCATTTTGACTAATTTCGTCGCGACGTCTGTACGTACGTACGTGCTGGTGTATCTCGCATAACTCAAAAACGGTAAGCCGTAGAAAGTTGAAATTTTGTATTTAGGACTGCTATAACATCTAGTTGTGCACCTCCCTTTTTGGTCATTACATAATTTCTGGAAATGGTACTTTATTTGAAGCCTATAATAGATTTTAATGAAAAACTATTTTAAAATATAATCTAACACTTCAAATTTGGTATAAAAGACTTTTATGTCAAATGGAATAACATAATAGATTTTGGTTAAAACAGGCTAACCGGAAGTGACATATTACCTGAAGTTGTTCACAGTTTTTCTTCAATAAAATGGTTTCATTTTGATTTTAGAAATAAATGCTTCAAATAAAAATTTAAGAGAATTAAATTCTGTGTCTAGCACATCAAGTATTATTAAATTACGCCTTTGTATAAGCGAGATATGTATATTTAAAACTTATATACTTTTTGGTTTTTGTAATGAAGCTTGCTATGGATTAGGACAAAAAATAACAAAAAAATAGATGCTAATGTCAAATTACGTCAAATACGTGCAATTTTATACTTGGGTCTATACTTCATATTGGTCTTGTGTACAAGGAAGTCGTGTGGTGTCCACATCAGATTTTTTTATTTACTAGACATAGGGAGTTGTCAAAGTCATCGAACTGTCAACTTCCAAAATGATATATGAAGAAAAAGTACAAATCATAACATTGTTTAAGTACAGTATGAGTCTAAGGTAAATTTTCGGTTTATTTGCTGCTACTTTTAACAAGCAACCCGTTCCAGGAACTATTAGAAAAATCTATAATAATTATAGAAGTATAAGATACATCAATGGACAGCTTTAAAAGAAAATCAGAACAAGTAAGGTAATTAATAATAAGAAATTTTTGAAATTGACACATGACAGTTTGATGACTTTGACATCTCTCTAATAGAGTACGTGCACGTCACGTTGACAACCTTATCAAAATCATACATTACTGTCAATCATTTTAGATGTAACTATGGTAATGACATACGCCCATGTCCACTTATAAAAAATCTGATGTGGACACCACACGACTTCATTGTACGCCTATTAACCCAAGCATATTTTTTTAATAACTAAATAACAAAATATTAATTTTAACTTCAAAACGGTAGGATGTATAGTGATCATAAAGGTAGGTGGACAATTAGACTATGTAAGTAAATATTAATTTCAAAACTAGTTTGAAAAATAACGACAAAATAGCGTCAGAGGAAGACCAATATCAAGTAAAGACCCAATCATTTATTGTTATTTTTTGTCCTAATCCATAGTAAGCTTTATTACAAAAACGAACAAGTATATAATTCATAAATTTACATATCTCGCTTATACAAGCGGCTAATTTAATAATATTTGATGTGCTAGACGCAGAATTTAAATCTCTAAAACTTTTATTTGAAGCATTTATTTCTAAAATCAAAACAAAACTATTTTATTAAAAAAAACTGTTAACAACTTCAGGTAATATATCGCTTCCGGTTAGCCTATTTTGACCAAAATCTATTATGTTATTTCCATTTATATAAAAGTTTTATCTACCAAATTTGAAAAGTTTTGGATTAAATATTAAAATAGTTTTTCATTAAAATCTATTATAGGATTCAAGTAAAGTACCACTGATGGAAGTTATGTAATGACCAAAAAGGAAGGTGCACAACTAGATGTTTTAGCAGTCGTAAATACAAAATTTCAACTTGCTACGGCGTTTTTGAATTATACGAGACATGTACCTATGTATAGACGTCACGACGAAATTAGTCAAATTGGATCCAGGAATGGTCAAAATGGATATTTCCACTGAAATTTGAAAACCGAAATTTTTCGCAATTACAATACTTCCTTTACTATGTACAAGGAAGTAAAAAAAACTCTCTCTCTCTCTTGGAATTGACACTAAAAGTATTAGTTTGAAAGTGGAGCAAAATAAACTGCTTTTATTTAGATGGTATGAAAAGCCAGTGTGTATTTTCATCGTAAGTACGGAGCACAGTAAATATTTTCGTCCGTAAACCGACACGACACTTATTTAATTTACAAAGTCCTTCCGCTGCAAGTTTCTGCGGATCTGCGCTATTCTATGCTGCTGTTATTTATTCAGACCTCGAGGGCGCGGATTAAATATTTCACCCCCGCTAATACAGATTCGGATTCGCGTCATGTTGAAAAATGTAAAATATCGCGGCTCTATTGACATTACGGATTACGCTAATTGTAGACTGCGACAATATTTCAGCATCATAAATTCATACAGATCCTGAATTATGTTTTATTATTTATGGCTGTTTTGTTTTATTTTTACACGCGTCTAGATATGCAAGCATTTAATACTGCAATGAATTATACTACTTTTTGTTTAAATATTGTAGTTTGTCATACGAAGAATATTTCGTTATGGAACAAACCAACCAACGCGTATTACGTACAATTAAAACTAAGTAAAAATCCTTGAGATTAATTAATACTACGAGTACTTAGACTACAAAGTTATGCTTAATAATATTGAACCGTTATTTCCATCTCAATTTTCATATTTTAACTAAAAATGTTGTTATTCCCATTTATTCAGAATGCATCGTAAAATGTTATTCCAATAAGCTATCGATTAACAATTTCTTCTACAATTTATTATAACAGTAAAGCGTGTCAATAAATAACTAGAATATTTGCTTTAGCTCGCTGTGTGATTAAGGGATTTTTTATAAATTAAATAATAGTTATTTATGTAACAATTGAGCAAATCCTTCGAGTGAAAAATAGATATAATTTCATGCAGATATTTTTTTTACATCTGCAATAAAAGTGTGAAAAAAGTGCCATAGCGTTTCATTATTTCACTTTTTTAATTCGAATGACATGCAATATTTCTTTTATGTCCAAAATTATAACAGTTTGCAGGATATACGTAAAAGTAACATAACCTTATAATTTAACACTCCAACATTCGATATTACAATTCTATAAAATTGTTATTATTTTTTTAACTACAATGTGATTTAAAAAAATCCTAACTCGGAGTAGGCTATGAACAGAGAAACGTATGTCTGAGTATTATTCAATTCAACAGTCAAGTTGTCAAAATTGATCTTGAAATGTAATTTTAAGGAGAAAATACAATAAAAAAAGAATACAATATATTGACATTCGCCGTTTTCTAATTTGTTTCCATTTCTAAAATAAGATTCAAGAAGAAAAGCTTTGATTTCTTTATATAATATTTTTGACAATATCTCATGTCAAATTGATATTTAATTAAATATTTTTATATTGACGTACATGGTGTAAATCGAAAAGTGGAACATAGGCGTTTAACATGGGAAATCAGTTTTTCTTATTATTTTATGTAAAAATACTTCAAATAAAAGTTATAGAGATATAAATTCTACATCTAAATCATGGAAACCAATTATTTTATCTGTTCATAGAAATGTAAAAATTATTTATAAAATTACAGTTTTCATGAGCTTTTGCTTTCTAGGCAGGCATGGATTTATGTCAAAGATTAAATAAATGCGTTGTTTTTATCTGTCAATTAGAACTAAAACAGGTTACCTTTTTGTGTTTTGTGTTAATAAACTATTGTGAACTAAATTTAATCCAAATTGACAGTTAATAATTACGCATTTCTATATTTTTTGTCAGAAAACCATAGCATTCTTGACGAAATACTCATAAAAGCTGTAACTTTATATTTAATTTTTACGTTTATAGTTAAAATAATAATTTCATATGATTTAGATGCAGGATTTAAATCTCTACAACTTTTGTTTGAAATATTTTTGAATAAAAAAATTAGGTACCATTTGCGCAAAGAAAAACTGATTTCCCATGTTAAACACCTATGTTCCACTTTTCGATTTACAGCCTGTACATTCCTTTGTGCATAGCTTACTCCGAGTTAGGAATTTTTTTGAACACACTGTATAACAATACAGAGCCTACTTTAAGTACTATAATGAATAAAATAAATGTTGCTTTTTATAACGTGCGTAGAAAATAATATTTATACTATTGCACCGCTCATGAGGATTTTTCGAAGTTATTGCTTTGCTTAATTATTTTTTTAATTTTTAATGTTGCTAAAAGTTTAAAAATAAAAAGTCTAATATATTATTTTTAGAAATAATGCAATAACATAGAAAATTATTATTAAAGTTTTTGAATAAATTATGTGACGTTTTTGTCACTTCAGCAGAGGTAGAAAGACATGAAATACTTTACCGTTGATATGTGACATAAGCTGCATTACAGATGTAATTTGTCACTACTAGCAAATGTCAGTCGTCTGTTTATTCGAACTACGTATACTCGTATTGAAATTAGCGATATCAAATTTTGTAAAAAACGAAAATCAATGTATTCACTGGATAAAATTGTCCAAACTGAATTGAAACGCTTTTTTGTATTAGCGTGCAATTTATAGTCGGTTTATTGAATATTAAAATGCCAATTACCTTGATGATAAACAATATGTAGCTTTTCATTGTAAAAGTCTCAAATATCTATTATCTGCCGTGACGTCAATTATCTTATATATCAATTGTGACAGCTGTGACATTTTTTCCAGAGAACAAATTGATCTTTATTTTTATACAATTTTCTAAACTGATATAATTGGTCAGTTTTAAGGGGCTTCAGTTCTTATATAAATCATTTAAAACAAAAATAATTCGCAGATTTACTATCTATGGGGTTACTTCTACCATAGATTAAATGTTGCGTGCTTTAAATAACGCTCTGTATAAAATCAAATAAAATAGAATGACTATTGCAAATCGTATATGAGTCTCCTTTTTCTTTGTTACAAGGCCAAAACAGCTATTATTAACCATATTATAATAGACATCTAGTTAAATATAAATAAAACAAGAAGTGTATTCGTAATTCAATTCTTCTTGCATTGCCAAAGAAAACAAATAAATTATCTTCTGGTCAAATTTGAAGTGGACAAATTCATACTTTATTCTCGTTTATTTGTGTTTGAATAGTGGATTTGCATCCGGTGAAATTTGTCTTGGCTGTGGATAATGTATGGCGATGAAGTTTTTGCTCTGATTGGATTTTTTAGTGTGAGAAAGCACTTACGTATCTCCTGCAAATGCGATAGAATTGTATGCAATAAAATTTGTGTTTCCCTTGGGATTTTGCTTATCGGATTTGTTGTTTAAAGAGGATAATGATAATGCAAATGATTTTTACATGCTTTTAGTACAGTTTGTTACTAATATAGTAATAAATTATAGAAATAGTTTTTATTGATTGCTTACAGTTGCACCTTGTGATTTCTGTATAAAGTTTTCATAACTTTGCAGTTTGTTCCATTCGTTTCTTTGTACTTTGTGCATAAATGAAATAATATGTGATTCCAAATGCACTTCCAAACAAATAAAACAACCCTTTCAGTTATTTAATGGAATACTTCCGTAATACTCATAACAAAAGAAAAACTGTACACAATTAATTTTTAGTAACTATGAGAGTATTTCAATGTTTTATTAACTTCCAGATAAACTGGTTTTCATTGTGCATTTATATTGGTTGACACTAACCAGAAAAAAATAGTATATTGTACACCAAGCTTGGAAAGACTGTCATAATTGACTTAGCGCCAGGATACAAGGCGCTGGTTCAATAATAGCCTTCTCAATCTTGGTATACATACATATATATATATATATATATATATATATATATATATATATATATATATATATATATATATATATATATATATACAGGGTGTTTCCTTTAACACAACCAGCGCTTTTTTGGGCGAACTAACAACTTTAGAGAAAAATGTTTTATTCCAAAATTGATCAATATTAAGGGGATAATGTATCAATAGTAACAAACCGAATATGTAACCATTGGTTCTCAAACGGTAGAACAAAATTATATTATTTTAAATGGCACCCTATAAATTTTTTTAGCCCTTTATAAAGAATATTATTTTCTGATTTCAAAGATAAATATATATATATATATATATATATATATATATATATATATATATATATTTACGTCTATTAAAAAAGATATAATTTACTCACGAGTTGCATACAATTTTTTTTACGTCTGCAATGGGAGCATGAAAAAAGTGCCGTAGCGTTTCATTATTTCACTACTAGCATTGTATTTAAAGATTTTTATATTGACCTTAACAAAAATTTTGACGTAAATATTTACTTTTCTTAATATTCACAAAAACAAAATAGGTTGCATTTGTTTTTATATGTGACGTTCCAGTTTCAATAATTTTTGTAACTTACTAAAATACAATAAAAGAAGAATACTGTATATTGACATTCGCCGTTTTCTAATTTGTTTCCATTTTTAAAATAAGATTTAAGAAGAAAAGCTTTGATTTCTTTAAATGAAAAAAAGTGCCGTAGCGTTTCATTATTTCACTACTAGCATTGTATTTAAAGATTTTTATATTGACATTAACAAAAATTTTGACGTAAATAATTACTTGTTTCTTAATATTCACAAAAACAAAATAGGTTGCGTTTGTTTTTATATGTGACGTTTCAGTTTCAATAATTTTTGTAACTTCTCCTGAGTAGTGAAAAGATTATTGATTGTACTCCTTCAGAAATAAGAAAGGATGCTCAAGATGTATTTAATGATACATAAATAAGCCAGACAAAGCTACATACCTATATGTATACAGTGTGTTTCTCGGATATGGGACACCTCGAGTATTTTAACAAATATAATAATAATAATAATAATAACATATTTATTGCCCAACGGTAATACCATTTACAGGACAAAATTACATAAAACATATAAATAACATATTGAATTGAAATAACAATAATCAGAAACAAAAATTAGTTAAAAATATGTAAAGACAAATGATTAGCAATTTTACAACAAATAAAGATTGGTGCATGTTTTAAAATATCAGTGCGTGGTATAGGTAGATGGAACATCTTTGAATGCCTGGACTCTAGTCGCGGAACGTGAAATGGCACACGGGTGCGGAGGAATGGGGCATCTACTTCGTTGTGCAGCAATCCACAGAGAAATCTTGCGCACAATAGTTCTCTTCTTTCGGTTAAAGACGGTATGGAGTGACGTTGTAGCAGAGATGCCTGGTCTGAACCTCTTTCTGGATATACCCTATCTATTTTGAATGAAAGATATTTCAAAAACCTACGATGTACTTGATCCAGCGCTTGCTCAAGGTATGCGTTGGAAGGATACCATATTAATGAAGCATATTCAAGTTTGCTCATAACAAAGGCCATATACAGGGATTTTAAAACGCTTATATCACTGAACATTTTCGATACTCTCATTAAAAAACCTAGGGTTCTGTTTGCTGAATTACAGACATTATGTGTATGTTCATTAAATTGAAAATTATATGTAAATGTGATGCCCAGATCTTTAATACATGTGTTTCTCTTTAATGGAACATCACGCATGGTATACACAAAATGAATTTGATTCTTTCTGCGTGTGAAAGTTACAACACAGCATTTATCAATGTTTAAATTAAGTTTGTTATTAGCACACCATTTAACCATGTAACTAATGTTATTTTGTAATTTTAGAGTATCAGCAGGTGTATTTAAACTCATATATAATTTAATATCATCAGCATATGCTAGAACATTACAATTAAGAGATACCAGAAGATCTTTTATGAATAAGGCAAATAGAAGTGGTCCAAGATTAGAACCCTGTGGTACACCTGATTCTGCAATGAACTTGAATAAATTATAACCATTATAGGTTATCCAACATATGCGATTATCTAAATAAGATTTTAGAAGTCTGATAACGGAGGGGACTGCACCCAAATTGCTGATTTTATGTAGAAGCAAACTGTGATCGATGGAATCAAATGCACGTGATAAGTCAGTGTAGATAGTATCTACTTGACCACGTTCATCTAACACTTCAGATATATATTGCGAAAATGAGGCAAGATTTGTGGTAGTTGATCTACCTACCATGAAACCATGTTGATCCGAGGAAATAAGACCACGGGTATTGGCAAAAATGAATTTGTACATTACCATTTCAAGAAGTTTGGCAAAATTATTAAGAATCGAGATGGGACGATAATTTTTAATGGAAGACTTATCGCCCTTTTTGAAAACAGGCGTGATTCTTGTGTTTTTCCATCGCTCTGGAAATATGCATGTATTTATAGATAGGTTTATAATAATTGAAAGTGGTTTATTAAGAATTAACCTAATGTTATGTTATAGTTTGAGAACCACTATTTTCGTATCTCCGTCCAATTTGACTAGTATTACAGAAATCAAAATCGTCCAGAAATGCGCTGTTGCTGACCTAGGCCGGCAAAAGGAGTTGACATTACTGTTCTGGTGATATGTCAATTTAAGATTATTTTCAACACAAGAGTTAGCTAAATGTGTACATATTTTTAATGTAATTTAAATTTTAAATTTAATTTAAACTAAATTTTGTCATAAAAATAATATGCTGTCATTGGTGTCATCTCGTATAGATTAATTATAAGTTCCGACTTTCGGACTAGTTTGTTTTGTAACTATAAACTACCACTAACTTAACGTGATACAATTATGAGTTTCCGCCAACCGCCATTGAAAATATGCGAAAGTATATAAAGTAATAAAAATAAAATAATTACGCACTTTAAGCTCAAATGTGCAATTATAATTAAACTTGCTATGTAAAACCGATAAAAATATTTGTTATTTTTTTAGGTTATGTAAAATAGAATAAAAGTGCAGAAGAATTTATGGAGAAGTCGGCACAAAAAAAATTGTGTATCACACGCCCAGAAACTGTTTTGCGAGATCTCGTATTTGCAGGCCTCGCTTTAAACTCGTTCTCACAAATATTCAGTTTCTGCACTAGTTATACAAATAACTATTGTTCTATAATTAAATGCCCCCTTGATCTATTACAACTTTTATTTGAATGATTTTTTTCTATTTCTAATAATAAAGAAAATAATTGAAACGTCCCCTATCCGAGAAACACTATATATATATATATATATATATATATATATATATATATATATATATATTTAAAAATTGGCGTGTAATCTAAAGATGAAAATCTCTGGACAAGCGCGTATTAAGAAGACTTTACGCCTATAGACCACATTTTTAAATAAATATATTGAAATATAATTTTATTTAACCTGCAAAAAGAACCTATCAATTATATACCATATTCAAATAACATATAATTAATATTTACCTCTTCAAAGTTTAACCCATAAGTATGTATAATGATAAAAAAGCATAAATTAATATTTAAGTGTTAATAGTAGTTTATTCAATTCTACATTTAACATTTAACATGTTTGACATCCAAATTACCCGAGCAGCCTAGAGCTTTGGCATTGAATTTACTCCTTATAGTGGTATTATAAATTCGATGACGTAGCTAGGTAGGCGGCAATTTTTAATTGTGAATTCAAAGTTACCACTTTACTTAAATTTGAGACAAATAATATTTAGATTTGGAGGCTTCAGTTTCTTTGCGAAATGACAGTTTGTATTATTATATCTACGTCAATAATAAATTATTATGAGCTAGGTTACCGTGTTTACAAGCGAATGGTATTGAAAATCAATTTCTCATGTCAAATAAAGGTAAATAATGGTGGGTTCGTAGGCAAGTTAAAAAAATATATTATTTTGTTACCTTTAAATGCTTTGCCGTCCTTTGTCGTTTTTTTCTCCTTAAATACCTCCTTTTTACATATAAACTCTATAGACGAACTTAAAAAAATAACTAATTTTGGAGTATTATAAGATGCAATTTGAAATTTTTCACAGGTAATTTTGTTATATTAAAATTTTTGAAAAATGTCTGTACTTGACATGGTGATTATATATTTTACATTCGTTTTGATAATATGTAGATTGTTAGTCTAGTTTAAACTTTTATAAACAATTTACATATTATAGTGCCTTCCGAATTACCTGGACTCATTTATTTAATATTTGTCGTTATCTTTATTTATGTGACATAATAAGTATTCATATGTTTCCTGTTTCTATTGTTATTCGAAATAATGAACTTTAATTATATGTGATGTATTTGTAGTACTGGTTAATAAATTTGAATTAATTTAAGGCTTCTTCTGTTTATAAGTAGTATCTTTTAGGTTGCGTTTTAACTACTATTGTGTTAAATAATCAATCTATTATTTTATTATTTGTTTTTTTTTTTAAATCTATCATTAGATTAACATTTCGTTTCTGCCCTATCCAAATCGTATAAGAGTGCTTGCGTGGTATCCATAGTCTGCTTATGTGTAAATAAATATAATATTAATAGTCAATGTATTAGTTGTGGAAGGTATATCACAAACAGTCCCAAACTTTTGTCCAGTATATATTTAAAAAATAGAAACAAAATCTAAGACAATTGAAAATTAAAAAAAAAAACAAATGTAATACTGAACTGTTCACTCACATAGACAAAAAAGATAGTGGACAGGAGTGTCCCAAAATATCGAGCGCTTTTTAGTTATTCAGAAATAGTTATTTATGTACTTAGGACAAAAAATTGCATATTATAGCAGAGATTGAGCGAGGCTATAATATGTACTTTTTGCCGAGGAGCATATTACATTTTTCTGTCTACCTCAATAATAATAGATCTAGGAGGGTAGTACATACAATATTAAATCGTAGTAGGCTTAGCGGACGAAAAGTGATAAACTTCTGAAAAGTGTCATTTTTCGTCCGAAAATAAGTACGTAAAATTTCACTTTTTGTGAAAACATTGGACTGCGATGGCTGACCATGCTCCGAACAACTACTTTGTGGATGGGTTAAAGATGTTTAAGTATCGCTGGAAGCTATGTATTGACTTAAAAGAGGTCTATGTTAAAAAATAAAACTGAATTTTATCGAAAAAATACCTATTTCTATGGTAAGCTAAAAACTGATCAAGGGCCCCTCGTTATATAATTGTAAGCCAACAGTATACCAATGTGGCCGAAAAGGCAATTCCGTGTTCAGGTATTCCGAGCTACTTTCACAGTGGGGACAACAACAAAAAATATGTAACTACTGTTGATCGATGCTCCCGGAATTCTGGCTACGAAAAGTAAAAATGATTTATAGATTAGAATATAATTGCGTTTTAATGTGTTTCCATTACTATTTAGCATGTGAATGATCACGAAACAATGATTGGAACAAGTTCAATCATCGGAATCAGCACTGGTTCCATCCATCAAGTCGCAATCGGTTGGTGGAGTGAGAAACAGGCCAATCGCTCAGCCATCATCAGATACGTGTGATTGAACAACGCTTAATTAGCCCGCACTGAAATAATGACGCTTGCGAGCCGTAGATTGTGGTGGAGGGTGTAACGCGATCGCCAATCGAGTTTTTACATCCATAGGGCGTGGGTGGTCGGGGACGCGGACGCCAGGTTATTAATACACGATGAACACCAGGGGTAAATCGCTGCGGTTCCAATCATTTACACACTAACAGGTGTATTTAAGTGCTACAAGGGTGCACGAAGGTAATTCGATTAACAAATTACGAATATTTATACCCACATCCAATTATTAACAGAGATAAAAGGGCAAATATAAATACTTTCTGTCCATTCATTTACAATAAAGTATAGTGGCACGATTTTATACTCTTTTTGCTTGTATTGCAAAAGTTCTTTATGAAAATTTCAATGACATGTATTTTTATCGCATATGCACTCAAAACAGTTGTGGTGTATACGGAATAGTTTTTTGCGATAATTGAATTCGACCCGATTTGGATCCGGGTTCGCAGAACTACAACCGTTCATTTGTAGTCCAGTCAACGAACGCTCAAAAGGAGGATGTAGAATGTATGGAGGGTGTCACATTTTTCACTTCATGGCTTTGTTTCGAGTCGTTAGGAGGTAAACATACTATAAGTCCTCGGGCATAGAAGGTTAGCGGGGTGCAGGAGGGGACCGAGAAGGTATCTATTTTTGGTTTTTTGCCTACATCTTCAAGACGATGACCTTAGCAAAAAAGTCGTTATGTACAAAATGAAAGCTGATAAAATATCTTACGTTTTTGCTTTTTTAAGTTTTTTATCTTTAACCGTTTATGAGATATCCACTATCAAAAACCGCAAATTTTCGAAAAAATATATTTTGCCTGGCATTTTTCGTTAAACTTTTCTCTCTAGCACCTCATCTCTTCGGTTTACAGAAAAATTCCCGAAAAGAAGTTGTAGAGGATTAAATTTCCTTCATCGTTCTATGTTATCTTCAACCAATCAACAGTTATGGCAATTTGAATTTTTTGGGTAAATTTTGAGGTTCCGCTGGAAAACTATACATTTAGTCTAGGGGCATGGGGTATGCACTTTGAAAAGTGTGCGTTTACGGATTTTCTCTTCGGATCATGTTTACAAAGTTGTTGGAGATGTTTATATCTTGGTCACATGATCTGTAGCCCGTCAGTTTTTTCAAACTCCACACATATGCCCGTTTTAATTCATTATGTTATAGTAAAAATAGGTAATTTATGTCGAATACTATCATATTTGGTATCAAATTAAAACTCTAAATACTGCCAATTACTATATCGTATTAGTTATGTAAATTGATATGCATAAAGGGTGATCGGCGAAAGTCCGGCACTAAGAATATTTCGTTGTTTTGAGTTTTTGAGAGATGTAAAAAATGTTAACAAGCAAAGTTAACTAGACAAAGGGGCTCATAAGCTGATCGTAGTAAGAATTTTATATCACTTTCGGTTTTGGCGGAACGGTATATGTTTGGCGGCTATTTTGAAAGAAACTAATTGGCTACAGATCTTCTGACCAAGATAAAATCATCTCTAACAATCTTGTAAACATAATCCGAAGAGAAAATCCGTAGACGCACACTTTCCAAAGCACATACCCCAGGCCCCTAGACCAAATGTACAGCTTCCAGGGGAAGCTCAAAATTTTTCCAAAAAAATCAAATTGCCGTAACTGTTGTTCGGTTGAAGATAACATATGTATATATATATATATATATATATATATATATATATATATATATATATCATTTTGAAGAAAATTTAATTCTCTACAACTTCTATTCTGGGAATTTTTCTGTTAACCGAAGAGATTAGATGCTAGACAGAAAATTTTAACGAAAAACGTTAGGCAAAATATTTTTTCGAAAATTTGCGGTTTTTGATAGCGGATATCTCATAAAACGGTTGAAGATAGAAAAAAACTTAAAAACATGAAAATCTAGGAAATTTTGTCAGCTTTCATTTTGTATATAGATTGTCTTCAAGATATAAGCAAAAAATTAAAAATAGATACTCTCTCGGTCTCCCGCTGCACCCCGCTCACATTCTATGTCCGGGGACTTTTAGTATGTTTACCTCCTAACGACTCCAAACAAAGCCCTGAAGTCAAAAATTGTGTCACCCTCCATGCATTCTACAACCCCTTTATTGACTGGGACTATTGTATCAGTATATTTTATGTAGTACAGATTAAATCCAGGTGATGGTATTAGGTACTATTAATTCTTTGGCGTATGAAATAGAACACATTTTTAAATTTAAATAAGTATCTGTTTATCTGCACTTTATTTTTTCTATTTTCTCGCTACTCTGTCTGAAATTTCTCGGAATATAGAAATTAATTATACTTGACTTCGCCTTGTCTATGCAACGCTGTCGCGACAGTGAATCTGCATCTTTTTTGCCATGTTAAACTTTTTTATTAATTTTCTCTCTCTCTGTCTCTTTTTCTATAATATAGAAAACCGCTTTCAAATGGTTTATTTTTGTGTCGTAGTGCTTAGAACTTCTTTGTAGTGACATGAACACCGATATGGAAATTGCTGGTTGCATTCAATAACAATAAAGAAATACAACTGAACTTTATTTATAATACAAGATTATTTACAAACACTGATAAATAAAGTGGTGATGCCTCCGTTCTTCGACTGATGAAAATGCAATATGTAAGACAACACTCTATTTTGAGTTCTACTGTGCAACTACGAAAGATTCTTGATCCCGGCAAATCCAGGCTAACAATTTGGTGGGAATACATCGGTTCACTTTTTGAAGTGAAATATTCTTCGCCATAAACTTAAACTGCCTACGTAAAACTATATAACTTACAGTAACAGAAATCATGAGAAAACGAATTACAAATTTAATATTTTTGTAAATGTTTATAACAAGCAAAACTATATTTTCGAAGATCAAACAGTTTAGGTTAATAATTACCGGTTTAATATAATATACGAATAAAAATCTGTTGTATTAAATCTCAACTTTGAAATGTAAAAAATTAACCAAAGAAATATGCAGGTCTCCGAACAAGGGCCACAATGTATCGCATCATCCGACACAATCTTTCTTATTCACTTTCGAAAGATAAATGGTCATTTTACCCAATTTAAAAAAATTTAAAGATATTACGTATTGCAGGTTTCACCTAAATTGTAATGCGTAAACTGGGACACCGGTCTGGGGACGGAAATAAGCCGTATAATAAAAACTATAATCCCCAGCAAACAACAACGTCGTCGGTAAACTAAGCATACAATTTAAGGATGATACTGAAAACGGCAATGATCAAATCTCCTATCTACAAAAGTTATTAAGTAAATTAGATTGCCCCGGTCTGTCAGACGGTACGTCACCACTGAATGGTTAATAAATAATAATATCGATCTTGCTAAAAAATATTCTTATTTGGCCCTCGATTTGGACTTAAAATGGTGGAAAGTAATATTGTTGGCCACTTCAGATTTTTAAACTTATGTTTCAGTTATATAATAAGAAATTTGTTACCCCAGACTTCTACATATTAACAAGTAATCTTCATCTACTTCACTTTAATCCTCGTAATTGTAGTTTTTGCGTTACATATTGTCAGCAATTACTTCCCCCTTATCTAGAATCATGAACCTGCTCCATCTTGATTGCTACCCTGCTCAGCACATAGCACACGGGATGCCTTGTGCCTGTGCATGTGATTGATATTGCCTATTTAATCACGGAATATTTATCAAGATGCCTTCGGCGCGAGGAAATCGATGAGGCGTACGTCCCCGATTTCAATTTCCTCCCGCGGTGCGACTGCGGCTTCGGTGCGGTTGGTTATTGTGTCAGACCGGAGGACTCCCGACTCGAGTGCATATGCGTGGAACTGGAAGAGGTTTTTACCAACAGGGATCCTCTATTCAGGATCCACGATTGCGTTGCGTTGCGTGCGATGACGGTGAGATGAGAAGTGAATCGGCGTTGGCGAGGACAAGAGGTGAAGATGAGGCAGATCTCAAGTGGGTTTAACGCCAAATAATTTATTTTAAATTTCCTCCTGTAATTAAATAATAATATGGATGTACGGATTTTATTATTAAGTCGCGGGGCGAATTTATGTAACCCTTTGTGCTCTTGATGGCTTGGGTTCGAAACCGACCAAGGAAAACCCAATTTTCTACAAGCATAAAAGTGACCATTGTGATACTATTTAAAAAAAAAAACTATTCGAGCTGAAACTTGTGAATAAAAACAGAATGGTACATTCAGAGTATTGTAAACCGTAATAATAAAATTGTTAGTATATTGATATTCTATTGAAAACAAATATAAAAATCCATTGTCTAAAGGCTATTCCTACTGGAATTCCCTACAGCCTAGAATATCAAAAAGTAGTCTAATATCCTTTGGTATTTTCAAAATCTATAGCCTTCTCTAAACATTAGACTCCACATTTTAAATAGGAGCACATGAGAACATGAAAACTTCTGTATTATTCAATATTTCATTGAAAATATTATTTTTCTACAAATCTATTAAAAGTGGGCTTTTTAATGTTTGTGTTTTTGCGTTAAAAATGTCATTTTATGACATTAGCGTTAAAAGTAACAGATCATTGTTACTTTTGACACTAGTGTTAAAAGTTAATGTCAAAAAATTATCAGAAATACATATTTAAAATAAAAAATAGTGTTTGTGCTTCGCGTCGTGTTCCAAACTTCCTTCTCACAAAATAAAATGTAATTTTTAACACATATCATAAATAACTATTTTTTGTACAGTACAAATATTAAAAGATGTCCGATTGAGGTCATCTGTATCATGAACGAATTAACAAAGTGGCATACATTTATCTCTCTCATTACAAGCGTGTGCGATAAGGATGGATATAACACGCCTGTTTTCCAAAATTTCTTATTGACTAAGTTAGGACATTCCATTTTAAAACGATGCTCGTTGTTGATAATAATTTCTCTGTAACGTAAGTTTATTTATTAATTCAGATATATTACCTTGATTCATCGCCGTACGAATAACTTTATTTTCTGTCAGTATCACTCACACTGACACTGTGTCAGTATCTTCTTTTTCTCACATTTATTTGACATTTGCTAACAAACTTACCAGTTGACTTAGTTTTGAATTTTGAATGCCTTTACTGTAAAAATATTTTTATATAATAAAATAAAAGCAGTATCTTATGCAACTTCATAAAAACTCAGGAAACGACACTACTGAAGTTGACAAAACAAAATTCGTTCATAGAATACATAGATGACCTTGATCGGACATCTTTCAAAAATTTTACTGTATCTATGCACAACTACCTACGTGTGTATACGAGTAGAATAAATTATTATATGAACTAATGTGTGTTGATCGCGAAAGCGGAACATTTTGCTTATTGATTGCAGAATTTTTAGCTGTACACTTTTTATTTGAAGCATTTTTATCTAAAATAATTAGGGAACCAGGAAATTATGAAAATACAATTTTACGTGTTTCAGTCCTATGTTCCGTTGACACGGTCAACAGTATATCAATTACGTCTACATTTACTCTATTCATGCCACTGAAATAATAATATTAGAATTGTGCATATCCATTTCTTACCACTAACAATTTCACAATCAAGTAGGTATTCCCAGAAGTCACACATGAAACCGTCAAGTTAAGTTAGCAAACCGTTCAGTGTGACAGTGTTTTACAGCCTAGCGCAGGTTATCAAATGTTAGATTTGCTAGCTTCATTGAACGGTGCTATTGTATTTCCAACAATAAGTTATTTTTTTAGAATTTATTAAATTCTTTCTGAGTGTAATATACCCTACTTCAAACATTAGTACTAGCAAATAATACATAATACACACATAGAAGTATTTATATATTTGCTTAAATAATATTAGTTTAGTACATAAATTAAAGTATCTACCTACTTGAAAACAAAATAATATTGTATAGTGTAAACACATAAATTATACTATAAATTAATTGACCTAAATTGGTTTAGTAATGAATGAAATAACCATCAATTAAATCAAACAATGAGAAACTCTATCACGTATTGCGATAATAATTCTGTTACTGAAAGTATTTAGTCCAAGTACAAGTTTTTTTCAGTGCTCGGATATTTCAAAACTGCTGAGAAATTACAGTGATTGAAGTTATTAATCATAGTAAAGTACTCAGCTGTCGTTATTATTGTCATTCAAAATTTTTGACATCTTTCAACTGTACTTAATTATGATTTATATCATCTCGTTGTGAAGTTAATAAGAGAATTTGATTTGTCGTTTTTTTCGGTCATTAACTTTTCCACTACAATTCTTTTTCCATGTACTGCAAAAAATATTTTTAGTCTGCAATACGTAAAAGGGAAAAGGTTTCATTCAATTCAATATATTGTGAAAAAAAGTTGTGTGAAATATATTTCAAGCACCAAAGGAAATAGCAACGTGTGGTATCTTTTGACAAAGTTTTTATGTGAGATGTATTATTTACATATTCAAACGTCATACATACAATGAATATTGCAATACCTTTAATGATGTTCTTTATAAAAAGGATAACACAGTTTCATATTTTCAGTTACATTTTGCATCAACAATTTTTAAATATTTTAATATATCTACCTACTCATTTTTTGAATTATAACTTCCGTTTTTATTTTTAATGGGTGACTACATATTATATCACCTTCTTTTGATCTGTACTAACTGTATCGGGAACATAAAACAATATTTTCATGAAAATTCTGTTACATTGCATTATTATAATATTATCGTGTTTACTTTAGCTTGGGTATAGTATTGTTTATTATAATATTATCATTTATTAGTGCTTTTTAATGTTTAGGTTTGTATAAGTCTTAATAACCATAGTTTCATCAAACTTTGCCAGTTTTTCTTTATTCTCTGGCTGTATACCTACTGTATCTTTGCAGCTTTGTATCACATTTTCGAATTTGTTGTTTGTTTTGAACAGTCTATTATTTTGTAGTCAAAAGCGTATGTATTAAGATTCAATATCTCTTTTATCGTATTTTTAACATTACTAATCAGATATACGGGTCTCCTTGGCTGAGTGCATTATTTGCAGGTCGTTTTGTCGACTCGAGTTATCCTACCGGAGTCAAGTGAAAAATTACTTCTCATTTTGAAATCAAACAAAATTATTTCTTTGGTGCATTCTCCATACCCAGACATAGGTAGATAGTTAGCCGTCATGATTAATTTTATTTATTTAATTAATTCCAGTTTATCTCTTTAACCGCACTATATTCTACTTTTAAACTACGACTAGTAAATTCAAGTCATATTTACACCGTAAAAACAAAAGCACCAGAAAAAAATATTTACAATTAATTTGAATATCAACAATACGGTACCGTACAATTTGTTTTTGTTAGAAATACTGTCGAAATAAAAATAACCCGTTAAATAGGTTATATCAAATGACGAAACGATAAATGAAAAAAAATATGTTTAATTGTAAATAAGGCATTAGCATTTCAAATGCTTAGATTGTACTGTATAGATATTTTAAATTTATTTTCTCTTAATACATGAACATAGAATATAGAATGGAATTATTATTTTACTTTATAAAAGCTGCAATGTTGCAAATTATTTTCAATTTAAAGTTTGGTCGTGCATCTATTTTTTAGAGACTAATTCAACTTTGCATGTGTGATGTGAAAGATCGAAACGCAATGCACGTAACCATACCGGTTTCTATGATTACCGCGAGTTGAACAAATTTACGATGGAGTGATAATGCAGGCGTATTAGTGGCTTTTATGGTGATAACTAGTCTAATGTACATCGTGTCTCGTTACTGCTTAACAACCCTAGTTCTAGTTTATAGGCTTTTAAACTCTATTGAAGCTTTCTGTATAGAAAAAACATTCTACACTGGATAAATATGGCTTAAATAGGTATCCAATAAACCTGAAAAGGATTGCAAGTTTCATTTACACTACCACTCAAATATTTTATCCCATTGTTTCCCAAACTTTTTTTCCTCGCGTTCCCTTCAGTCATCAAAAATTCTTCGCGCCCCCCTTCAGGGTTCAAAATATCTTTGCGCTCCTCAAACTCTGCCCTTTCCTGTAGTTTTTGAACTTGAAATAAATAATTAATTTTCTTTCGCGCCCCCACAGTTTGGGAAACACTGTTATATCCCTCTTATTTTTCTATTTCATTTATGTTAAATCTGTTACTCGAAGAAAAAAATAGATTAATTTCTTGCATAAAGAGCTAAAAATTTTAAAAATATTTTATCAAAAGAAATAGTTTCGGTAGCTTTCTGTAACGAAAGTTATACCTATTTCTCTTTTTGGTTTTCATTTATATTATTTCTTTATAAAAATAATTAACAATTTTCATTGTGCCTTTTTTTCGTAGAACAGTTAGGTTGGTGACAATGATTAGGGTTGGGCGATTATGAAATTCTGTAATAGATTATTGATTATTGTAAAATATTGATTATTTTGATTTATCGATTATCGGTTATTTATTCGATAATCGGTCACTGATTATCGATTATTTGATTATTAACCAATAATCGATTATCGATAATCATTTAATCAAAGAAATAATCAATTATCGAATGTTGGTTCTCTTTCCTTAATACGTAATTATTTATTGTACAAGTATATACGCAGTAAATTTTTTCTTTCATTCTTTATAAATTTGAATATACTTTACAGAAAATATTGTAAAAAGAAATTAGGTAATATTGTCCGATATTTTTTACATTTAAATGACCATAAAAAGTAGTTTCGAATATGATATTAAGAGAAAATTGCTTAAAAATTTCCGAAATTTTAAGTGTTATTTCGAAGATTATTTCATTCATAACATTTATTAACAATATAAACCTTTGAATATCAATGGTTTACTTTCTTTTAAATAAAGGATCAGGATTAGAGTCATGCCGCATTGCGATATTATTATCGTACAAGTAAATATAAACTAATAATATATATATATATATATATATATATATATATATATATATATATATATATATATATATATCGATTATGGATTATTTTTTGATGTATCGATTATTTTTCTCAGCCTTAACAATGATACTTTGTGTGTTCAACAAAAATCGTTCAAGAATGAAACTCATTTTAGCATCAATAAGCGTAAGAGAGATGATTAAATGGAGCATGCATATAACATAATTTTTGAACGAAAGATAAGTTATTTGGACTAATAACTATAATTTAAATCATTTAGACCTGGTATTTTCATCTGGTTAAACTGTCTGTTAACTTCTGTCAGTTAAAAAGAAAAATATATAATCGATATTATAGCATAAATTGTAAAACTGACAGTTAATTTAACAGACAGTTTTTGTTACGTTAATTGCAGTGTCTGTAATGATTTTAGATTGTTTAAAAAATTATTATTAATAAACTAGTCAAAATAAATTGCAATTCAAAAGAAAGATCTTAAACACTTATTGTCCTTATCCTAAGTATTAGATACCTATTACTTAATTCTACAATATTGAACCGAAATGAAATGTCATATCAGTTCTTAAATATTGCTTAAAATTTAGGAAAAGTAGATGAATTTAGCAAACATTAGTCTTTAGAAAAAGCAATAAAATATGGAAATCCAAGTGGGCAAATAATTTTTCGTGTTAGTTAGTAAGTTATTTTGCTAATATTGTTTAAATCTCTCTCTTTGGTTTGTACTAGATTTTGGGATATTTATATGATATGTTCATCTTTAATATATAGATTTCATATTCAGATATCTCTTAGTAGGGCTGAAGCGTGAAACTAAGGCCCAAATTCACAGACGTTACTCAATGAGTACTCAACCTAATCACTTAGATGCAACTCACTTGAGTGTGAGTTATGCTAGTACTCATTTCTTACTAAAATTTCATATTTAATAAAGCAAACGTTTAGTCAGTCTGTAAACTTTTTTTGTTGGTAGGTATATTTTTTTAGTGGATTACTAATATCTCGTAAAATTTAACTGAAGCGAAAGAAATTAATGGAATATAATAATGAAATAATATACGAGTCATTTTAACTCGTATATTTAGTGTTCATTTTAGTTTGATATTTTTTTTTTGTAAATTATGTCTTTAAAAAATCTTATTAGTATGCGTTGTATAATTACTTAGGTAAATGTAAGTGAATTGACACTCATTCATCGATTTTTTATAATAAACCTTATCATCTCTTGCGATTTCTTTATTAAATATAGTTATTTTAACAATAACCTAAGAATGTAGGTAATCCAATTCTGAATCATAAATTCTGCTCAAAATTAAAACGTCAAAGCTTTAAAACATTGATGTAAGATACAGTACACGTCATTTAACAATTTATAACGCAAAGTTAATTAGTTCATACTGTAAAATCACGTGAAAAGTGTAAAATACATTGAGACATGTCGGTTCTACGCTAATTTCCTTATCACTGGTTTTGTGAACCATCAGCTTTTACAAATAAATTAACAATCACTTTTTATGCAAGTTCAATTCCGTTTCCTAAATAAAAAATGTCTCTTCGTCACCAGGTGCCTAGATGCTTATCGGTAAATTGTTCGAACAAACGAAGCTTGTTTCCATTGTTCACGTCATGACGAATTGCCAACCTGATAAAGATCGGGGATGACTGAGTTTTTTTTTCTTTTTATCGGGCAATATTGGAATAAATTTTTTGAAGCCATAGTAGGCTTTGAAGTTGGAAACAATAACACTGCAATCAAGCACTTGCCTTTTTTGTTTTTTTTTTCAGAGCACGTATGATTGTTAAAACTCGTCATATGAGGAAAGTTGAATTAAAAATTGTTAAGTGTTTCGGCAAACTGGAGTTAATAACTTTGTATTGATTTTATTGGCGAGTAGATGTAGATATATTTTTTAACCTGACTACTTTGAAATTTACAATACAATTGGTTTAATATTGTTTTTTAGGTTCGTATTCAGTGGACACGAAAAAGAAAAACTAATTGAACAAGTATTTTTTTACATATTTCTAATTATATCTATTTCATTATCAATTTCCTCTTCCTTCAATTCACTATCAGAAGGCTTCGAGAATCTTCGTTTCGATCTGTCCTATGATCCCATATAACTTTTCTAATATTTTGGAACATGAAATATAAAATGTATCGTATATAGTCATAAAGTTAATGGAATTGCAACATAGTTCAATACGAACATACAAGGTGTTAACATTATCCTTCTCAAAAACCTGAAGATGTTTTACAACTTATCCTCAAAACATCCGCTAATATGATTGGATATATTGATTCTATTGCACAATAATTATTTTTTCTTCAAGCGTATTATAATATTCATATTATGCTACTGTATACACACTATAGAAGATATTCATTGTCTTACTAGTACAAAAATGTTGTTATTGTTGTACTACTAAAAAAATGTTAGTGTTAGAGTTCACCGCTGGCGGCGGCAGTCGTCACAGCAACACAGGTTATATTGAAAATTGTTATTTGACAGTTGTATCGTTTTTGTTTTGTAGTGTACACAGCCAACTTTGACTGAAATTACAAACAATACAATTAAAAAATTCCAAAAAAAATGTCAAAAAAATCTTTGAAACACTTGAAGAAAAAATAGTATATGTCATTTGGAGTAGGACGCCCTTTTTGTGTTTTACCCAGCTTGCCTAGCCTCGGCTAGCGCCTCGGCCGCAATAGCTGGGTTCAACACAAAAAGACCGCTTTCTACTCCTAATAACATAATATACTATTTTTATCGTACACGTATTGAAAAATAACATTTTACTGCACGTGAACGCGCACGAAAGTGAACATTCGTATACCTAGGGAAGAATAATATAGTCCGTGCTCGAACAAACAGACCCAGCCGTATTCATAGTGCATCTGTTCAAGTTTAAACCAGCTCGATCTCAAGTCTAACTTGGACCGGCGCAAACAGTTATTCATAGAGGCAGTTTAGCGCTAGTACAGGTTTAAACCCAGAATAAAATTTAGACCTGCTCTCACCCTAGTTTATCGCGAGTCTAGTTGACAGCAGTAGTATAACAATATAATTTGTGTGTTTAATGCAAATTATTATTTAATATATGGTAATATAAATATTTTCAAAATTCATATTACGTAATATTTTAAAATTACTGTCATGATTACACATATTAATCATATTATATTATTTCATTTTTAGGGAGTTCATAATAGATTAATGATTTTGATCATATTAATGATATAGAAGATATTAGGAACACAGTGGAACATCGGTAAAAAAACCGGAGTGTTTATCACACCTATCAATTTAGAAATTAAATTATATCGAATAGAAAAATTTAAAGGTTAGTTTTCCAGAAAATGTGTCTACTGCGCTGAATATAAGGACCAGAACGTGCTTTTAAAATGTTTTAACTATTGATAATTTTCGGGATTCTAGGTATATTTATTGTATATTCCGTAAATATAGATCAAATTTGCTAAGCTTCTTAATATTGTAAAATAAAATGTTTATTTTTATGTTCTTATTCTATTTCTAAACATTTAAAACATTAGTTGATAAGTTTGATTTGAACAATTAAATCACCTTGAATTGAATTTTCAATAGTTGATATTGATTATGGATTCTTTAAATAATGAAGATTCAGATGAGAATAAGCTCTTTATAACTCCAGAAGTAGTAAAACAGGCCGTCGAGGAAGTAACCTTAAATTTATTGCCAAATAAATCAAAACAGAGGTATGAAATACAGTATAAATTATTTATGGACTGTTTGTTTAAAGCATATCTGACATTTTTGTTGTTGTAACACGTGTGAGAAATTAGAGATTCTGAAACGAATAATATAACGTAGTCTTAAGGTATATTCGAAAAATACACCACGGTTCAGTGCTGGTGTCAAGTAGTAATCGCGTGATTTTGTAACTGGGCATGAATAAGCGAATGTGTTGACCTTGATCATCTGTCACATGAACTGTCAATTTAAGATAAATTTTTGTTGAAAAATCAATTGAAATCGAGATTGAAATTATGTAAGCGTGGATGTGCTTTAATGAGTTTATTTTAACTGATACTAGTTCTAATAACTTTACTTCTTTTAGTAAAGCGACAACGAAAATGTCTATTCTCAGATTAATTCATGCTTCTTGTTTATTCGGAAGTTATGCCCGTGATATTTCGAATACCACTATTGCTACTTCAGACGGTAATGTGCAATGCCACATAATTATGGCTGAGTGTCTGGTCGCGAATCTGGGGAACTGGGTTCGATCCCTACCGACGCCAAATATTTCAAATTTGAAATATCACTAAATTGACCCCTGTGGTGCACTCTCCACGCCAGCAATGAGTGCCCGTGTGGTGACGCCTGGTAAACGCCCCCCCGGTACAAATATGTCATCATCAACACCGATATTTGTGTACAAAGCAAATTGGCACACCCAGCAATGGGTAATATGCCATGATGATATATTTATTTATTTACTTATTTATTTTATTTGACTATTGCTACTTTTCTTATCTCCATAATTGTCACACAAATTACATACAACACCAAGATTTTTACCTAATTTCTAATATCTAACCCCCAAATTTGCGCGGTTACTGTAGTTATGCAAAAGTATGCAAAACTTTCATGAACCGTATTCGTATTTGTAACCGGTTACTGAAAAATCTAACCGCGGTTAGCGTGGTTCCTTTTTCGAATATACCTTTTACATTTAAAAGTCTGTTCTATACCAAAACATTTTCGCTGTTTAAAAAGAATCGCCAATTGCACAAAGTCGTAAGAAAATACTGGGAGCTAGCCAGGTAAAACCTAATAAATGACAATACAATAACAAATAACGCACAGCACTTACAAAGAATGAATTCATAATTGCCATAATTGTGTTTGCGCTTGCCTACTGCGCATATAGTCAAAAAAAAAATGACTGTCGTGTCCAGCAATAAAACTATAATTGACTTTAAATTTTTTTACGTGTATTCCAAAGTATTGCTGGTCGCTGGTCCTCCTTGATATTGCCTACTTCACAGTTAGTTTTTCTTCCAAGCGCCAGACGGCGATACGTGCAACATTATCTCAGTTGTTATAATGGTCGTCAGCCCTCTATAAAGGATATATATGATCCGTGATAGCAACCAAAAGAATCACAATAATCTGTCTGCCAAAATTCTTTTGTTATTTGAAGCAGAGTGATCGGCTTGTTAAAGCATTTTCTATGATTTATGCTTATAGGTACATTTATTTTTCTTACAGTGTTCTTTACGTCAATATATTTCGAAGTAATAATCGACAAACTATTGGCGACTAAAATTAACGTGAATCCCTCAAGCGGACGATATATGCAACTCTTGAAAATGGTATTCTGTTATTCAACTTTACAGTAAATATATATAGTGCATTGGATTCCTTGCCGGTTTCTTGTTTATCTTTTCATTTTAAAGTATATATAAATTACTTTGCAATATGAGCAAGAACGAAAAAATATTAACAACGTCAATTGCTGCGTTTTCGGCTGCCATTCTCGGTGTAGTAAGAAATTATCTGTCTCAAAAATTGGTGAGAGGAAGAGTGACATCCAAAATGAATTTGGTAAAATGGAGTCTATCGACAAAAGAGAGGGCTGGATTAGGAAAATACGAACTGGAAAACAAGTGACGAATCATAAGATGATTACAAAAATGAAAAGTATTGTACTATTTCCTGACCAATTCATGAGTAAAATAATACACTTTTCACTTTATGTGTAGTATGAAATATATTTCTTACACTTGTAATTAAAACAATTTGAAAGATATTTGACATTAGTTCCATTTTAATTTTCTTAACTAAGTAAAGTAAATACATATTTATTTAACATCCATGAATAATATATGGTACTATTTTACTATCTTGTACAAAATATTAAGACAGCTGTAATGTGTTTGCACCGGCCACATGATGGCCAGCTATACAAGAGCATTTTGTAAATAATCAATTGTAAATTTAAAGTTCTTCTAATCTCATGAGGATGTGACGTTAGGGCACTTGTTTAAACACAGCCCAAATTTTTTTTAGTCTGTAACTTTATGTTCATTAACGTGGCGTAAAAATAACAACCCACGATTCAACAATTCTCCCCATTCTATAAAACTTCGAGAATAATTTGTTGCCTCTGTGACAAGGCGAGGGTAAGCACAATAACAGATAAATAACTTTTTATAAACTCTTCTAAATTATAGTTTCAATATTCATATTTTAACTCTGTTTATCTGTTTAAGTAATAAATGTCAAAATTCAGTTTAGAAATTCTTATCGTAGTATGACAGTCAAGACATTTATTTGTTGATAATTAAGTCTGGAAATTATTGTATATATGTGCTTGACTTTAGAATGACCTCGCCTATGCACCCCGAACCCCTAAAGATAATCCTGTCCTGGAGATAGCGTTTTTGTTTTAAGGCAGTCGGTTTCAGTTAGCCATGGGATAAACATGGAAGAGTCGGTATTAGTTAACCATGGGAGTAACATGGAAAGAGTCGACATCAGATAGTCGTGGAGTGAACATGTAGTGTTTTTAGTTTTGGGGCGCGTGTGCAGAACGCCCGTCCGCAAGGTTACAAAATGTAACAGTTTTGTTAGTTATGTTTAATTAAGTAATATTTAATCATGTAAATAAAAGTATTAGTTTTTAAATCCACAAGTATTTGTTCATGTCCGTAGTGTACATCAGTGTAAAGTGTAAAAAGTGAAGTGTCTGTGTGTTCTTCCATCACACGAAGTCGTGGACGCCAGCCATCCGAGGCGTCCACCAGTCATCAAAGTAGTATCATCAGCCAGTTCCACCCCCCTCGTGTTACACCTCCAAATAAGTAAACATTTCCTTAGTATGTATAGTAATATAGTATTAAGTCTAAGATAACTTTCTTCGAATGTCATTATAATTTACACAAAATTATTACTAACACTATTTATAAAAAGTTTAATGAATTTGTTAGTATACTTCAAAACGAATGTTGGTTATACAATGTTTCTGTATGCGATCTTATAGCACAATACCATTTTCAGAGCACGTGTATGCTACAACACTAGCGCCGCCATCGGTAGTTTTAGTCGCCAATTACATCTTTTCCTCTGTTAAGGCCTGTGTCCACGATGCTAGAAATCGTTGCGAGTTCTCGATCACATTTTTTGATCATAAACATTAAACTTGTATGACTACAGATGTCAGGTTGGTCGAATTTATGAAGTTACTTTCAGCCATTTCTACCATTACCAATACTAAAAAGTAATAAAACATAACCGAGAAATTATCCCGGCAGTAAGTACATTAAATTTTTACCACTAATATATTAATTTATTTATAAGTAATTATTTATAATAACTTATCAAAAATTAGTCGAATTAGGTAATATTTTATAACCTTATAATATTTAAGCTTATCAAATATCAAACGTCAAGATTTTAAATTGGTAACAAGTAAATGAAATTAGCAACTTGTACAAAAAAATGGGACAAAACGCATTTTTTCATACTAGTTTTCTATTTGATTATTACGTCCGAGTTGGTAGTGTCCACGATCCGAGTTATCGAATTGCGGACTATATCCGAGAACTCGGATCGATTTCTAGGATCGTGGACACAGGCCTTTATATACATGTAAATTAGAAAGACATACAATAATTTGTCTATCATTATTTCTAAAGATTATGATGTAAAGAACACTACAAGAAAAATAAACTATACTTATGTATACTATTAATAGCTGTATGTAAAATATCGCAGTTATTTTTTTAATCATTGAACATTGTTTTTTATAGAGATTATCGCACATGAAATAAATTATTATTAATAAATTGGTATAGTTTGAAGTTGTTACTAATAAAAACTATGAAAATCCCATTATGAAAAGAGATTGTGGTTCTGGATAAAGCAATTTTACATATTTATGGCAATTTTCTTTGTCCTCAATCAAAAAGTGGAAAAATCGTGTGTAAGATTCGCTATCTAGACTGTCACCATCGCCCTACTTTTTCAAACAAGCATAACTTATCAAAGTTGGAAACAAGAAGTAGAGACATTACGAAGACTGCACCATTAAACTGGATGTTTTTTCCTCCACTACGCTACAAATCAAGATGTAACTATAACACTCCGCGGCATATACGGGATTAGCCCGGACTAAGCTACGGTCTCTCTGCTTTTTACCAACTCGAAGAGCGGGATTACTTCTTGTATTTCTCAAATTTCACGTGAAAAGGTTCATTTCAGATCAAATAAAACATGAAAGTAATGGAAGGAATTATAGAAATTATGTCTTCATTTTACAAAGAGAATTATTTAGTAGAAAAACGGCTATTATGAAAGGAATAACACTTTTTTATGTCTTTTTTAAAATTGTTGATTTCATTTTAAGAGTGTACTAGTAAGCAAATGATATTTCAGTAGGGAAAGAATTAAATACAAGTGTAAATTCAATCAAGTTATTATTTTTTCTTTTCCTTGCCTTCCTTAATTTACTTTCCAGATTTTTCGAATATTTTTTATAGATATATTTACAATAAAATTTCTTAGGGGGTGGTGTTCTCTTTTTGTGTCATTCCATATACTCATGCTTCCACGCAGCCTAATAATGCTAATAATGTTGAACCCAAGTCTCATCAAGTGACATTCCTAATCAAAACTTTTGCTTTGTCTAGCAGAAGTGCCAAAATACTGGAACATATTCGGCTTGCTGTCCATTTTAAAGCGCAGTGGTACGAGCATTCTCTGAACTGAACCCATCTGGCACCTCGTCTGGCACTTGCTTTAACAACTGTATATATTGGTTAGGGACAGTGCCGGATTAGCTATGTAGCAGGAGGCAGCAAATGCTACGGGCCCCGCGTCTTGGGGGGCCCCGCGCCTGTGCCCAATAAAACTACAAATCAAAAAATTATAAGCCACCTACTAAGCCACACGCCTAGTAGCTATTCTCAAAGTGAGCGCAGGCCATACTGTAATAGTATAGGTACATTATTATGCTACAAGTTGGCAACACCACATTACTTACAGGTGGAATCCCCTAATATTGTTTTCGATTCGAGCTGTTTGTATAACCCGACCATGTCGACTTAGTCGTTCGTTCCTACCACATTTACATAAGTTTATTTTTTTTAAGAGTGAAATTTGTTGTTATTTGTTGTTATTGGACTATTTACGTCGTGTCTTAGTTTTTACGTGCTTTTGTGTTATTAATTCTGTTTTGCTGATCGCTGTGGACTAGTACAAAATCAGTATAATACCACTTTTTATAATAGTAAAATTCTATATAATCTCAAAACAGTGAAAACGACGAGAACGATAAGCTCTGAAATTTTTGGAAAGTAGCTAACTTTTGTGTGCATATACAAACCTACTGTACAAAGTTCAAAAAACAAGACATGTAGGTTTTAGAGCCGAACATTAATGGAGGCGAAGTGACGCGAAATTGCTTATGGGGCTGCATTGATGAAACTAGGTTCTTCTTAACTCAATTTGCTTTCATTTGTAGATAAGATAAAAATCTGATTTTTTATATATGATTTTTTGATAATATTTACTAGATTTTGGTAGTTGTCAAAACAGGATTTAATAAAATTTCTCGATAGAATTATTTCCCGAAGTTGCTTCAGTTTTTAACATTTTTCCCTTATCATACCAAAACACCAGCGATTTGAGAAGTACTTTTTTGAGTACACATTAGGTACTAAATTTTAATCATCCAGTTTTTTGTTTGGGCATATTGACCGTTAGTATGAACAACTGATTAAGGGTGATTATCGAGCATTTGACTAGCATTGTTTTATCTCTGTCATTCGTTTATGGATCCTTTTAGAGGAAAATACTTCAAATACTAGTTATAGAAAAATTAATTGCCCACATCTTTTATTTGAAGAATTTTTCTCTAAAATAATATCTAAACGATTGACAGAGATAAAACAATTTGAGTATGATGATTACAAACTGCAGTGGAGAACGTTCTTTCTCAACATTAAAGAGAATTAAAAATGTGGTAAGGAACACGATGGGACAAGACCGTTTGAATGACCTCACTATTATGAATATAGAAAATGACTTACTTAAAAATATTGATTTGTCGAGTGTAATTTCTAAATTTGCCCACATTAAATCACGAAAATCCTTTTTGTAAATGTTTTGTTTTATTTACATCCTAAATTATAATACGTAATACAATTCAAGGGCCCCCTGTTCACATTTGCTACAGGCCCCGCGCTGGCTTGATCCGGCACTGGTTAGGGATATACATAGTTGTAGATGATACACTAACCATTTCTGCAAGCTGCTTTTCATTCAGGCGGAGTCTTTCCACTGGATATAAGATTTTCAACTGTTTTGATAATTTCTGACGAATTGGCCTTAACGGCCCGCCGCGATGTTCCGGACAGAGATGGTTTTCGTTCGACACTTTTATTTATTTGAAAAAATATGCCACGAGTCCGTAAACAGTTGACATTTTTCAAAAATGATCTAAAGCGATTTTTCTTTGCTTGCGAGGAAAAATTCTAGGAAACACAGTATCCATAATTGACCAATTTAAAATTTGATGCTAGTAGTAAATTCTATATTTCGTCTTAAGTTATTTATACTGGCATTAAATTTAAAAGAAGAAAAATGTAGAACATTTAATAGAAATTATCCATAACGTCTTTCAGTGTTATACTTCTATTTTATTATTATAAGTTTCAAACAATGTTGCAATCATTGTGACTGATTATGTATTTCATTTTATAAACTATATAATTCATTGTCATCAACAAATATTATTATTGTTTTGTTTTGTTTTGTTTGTGTTTTCAAGTTTAATATACCACGTAGTAATGAGAGTTTTTTGTACTACACAACAATTTTATTCATTATTGTAATCTATGAGGGAAAAATATGATTTTAATTTTATATTTAACATCTTTATTCGTTTTATCAAAATGTTTCATCCAACAAATCGTTATATACTTATCTAAGTAATGTTTAAAAGCGGGAAAATTGCAAAAAATCAACTGGTTGATTAATATACTTTCTAGTATTTAATGATTTCATTATTTGCAGTAAATTTACACCTGTCTCTTGTCCAGTCTAAACCTGTAATCAAGGCCTTTAATCATACCTATTGAAGGGATATAAAATAAACTTTAGGTTAAAAAATTATTGTTATTATTACAAAATACCTCTAATTCATACTTACCATATGTGAATTAATGAATTAACTATTATTTTTATAATTACTGAGGGGATAAATTCCTTGTTATGATTTAACTGAAAGTTGACATATTTATCTGTCATTTTAAGGTTAATTTTTTGATTAAAGGTTTGAATGTTTTAACTTGTAATTAAAAGGTATCTACTAGTTAAATTATTTAGGCTTGAATTGATAAACCAGCCTTAAATAACACAAAATATTATTCTTGCAACATATTTTACTTTTTACATTAATTTGCTCTACTCCATTCTCATTCACAACTTGTCAATAGGTGGTAGATGCTGCCATCTCTTGCTTAATTTACGGTACTTAAGTGTAAACTTTAAGACCTTATTTAATATAGACGGAATCGAAAATCGTAATATTTTATAATTTTGTGCACATCTACATGGTCATAGCTTTCATTTAAAAAAAAAACTATAAAATCGGTTCGCTGGAATTCCATAACTAAGGCCCAAAACAAATCATTATTTATTTATATATATATATATGATGTAAAATGTGGATTCTAAGCCAATTTGGCAAGAATAAATCTAATCTAATCTAATGTAGTAATTATCACGGAACATGATAGATAGGTAGGTATTTTATATATAAATAAAAAATGACTTATTTTATTAGAAAATTGCAAGACACATGTAGGTAGTTTAAGTTTATAGCGAATTCAGAAAAACTCAAAAGTAGATACATTTTAGTTTTGGCGTAGGGTGAAATTCGAACTTATCTATATTTGTATTTTGTGCTTTCATTAAATTAAATTTTACATTTCTGTTATATTTTTCATGTTTTTATGCATAAAGCCAATATTTTTACCTTTTATTTAATGTTAGTTGGAAATAATTATTTTTTGTGCAATGTAGTTCATGAGTTGTAAAAACCATTAGTATTACATTTTCGTAACTTTTATTCCTGCTATTACTTTTTTACATCTTTCATAGCAATGGAATAAAATAAAAAGTAGTACTTGTTATTAAGCTAAAAATTTTATATTGTTATCAGTTTTAACTTTTTTTGCACATAACAGTTACTGTGTGATTTAGTGAAATGTTATTATGCAACTGAAAATTGCATTGAAGTTGGCGTTAGGAAAAAATAAATTTATTAGATAGGTGGCGACAGCTTGGCCAAGGCATCGAGAGTCGAGAATATTCACTCCAACTAATCTGCATGTAATACAAGTAAAGTAGACACGTTTTCATTTTATTCCGACGAATTTCCTCCGGCTTTTGAATAATAAATTTGCTAAAACTCTCTATTAAATTTCCAACAAAAACAATAACTACGTGAATGTTAAAAATTTATACTCGCGACCCCAACATTTGTAAGATAAATATTATTTCAAAATGGTATTTTCATTTTCATTACTGTTTTTGTTCCTGGAACAAAAATTTAAGCGAAATGTAAATATTGCAAAAAGTTAATTATTTGCTAACCCTTGTCAGAATTACAGGGTTTTCGGATATTACATATTTCATGAATACTTATTACCATTCTAATCAAAGATATTATCGAGGATTTTATAATTTCAACATTTCTGATTATTAATCAATAATTTTAAATTTTAATCCTGAAAAACAGGCTTCTGACACATGGGATGAACTGTCAGCGTTGGTTAAAAAATATTTAACCAAAATAACAATTTATGGAAGAAATTTAAATTACTCAATAAATATGCAATATTACGTATTTCATACAGTCTAACTGATTTTATTGTTTATAAAAACTTAAATTTGTCGTGGCATCGAAAAAAGTAAATTATCGATGATTTTTAAATAATTTCTTCAACGCTTTCTTATAAATTTTCATTTCTGATTCTGTTAAGATAGGATAACACGGTTTAAAATTTTGAAATCAGCTTGAAATTCTGTTTCATATTATATATCATACGATTTTTGCAGATGAGCGGTTCGTGAGTTACTAACATGAAATTCCTCTATAATTTTAAGCATCTGCAATTTGGCTAAGTTCGCTTTTTTCATCCAAAATTTTGATACATTTAAATATAAACAATATTACGTATTTAATACGCGTGGAAGTGGTTGATAGAAAATATAGAAATGAGCCGATTTTCAGATGTTTAAAATTTTAGAGGAATTTCATAAAAGTTTTAGTTATGGTAACTCGCGAACCACTCAAAAAAAATCTTTTCTACATGATATGAAAGAGAATTTCATGCTGAATTCAAAATGTCAAACCGCGTTATCGTACCTTTAACAAAATTACAATGGTGGATGAAAAAATAAAAATTTGTAGGAAAGCGTTGACAAAAATTATCGATTATTTACTTCTTTCGATGCCATGATGAATTATTACTGTTATAAACACTAAACCTGTTAGATTAATGCCCGGTTGCAGAAACGTTAATCAACGCATTGTTCGGTTAGCGGTTCATCAAAACGAACAAATGCAACGCGATTTTTTGACAGCAATGATTTAAATGTCATAAGAACATGGAAACTGATTCGAATTTGTTCGTTTTGATGAACCGCTAACCGAACAATGCGTTGATGAACGTTTCTGCAACTGGGCATAAGTATTAAATAAGTAATTTTATATATTTCAATAATTAAAATTTATTTCATAAGTAAAAAGTGTAAGAATCCTTTTTTGTATAAAAAATGTTGAGCTTTAATAATGTAAATTTTGATACGGGCAATTATTTTTGAGATATTTGCAAAAAAAAAAGATTTTGAATTTTGATCTTGAATAAATATCTTGGTGAAGTAGGATTTATGAGGACTTTTGACATTTCATTTATAATGGTGTATTTAAGGTCTGTACCAATTTTCAGCTCTATGCGAATTATTCCGAAGTTGAATGTCTATTTTGTCTGGACTATATAACTGCTAAAGTATAGTGCATTATGTTATATACCATGAGTTTCAGCTGAGATACAACATTTGCTATTCTGCCATTAATGTATTACCATAGATACTAGTTACACATACTGCATCGTTTCAGATAAAATGCAACATAGGTTATCAAAGTTGTCAATCTCAAATGAACTTGCCATCATAATTTACTGATTTATAAATGACTTGAAAAAGTAATATCTATAAAAAATCAATATATTTTAAATCACAAATTATTTTTATTTTCTTCATTTCACACAGTTTTTGTTCTTGCCCTTTTCGTATTATATCAATCACTTTTAATTTTTTTAAATATTCACGAAACTGTAGGAGGATTTGGCCTACGACGTTCAGGATATAAATTCGCAAACATGTCACTAACATTTCTCAAACTGTAACCAGAATTCTACCAAGTAACCATTCGAATTTTTTTCTTCTTTAGTAATTAAAACGTTATGACAAGTACATTGACTACTTTGACAACCTATATGTTGCATTTTATCTGGATGCATTATGTGTAACTAATATCCATAGTAATACAATAATAACAGAATAGTAAATGTTGTATGTTAGCTGAAACTCACAGTATAACATTTACTTCTCTGAGGGCCGGTATTTCCATCTTCGGATAAAGTGCTGGATAACTTATTTGTCGGATAAATGAACATTATCGCATCAAAAAAAGACATTCAATATAATTTAACTCATTTACGCTCTTATTTCGATGCGATATTTTATCATATATCTAATGGATAAAGTTCTGAATAAGTATCCGTCAGATAAATGATAAAATATCGCATCGAAATAAAATCATAAATGAAGTAAATTATATTGAATGCAATTTTTTGATGCGATATTGTTCATTTATCCGACAGATCAGTTGTCCAGCACTTTATCCGAAGATGGAAATACCGGTCCTTAAACTGACATGTTACGAGTACATTTATACGTAACATGTAGGTACTTAATTATATTTGTAGAGGTTTTCATTTTAAAAATAACTTTAAGTGTAAAGTAGGTACGTAACTACATATTTATTGTCACTGAATCGTTGGTCAAAACAAAAGAAAAAAATTATAAATTGAAAATTATTAAGAAACTATACAGCAATTTTTAAATTTGGAAATGAACAATACAATAGTTGTTTACTCAATTGACGAGATATTGTATTAACAATATAATGTTCAGTACCTGCAGAAAGACGAGAATCCGTGATATATGCGTTTAACATGGGAAATCAGTTTTTTTTTTAAATATTGTTTACCATTGTCACGTAGAATTTTATGGGATATATCATACATTGAATTTTAAACCTTGATAATATGGCTTTTTTTGGTGCTTATAGTTTTAAACGTGTTAAAAGTAGATATTTATGTGATATTTTTAAGAATGTGCTCCGGGTCAACTCTCAAATACCACTGTTTGCCGTTTTACTTGTTTTGACAGATTAATTAATATATATTTTTTTAATAAATTACTTGGTCGTCCTATACAGGGTGTAAATGAAATAAGTGCATTAAATTTAACCAGTAATATAACTCGGCGAGAGCGACAATATTTCTTAATAATTTTTTCTCGAAATCGCATATTTTTTTAGCATTTTTACCACCCCGTAAATTGACGAGTCGTTCCAAATATTTTTGTGATAATTGAATGCAGTAGCAATAGCTATGAAAAATTTTGTTTTAGAAATTGACAGTCCTGTCAATTGTTGCAATTAAATTTTGACAGTAATAAACTTGTTTATAAGGTAAAACTCTGTCAAAATGCGAGTACACAGACATTGTAATTACTTACCTATGGTTTATTTATTTATTTTTTTACTCGTATCTGCACTACATTTTACTTGACATCACGGTTGACATAAAGACAGTGTCATGGAGTTGCAAACGCATTTACACGGAGCGTTTCCAAATCATCACCAAATCATTCTGTTCTTAATATTCGCACATTTGTTAATCTTGTACATCTTTATCACATCTTAATACGGAGTGTCACATATGACAATTTTTAAAAAAGCAACAGTTATATCCATAACATGCGCAAAAAGTTCTGTTTTCAGCACATAACAGACTTCAATTTTGGGAATGGCTCATAATGTTCATTAATGAGACTGAATTTACTTGGGAAGGTGTATTTATTATGCACAATACACATCTCGACAGACGAAAATGCTGTAAAAATTTTCATTAAAACATATTTGAGCGGGAACAATAAATGGACGACTAATTATTGGTACTCATGTACCTCTTTTAAATGGACAAAAGTTTGTACTTACATTTTTTGAATAACGTATTTAAACTATGATTTATCGACGATAAATAATCATCTCATAACCTAATAACTATGCTTTTGCTCTTCCTGTCGTTACCTCATCTCGCCCCTCCTTGTTTTCCACTATTCACAGTTGATTAAAAAGTCTGGTTTAATACACAACTTTATAATTTTGTTATTCAAAATTATATTTCTTTATTTTAAAAATTGTACTATTACGTATTAATAAATAATAAATGTTATTTCCGTAGATTCGTTTATTAATTACTGTGACTGCAAGTGTAACCGACAACCGACAATTTTTGAGCTGTTTGTATCCCACTTGATTACGGGAGCAGTTATTTATTCTCCATGGGCGCGCGCCGAAATATGCAGTAAATCTTTAAAGAATTTTAACTCAAAATCTAAAAGACTTAGAAAAAAAAGTTATTAAGAAATATTGTTGCTCTCGTCGAGTTACATTACTGGTTAAATTTAATGCACTTATTTCATTTACACCCTGTATATCTTAGAAGAGAAATTTTCATTTTACTCGTAGTTAAAAAACAGAATATAGGAGCATTTTATACTTGGTGAACTGTAAAACTGCAATGAAATTTCAAGTATCTAACAAATTAAAAAATTCTCATCACCATCTCATTCGTGAGCATGAAATGAAAGTAAAACAAGGTCTTCCTCGTGGACAATGTGACAATAGTAAAATGGTGAGCTGCGCTGACAAGAGCTGTGTTCTTAGTATAAAAAGGAAATACGCATTTAGTTAAAGCGAGCGAGAGAGGAAACGATCCATACACGTACGGCAACCATTAAAACATGAAATTGCTACTTAGTTGCAAGTTTCTTTCACCCGGCTCGGCCAAGCTACAAAATAATAACGCAATTCCTATGGTGCATACGCCCTAAACAATTATGAAAATGAACTGATACATACGTGGCGCAGAGAGCTTTTTATAACGCGCCAAGTGCAGCGTTATTGCTCTTTTTACTCGACTTGTAATATGTGCGAAATGAAACTGGAGAAGCGGAGATGCTATTGTTACAAGCCTATTCGCTAACCGAAATAATAGAAATGTGCTGTACTACAAATACGAATATATGCATTCATTAGTGTAAATATAATTATTGTGAAAATATAGGATAGGTATACTGCATTCAAACTTCTTATAGTATGACTAGCGAATGAAAGTTGACGTTTAAATTATTTTATAGATGTGCTTTCTTTTGAAACCCTAGAGAAGAATAGAATTGTACGAAATATTTAAGTATGAAATTTTTGCATGAACCCATTTAAATACTGGAGTAGGAAAGCACAGAAATTCATTACTATGTCTGGCTAAAAATAAGTTGGCCGACTAAGGTAACTGAATATCCAAGCAGGGGTGCGTTAAAAATATTTAAACATTTTTCGTTTATGTTGATATAACAAAATACTTTAATCTGTAAACTATTTCGTTTGGCAATTCTATGAAATAGGATTATTTTAATTTTCTCTAACAGTAATTCCGACTCGAGGGTTGCTTACACCTGAGACAAATGAACTAGAATTTGCGGTATTAATTTTTTAAAATACATACCTGAATCCTGTTGCTAAGGTCATTTTAAATGCCTCCTGGTATGGAGTATAATTCTAATCTTCTGTAACGGAATACATAAGGATCAGTTTCCTTTCAAACCAAATATAGGGAAATGTTTTCAAAAGAAACCACATCTATTAAATAATCTAAACGCCCAGAATTACGTATGATTTTTATCAACTTATCTTTTTATTATTTCGTTGGTTGTGTATGTCATGTCAAGAGATATCCTAAATAAGTACGAGGTATGGCGTCCATAAGTATCCGGAATCGTTGCCTAGAGCTAAGCAGGTGATCGCTGGAGCGTAATTTCGTTTTCTTGGGTTGGCAGCCACCACTAGGGAAAGCGTCGAGCCCCCCGGCACCTCTTTTAGTTAATGTCTACGAAAGCTGCTAGTTGTTTCTTACAATGCGTTTTTCGTACGTCTGATTTTGAATTGTCGTCTTGGGGACAGCGTGCAAACATCAAATTCTGCCTTCTGCTAGAGAAATCACCATCTGATTCCCTTCATGCCAAAGAAAGCATACGGAAATAAGGCGATGGAAAAATCGACTGTGTATGAGCGGCACAAGCAAAAAGTAATGGGAAAATGATTAGGAGGTGTCTTTTGATTACCAGGGCGTGATTCACCATGAATTTATTCATCAAGGACAAACTGTAAACAAAGGAACTTTAGTGGAGATCCTTTAACGGGTATGAGACGCAATTAGATGAAAACTGAAATTTGGATAAAAATCGATAGGTTTTCACTGCATGATAACGCTCTGATAAGTCGCTGCCCGGTGGTGAAAAATTACATTTGCTAAGAACAATGGAACCACTTTGGAATACCCCTTCTATTCTTCAAACCTTTCACCAGACAATTTTTATCTGTTCCCACGACTAAATATGAAATTAAAGGGACAACGTTTTACTAATCCAGCAGAAGTGTTCTGCACTGTTTACGAAAGATGGAACAATAATATTTTATCAACCAATTCCGGGAACACTGACGCTACCTCGTCACGACATATTACCCATTGCTGGGTCTTCCATTCTGCTTTATATGCAAATATAGGTAATGATGATGACATATTCGTACCGTGCGAGCGTTTACCAGGCGTCATCATAGGGGTACTCTTTGCTGACGTGGTCAATACACCACAGGGATCACTTTTGTGGCATTAGAAATTCAAAATAATTTTGAATACGATAAATAAGTATTATTACAATAATAAGAAATAGTTCATTCAATTGATTAAGTGATTTTCTCCTATTCTGGTCCGGGCTTTATTCTCTTAAATTTTTGGAACAATATTTTAACAACCTGCATGTTTTTAATCTATATATATAGTTCTGCTAATTAGTAAAATATTAGCTATTAACATACCTAGGAATGTTATGCATATCATAATTGCCGCAGATGTCTGTTTAAAATCCGAGCTCGTAGTGCGAGGATTTTAAGACATCTAAGGCTTGTTATGATTCATAACATCCGTGATTTGTTCAATAGTTTATCGGTTTCAGAAAATAAAGATATTATTAGTACCTAAATATTATTTTTTGAAATTCTCTTATAATGCTACTGTCAGGATGCTATGGTAAACAGAATTATTTTGACATATATAAATATGACATATATTCAAATTAAGTGCTTTATTCCTCATGTTTAAAATACAGTAAACTGTATTTAGAACGATACACTAACGTTATCTGTATGTATTAATGAAGAGCCATTATACTTTCATTTTATTTTCATTTTATAGACCGTTATTGACGAGTCAGTATGGTAATAATATTTCCGTATATATACAGTTATTACCTAGACACCAGCCTATTTCAGTACATGTTAACATTAGATTAATATCCTAAAATTGGTAAATTATATTACCAATCTGTTTTAAGATAGAGTAGTAGAGTTTATCGCTTATAAATTTGATAGAATTTAATAACAAATGTATGCATTGGATTGTTTTCTAAATGAATAAATGATCAAACCTAACTATCTAAAAGAGCTGTAAAACTTTACTATTCTAAAAATGATTGACATAAAATTGTAGTAGGTCCATAAACCAACAAAATTTAAAATTCTTCATTTCTTCGCGCGTTAACGAATGTACATACAGAAGCAAAAACAGTAAACTGGACCATAAAAAGTCCTAGAGAACGATTCGTTAGAAATTTACGCCTCGAGATTGTTTTATTTTGTTTCAAATATCGCCTACGTTTTATACCCTCAGAGTGAAGAAGAATGTTCAGACTTCAGACAATTGTAAAAAAGAATTTGTTGCGTAAATTTATACATTTATTTTATTTGTATTTTCTTGAAAGAAGTGTTTTAGGAAAATGATTAATTGTACTCGTATGTGCATTTGGTATTTATTATTATGAAATTATGTTTGAAAAGAGGCATAATTATGTATTTACAATATTTTTTTAATCATAATGAAAATTATAAAATATTCAATGAGATTATTTTATAATTATAGTCGGAAGGAAAACGAGAGAAAATGAATATTAAAAGTTATCGAGCACTTTTTCTGTTTTAATTAATCACTTACTTTCTTCTATACTTTCCATATTTTTTGATAAATCAAACAACTTGTAGGCTGTAGAACTTAGAGGAAACTATTATACTTGGTGTGTATAAACTTTTTTAATATTGTTAATTGCCTTGAAAGTTATTAAAAACTTTAATTTTAAACACACTTATAGCTCGATAAAACTAAGTATTCGTGAGCTATTTACATTGTCAAGGAATATTTAGTATCTAAAATAAAAAATAAAATATTTAACTGTTTTATATTCTATATCACATAAAAATTAGTCATATTCTCATTTTATTATTATTTGTGGATAATTATCTAAGTTTATGTTTAATTAAAATTTAATATTCATATTGAATGTCATTGTTGCAATGTTATTAATTTTTTATTACTTTCTGGAATTGTCGTGTTCACTATATACTTACTTGGTTTAAATGCCAAATTTAATTGTCTACAATATATATTTATCATAATACTTGGTGAATGATGGGTCCCAAGGGAAAAATGATTGGACAAGCAGTCTACTGGTGAAAGCTATTTATTTCTAACCGACGTTTCGACTAAAACGTTAGTCTTCTTCAGGGCAAGAAATGGTCAATTACATATCATTGACCATTTGACCCTGAAGAAGACTAACATTTTAGTCGAAACGTCGGTTAGAAATAAATAACTTTCACCAGTAGATTGCTTGTCCAATCATCTTTCCCTTGGGACCCATCATCCATTCTTCAGTCGATCATCGATCAAGTTCAATACTTGGTGAAGTTAACGTCGTCATTCTACAAAAAAAGATAGTTCATTATAAAAAAATAATCTTAATATGTTGCGATTGCTCTTTGGCTCCTGACTTCGTTCCCATAAAATTACTTACCAAAAAAATAGTAAAAATGAAACAAACAAAATAAAAGTATTGATCACCTAAACCCCAATTTTCCTAGGCATCCTAGTTCATTACATTGGAGTGTTGACCGCGACACCAAAACATACCTACATAGGACTTTAACATATTTTCATAATATCCTGCTTTCTTAATTATTTTAGGTAAAAACGTTTTAAATTCTGCTGAATTGAATCAATTAGCAAAATAAATTTTTTATGCTTCGTAATGGCAAAAATTATTTTTGAAAATGTCGATAATTACAGCATAATGGAATGGATACAGATTATTAAATTAACAAATGTTTCACAGTTTACCTGCCAAGTTAGATTAATATATTTTTATTCGGTATTATTTGTATAATAGTAACATCTGTTCAAGTGAACAATTACCCATTAATTTAAATGAATCAGAAAATACAAATAATAATAGAAATAATTTGATCTAACTTTAGAGATAAATTGTTAACATTTGTTAATTTCAATTCCATAGCTATCGCTATTTTTTGTATGATTTTCGATATTTTCATACCTAGTTTCTGCCGTTATAGTACATGCAAAATTAATTTTGCTTACTGATTTTAAGCTCTACAATTTTTGTTTGAAGCTTTTTAACCTAAAATAATTAGGGAAGCAGGAAACTATGAAAGTATGATTTTACATGTTGAAGTCATGTTCCGGTCAACATCCTGTATGTATCTTAATCAAAAGATTGACGAACAAAATCCGGAATGCGATTCAATAACCATGTTGCAGTTTAAAATTTACTACTGGACGTAGTGCGTATTTTAAAGAAAATGGAGTGCATTATATATAATCTGTTACAAAATGCTGTGTGTAGGGTTTTGTTTTTCACTCGTGGGCATTGCCAAATGTAAAGTTATTTGATGTATTTTAATATAGACAAACACTTTACCTGGAATAGAGCCAAGTGAAAAGTTTCCATCTGGGGCAGATCTAAAGTGGCCAGTCTGGAAAAGCCTCAACCGCCTACGAACACAGGTCGGAAGATGCAAGACGAATATGAAGAAATGGGGTTATATTGATGGTTCAACGAGTTGTGAGTGCGGTGAAGACCAAACAATGAACCATCTCCTCATTTGCCCAAACCTTCCAAGTAGATGCACCTTCAAAGACCTTGCAGAAGGGAATTCTATTGCAGTTGATTGTGCCCGTCACTGGTTGCTTTCTATTTAATTTCTTATTATGGTCCCTTCAGTATTTTACATTTTGTAACTTTTAGTGTTTTTTTGTTTCTTATTTATAGTTATATTTTATAATTTATATGTATGCTAAGTTGGATACGAGTAATAATAATAATAATAATATAGACAGTGGAGATAAATCATTTTCCGATGCGTTCCATATGAAAATGTGCCAATAAATCGGCATGTGAGTATAGTTAGAAAAACAAAATAAATAAATAATGTATTGAGTAAATGATATTAGTGTTTTGGTGTTGGTTGCCAGATTTGGGCCGTGATAAATCTTCGAATAAGATTAAAACATACTCGAAGTCCTTGCTTGGAGAAAAATGACCTGTTTTCTCTTTTTACAAGTGTTAGAACTGCTCACACAATTCAAACACTGTTTTCATTTCGCGGACAAAAAGCCACCTCATCGATTCCGGAACTCGCGGGAAGACAAAGAAGAATAAGAACAGGAAACGAGCAACTTTGGTTCAGGGTTGGACCCGCTCCATTCGCACTAGATGAGATCATTAGATGTCATTCTTGCATCATTATTACGCATAAACATTAAGAAAATACTTTTTATCAGACTTTTCGCTCCATATAAATGGTAATGAATATTTCAGTCGAAGTATTTTCCTACGAAATTAATTTAAAAATTCTATATCCAACAAGTAACCCTGTATTTGGCAAAGAATAATACAGGTATATAACTTCTACTTTATTCCTAAAAGCATTTAAACGAGTCTTTCTAGCTTAACATTGTTCAACGTAAGTATCAACTCGTAGGTAGCTGTAATGTATTTTTTTTATGTATTTGAAAAATGTTATTTTCGAATAAGGTTTAATAGTTACTCGAAATCTCAGTCAAACAGCGTTTATTCTTACAACACCGATGTTTCGTTACACACTTGCACCTTCTTCACGGTCTATATTTAATAAAACAAAATAATTACGAAATAGCATGGACATTATCATACTTACAGTAAGATCTTACAGATTGCTACATATCATGCACTCAAAATATATTAATACTTTACATTCAGTTTTTACACTTAATACAAAAATTCATAAAGAGCACATACACGTCCATTTACCCTCAAAATGGACAACAGAATAAATCGACAAATAGCCGGAAATATCATGCGGCAGGATTATTTGGTGTCATCATCGATATGGACTCCTATTGGTCGTCTGTATACCAATGATTGTGTAGCATTTTTCTAGGAATTTAAATAAAACGAAAAGAATTTAATTGAATCTCAATTTGGCCTGAAAGTTTCTTTTTTCTTTATGAACATGTCCAATACACCAAAATATACGCTATTTAGTCCTTGTATATCAGTTCTTGCATTAATGTTGTTGGAATCATCCCTGATATGTAACATTTCAAGAAATATACGTTTGTAGTAATTCTATTCTTCCAAAATCTCGAAATAATCCAAATCGAAAGTGTATTGGAATGTTCACCGACCCAAGGGTCTCGGGTAAGGTATGGTTGTTTGTGTGTGACATAATCATCTGATCTCCATCAATGCAATGAAAGCGTCGCAAAAGTTCAAATAATAAATCGACTCACCTCCATATCTGTATCAAATTGTAATAAGTTACTCTAACTTGAACTTGAATACAATAATGAATTCATTAGGCCCGGTTGTTCCAAGTTCAGATAAAGTAACAGTTTACTATTTATCAGATAAATTTATTCTACCGTCTTAACCAGAGAAGATATTTGGGTTGCTCCACGATTTTTTATTCTCCGGATAGCTAACTGGTAGATAGCTAACAAAAAGATTACAATTGTGTTAGGATAGAGTTAGTTTGAAAAGTTGGCAAATTGGCTGTCACACTGTTAATAAAAGTTTGGTTTTTTTTTCGCTGTTCTGTGTTTTGTTGCAGTTGTAGTTTGAACGTTATTATTATTATTAATTCGTGTCGAACTAATACAATATATAAAAGTACATACGTATAAATACGTCAGAAAGTCACTAATGTGTATTTATATATCCACTACTTGGCTATACATGTTTGAAGAATACTAGTTCGTATCACAGAATTATATACTGGTTAAAAAACAATACCCAGAGTAGTTTGAATGTTTAGAAGAGGTGTCAATACAATTTGCAAAAATGAGTGAAAATAATACAAAGAGAGAAAAAGCAGTTAATTTTACTACTGTAGAAATAACTAATCTAATTAAATTAGTCGGTAAATACAAAAAATTGAGTCCGAAAAGACAAATTCCGTCTCTTGGAAAGAAAAAGACACAAGTAATCATTTAAAAAATTATTTAAATTTTAGTTGTAACCGAATCCACGAAATAAAAACAAACACTTTGTATTATTCTGCATGCGGTTGATTTATGAATACCCCCCAATATCAGCTAGATGTAGATGTAGATATAGATGAATGTTATTTCTCAAATTATGCTTCCTTTAAACTTAATCGGTAAACACATAAATTGGTTTTCTATTTTATCTAACAAATAAAGAACTGTATTCTTTAACATTCGAAATCGCATAAAATGTTTTAAATCATCCCATATTCCAAGAGTATCACATCTTTCTCGTACCATATACTCTTTTCGAAAATTAATATTATCAAAAATAAGATCCAATTCTTTATGATCACAGTTGTGCTGATTCACTACAATAATAATTAATAATAAGAAACAGGTTATATCATCAAAACAACACAAACGTTAAAATCAATTGAAGATGCTGTGGGTTCTCGGTGAAATACGATAAATAAGGAAAAAGTTACACACTGACATACAAGAATTCTTGTAAGTCTTCTGATTTCTTATGATGACAGCAACACCGAAATTATAATAAAGAATCATGTAAATTTTGTGAAACCTACCGAATGTGTAAATTTTTCCTTAAACACAAACGTTCCCTGCTTTTCTTCGTGTTTTCATTCCTGACCATTCGGTACGATATTCTTTGGATAAAACTCTTAACTGGTAGTCTGACTGTCTGTTAGCTATCTAGCCGTTAACGAAAATTTATCTTACTGGTAACTTTTAACAGCAAGTGGAAAAGCGCAAACTGAAGTTATCAATAGATTAAATTTTAATCGAATGTTTAACTATAGATGGAACAACCGGCCCAAAGTGTATTGAAATATTCAGCCAGAGTACATTTGTTCGCCATGTTATTTTGTGTTGATCTGCTTTGTTCGCTTATCCAAATCTTCGAATAACTGTTGGTCGTCCCGACGTATGTGGCCAAATATGCTGTAAAATGAATAGGAGAGCAGGATATTGCATAAAAATAAAATCCCATGTTAAATCCCTATGTTCACCCCTAACCGCCACCACCCTGTATTTGTTAGTGAAAAGAAAACTTTATTGGCTATAATAATAATTCAGTGACGTAGTTATTATTGTATTATACATATCCAATCTGTAAGCATTATAAGTTTCTGAATTGGAACATACTTGTACATAAATGTTCTCTATTTCTGATAACATCATTAAATTATTCATTGGCATTATTGTCAATATAAATTGTAATATCTGCCTCTATGACAAACATAATTGAGTATTCATACATAAATTGGAGATCAACTATTGTTAGTTTATATCGGTGATGAAGAACAATCATTATCCCTGGCACACAAGAATATTATCCTGTATATTGCAATTGGATCTCCGTGTATTCCTGTATTAATTTTAAGCAATCATTGTTAACGATGGCAATTATAACACAACACACAACTTTACATGGCATTAGTGATGTATCCATCGTCAACTTTGAACATTAGAGGTGTAATAATATCACAAGGCTTTTGCTTTGATTCGCTCTATCACGACTGCTTCATAGGTAGGGCACAGGAATGTAACGTTTGCCGCAATAGTTTCGAGTAAATTGATTTTATTGTACCTGTTACGGTAGGCGGGATGATGTGCACATTGTAGGCTTAAAATTACTTTCGCTTGCAATTCAAATATAATAACAATAACCTCACCCAACCCACAAAAATCACTCTTAGAAAAGATGAAACGAGTTTTACCGAATAGTTATGTCAAATGATAGGATTCATATTGATGAGTCAGGTAATTTCATTACAAATGTCAAATGAACACTATCACTCTTTTCTGTATAAATTTTAGATGAAGTACCACAGTTACTATAATTAATACAGACAGATTTAATGAAAACTGAGTATTTTATCTCTGTGTTCTTTATTTGATACGAGAGATACAATTAGTCGGCATCTTTGTAAATGTTTCTGATAATGAGAGGAGTAGCGCAACAAATATTTGCAGAGATGACGTCAAAGCAAACAATAAGTTTTTTTACCCACTGAGAAAAGTTCTTGTTATTTCCTACAAATGACGAGAATTTCTGTATAAAGTTTCATTTCTATTAAAAGCGTCGATACAAAAGGGAATACTTGGAACAGATTTAGTATTAAATGAAACCGCAGTCTTTTTAGTAATAGAAATTAATTTCATTTATTTCACTTCTTTCCTTACCATGGTTTAGTGAATTCTTCGATATGTCCCTTTAACAAATATGTAAGTAATATTAAAATTTGTGGGTTCGCAAAGTCAATAATAAAATTATAATGATTTCTTAACGCCTCAGAACAATAAATATACCTACTTTTTTTTCAAGTAGTTGAATAAGAAGTTATAAGTAGAGCTCCAAATTTGCATTGGGATCCCGAGAACTATCAGAGAGACAGAGATACGAAGTCGGTTAAGTTAAACAAGTTGCCCCATTAGAAATAGTTATTTGTATTACTAGTCTTGAAGCTTAATTTTACGTGTATTCGCAAAGCAGTTTCTGGACATGTGATACCGGAGCCTCCGATATTCTAAGGTGCCTGGAACTAGCTTTGTTGACGTCAAACTAGTGGTCCAACTTTACAACAACGTTTTTGAAAATATTGCGAAAACTGTGACAGATATGAAAAATGTATATAAACAGAAAATATTTATAAATTTATTGGTATTACTTGACTGTTAGTATGATTGTAGGGATGATGAGAAATAATTGGAGTTGCAGTCGTGGTAAACAGTGTTTTTTAAATTGGCAACTGACTTTAAGCTTGCAGCGCCAAATTTGAACTCACGGAGTTGAGATAAATTGACATTTAATAACTTCTTTTGTACTTAAATGTGTATTATTAAGAAGTACTGCATTTTTAAAAGTAAATAATATAAATATAATGGATAAAATTAATGTTTGTACAACCAAACTAATGTCACATAACATTATCTTACACAATCAACGATAGTTCCGAAAATGGCACCAGATATATTGCTTAAAGTCAGTTGCCAATAGTAATATTAAATTTCCTATGTTCCGATTCCAAATGAATCATCATCAGGGATAGTTAAAGTACAGTTGGAAAATAAGATCATTACATTACAAAATCAAAAATGTAAGGATGAAAATGTCGTCAAAAAATATCAGAGGTAATAAAATACGTGCATACATCAGGAACAACTAAAGATAACTCTGATGTATGCACGTATTTTATTACCTCCGATATTTTTGACTACATTTTCATCCTTACATTTTTGATTTTGTAATGTAATGATCTAACGACCGAACGTACATATTTTCTGTTATATATTTTGACAGAGAATTTTATGTTCTTTAATACTGTTTATATAAGTTTTTTTTTATATCTGTCTCAGTTTTCGCAAAATTTTGAAAAAGTTAACATGTATCTTCAGACCTTGGTATTTTATACGCTTCTTACGGCTAAACGATCGAACATAAATATTTTCTTAGAATAATTATTTGGGATGCAATCTAATTATTTAAATCGTAGAAATGGGCTTTAAGATCCAGGAGAAATTTATTTAAACGAAAAAAGAATTGTGAAAAATTCATTGACCTTTTGGGATTCGAATCCAGAGCCTTCCAGTCGCTAGTCGGACGTTCTACCAATTGAGCCACGAGTTCCCGTTTGTGTCTATGAATCTTTCACAAGCCTTTTTACAAATCGTAACGAGTTCACTCTCACAATTTGAGAGATAAATACTCAACGCTGGAAGACTCTGCGTTCGATTCCTAGCGAGTTCCATGAGTATTTCACAATTTTTCTTCGTTTAAATAAATTTCTCCTGGATCCTAAAGCCCATTTCTACGATTTAAATAAATATTTTCTGTTAACGTGCTATACATTTTTTCATATATGCCACAGTTTTCGCAATATTTTGAAAAAAAATGTGTATCTCCCATTAAACGCTGTAGTAAAGTGGGACCACTAGTGTGGTGTCACAACTGGAGTGGGGCTACAGTTTCAGACTCGTTAGAATATCAGTGGCTCCGGTGATACACAATATTTATGTGCCTACTTCTCACTAAATTTATTACCTAAATGAATTTAATTTATTGTCCAAATAAGAAATAGTAGGGATATTTTTTGTTGGTAACATCAAATGATTTAAATAATTTCAAATGACATTTATATACATTTTTTCAAACATAATCTGAAAAATTAACAAACATTTTTTTATTGTTTTGCATTGCAAGTTCAAATATAATTACTTACATTTAGCTTAAAATGTGTTCATTTAATTTACAAATAACAATTTAGTATTAAAAGTTTTGCTAATTCTTGTGTTGAAAATATTTATAGTTGATATTTCACCAGAATAATTCCAACTTATACCTACTCATAAAAGTCTATATCTTTTTGCCGGCCTAGGCCTGTAAAAAAGTGTTTTGATGATTTATAGATTAATATAAAACTACTTATATCAGACGGAGGCATAAAAACCATTTTAATGATAGACCGGTATTTGATGAATATATACGTGAATCCCTAGATATAAATGAAAATGTGAATTTTACAGATTTTTGTTTTTGCAAATAACTTCCAAATGAGAAATAATATTGGATTTTGAGTTGCACTTTTACTGTTTCCAGTGGCGACGTTTACTGTTGGAATTTGAGTTATGATTGCAAAGTTGTAATTTTTGTATGGGCGCCAACGAGGATATTTTTAGCTTTCCAACGATGTGTAATTTAACTATTTGTTTCAAACAGCATAAATGATCTTTTTTTGATAAATTTTGGTGAACAAATTATTAAAATCTATTTTTTGTTAATGTAGCCCGACGTCGTATGTGACGAATTTTATTAATGTCCTACAAAATAATTATTTACTTGTTTTTATGCCACCCTAGTATTTTTGTGTTCATTAATGCTAATTTCCATTTATCTTTTTACACTAAACACGGTGAGCACACTGTTCACCGTGTTTGGAAAATAGGTTATCTCTCTTGTACTCCTATACCTCGACAAAATATGTATGCCGAACTAAAACAGGTTTAATGAATCATAACCTATATGAGGATCTTGCAAAAACTCACCCATTGTTGAAGCAGCGCCGTAAACAAAATTAATAATTGTTTTTGTTCTGGCCCAGCCACCGTGATTTCTATTTAAATTATAGCTAGTTTCGTAAAGCAGAAAGGTGGTAGAGCGTCCAAGCAAAAACCTATTTTATTGTTCGCGGTTTTAATCTAATCATTAGCCATGAAGCCTAACTTTGGGGGAAGTTGTTATTTATTTGATACATAGACAAAAAAGGCTCCTCTTTCGGGAAATATTGCGTATTGTAGATGTTTTTGTTTGTGACATACGGGGAAATTAATTTGCGCTTGCCATTCTAAAGACTACAATTTCGTTTTTAATTGCTACTTTGTTCTAAATTACGATTATAAAATAAATTTATGATACTTTGTACAAATTTCGGTACCTATCGCAACATTATAATTATAATAATGTGCGACAAGACCAATGTTATGACTTATTTTGATTTTGAATTGCTAAAATTGTAATATTTTTTTTCTACAGTCTATATACAAAGTAACCATTTGCGCTCTCTTTTGTCAACGCAAAATGTCACTTTGCTGCTCTAGAGCGACAAAGTAGAAAAAACGCTCGCTCCTCAAATTTCTAACTATACAATGTTGAGAAATGTTACTTGGCTACATTCTTAATGGAAACGTTTAGTCAGGAATTAATGACACTGTAGTTACACATTACCCAATTAACAAGTCAATCTGATATATAACTGCTCTGTCGGTATGTTACATAACCAAACAAAATGCCGCACTGCTGTGAAAATAAAATAGGGCATTCATTTACAAAAACGAAAGTATAAAATGCTTATATTAGATTGAAGTAATAGCTCAAGAAGAATGGAAAATATTGATAAGTAAAAATAAATAAAAAATAAATTTTTGTTATGGAGGAGGACCCCATTGTGGCGACTGTAGAAAAAATCTTGTGTGTGTTTCGAGCGCAAATGGACATTGTCGATTTCGAGAGAATGCCTCGCTCCTGCGTCGCGCGGCAACAACCTCTCAATCGACAATGTCCCATTTTGCGCTCTTAATACACAAATAGCTAATAATTTTTAGGCAGTAAAACACATGAAATTAAAAGTAATAATAAAAAAAAGACTGACAAAGATAGTGATCAAACAAAATTTTGTCTATGCCCAGTAAGTACACTATAAAAATACAATAAAATTTAATATGAAAGATTTATCTCAATTTATAATAGTTAACTATTTGTTATTTGAAAATAAAATATTGGTCATGATTACCATAACATTTTACTTACGAAACTCCTCTAAGGTGACTTCTCAAAGGTAAAGTAAAAAGTCTCATTTACTCGATGTCGTAAGTCTCATAATTTGCGAGATAGCAGAGGTGAATCCCGTAAAAACTCATTTTCACTGCCATCTCGGGAACTATTGAAGATCGGACATATATTCGTGATTCAAAGTAACTTTTCCCGCCATTATATAGACTGCTTGTGATGCCACAAACCGCCTGTACAATCTGTAACTAATAGTGCATTTTACGCTTTTTGAAGAAGTTTAAAAACATTAAACTTGTGTTAAAGGATGTTTTAAATTACATAAATGACCTTAATTTCTGTGAAGGGGAAGAAATATTACATTCTGGGAATATTTTTAGTTCAAAATTTAGCCACCAGATGGAGGTTGCTCAACTTGAATCGCGAATAGTATAAAACTTTTCGACTTATTTTGACTTTTTCTCTATGTCCGATAAACATGTTACTCGTACACTTATTTCTTAAGACCCTATATAAACTTTGATAAACAGGTAGCAAATTTACTAGACCGTGATGTTCGTGAATATAATAAAACTTGGCGCATGCAGCTCTCTACTACTTCGCTAGATATAGTAATATATTTCTCACTAGGTATTTCTTCAAGCATTATATCAGTATTAGATTCTAGTGAACATTTCATTTCTTTTGGTAGTATATGAATATTTTATAAACTGTTCTCTTAAATGGTATACGTTCATGTAAAACGAATGCCAGAAACTAGGAGGCCCAAGGAAATGTTTCCGAAGGGGTAAATGAAAAAGAGGACGACCAGTGGTATGGTAACATGGGAAAAACATGAAGAAAGCCATGAAAGAACGAGGTCTCAAAAAAACTATTGGTTCCATTGAGACTTGCGAACTCGTAAAGGACAAGCCAATAGAAGAAGAGAAGAAGAATACATAAGTACAATCTTTATTTTGTAGGAAATACGTAGCCTGAAATACACAATGCGTAACGTTATTTTGTTCAGCATGTAAATGTGCGTTTTGGTTTTATTTACAAAAAAGAGGAACTAACCATTTATTTCATTGTTGTGTATGATTTAAAATCTCTTTAATATTGTTCGTGCTGCACGTGTAGCTATTGAAAATTATTGATGCGAGATAGAATTTTTTATAGATCGAAGGTTATTAATGTGTCTCTCATAGTATCTCAGAAATCTTAACACACGTTAGTAATTTGTAATTGTCACGTGTCAGAAGTGCTTGAGAGTTTTTTGTGCATTTTAATTAATGGAACAAAACGAACAATACAGGGTTTTCATATTGTCATACCTATTGATGTATAACGTAATTATTTTAATTTGAACTACTTTTTCATATCTTGAAAAATATTTTTTCCGGATATTGTTAATTATTTGAAGAAAATATGTCAAAAGTAAGTTTTTATAAGAACTGTGGAAATCACACTTTAACTTTGCCAATACGGAAAGTTACCCATTTGTAAAAAAGTGGATAATTATTTCCTATATTTTTATATTCTTAGATGCAGCAATCTTTGACCACCGAGGTGAAAACTATTTCTGTTAAAAACTAGAAACTATGTTTATAGTTAGATTATGTTAGAAAATCTGTGATGTTACTTTTAAATCTGTAGTAAGTACTCTTTTATAAAAAAAAAAAAATATGTTGTTTTATAAAAGTAGTGTATGTGTGTCAGTTTTGTAAAATATACTATTTCATTTATGGGATTCTAGCCTTTGATCTACACTTAACACACATAATTTGCCATAAACGTTAATTTTTAAATGAAAATATACATAAGTGTTGTTGGACGTGTTTTCTTTCTCGTTATCATTCCCAGGCTACTGTGCTTACCTTACTTATCGCAACTACTAAAATTTTATGGAGTGGTTGTTATTCTTAAACACTAAGGCTTGATTTATATTAGGGACACAACCACGATACGATAACAATATATTAACGAAACAATAACGATACTAGGCATTTACATTATACGATTCGTGCACAATACGATACTATATTTTTATGTACTTATTGTGATAATCTGTTCTATAGTGTATGTAATTTCACGTTTCACTCGTAACATAAATATCAGTTTTATGTAGCTATGTGCCACATAAAATTTATACTATTACGAAAATTGAAATAATGTAAAAAGTAGGTATTTGCATGAAATTTTCCAAAACTTACTTATAAAGTGGCAAAATATACATTAAAACTCATTACTAAATTAACATTTTAATGATGATAAATAAACCTACATTTAATTACAAGTCAGTTAAAAGTAAGTACATAGCCTTCATCTTTGAAAAACAAATTGCATTGGTAAAGTGTCTTAAATAGTTATTTGGTTACCTAGGCACTAAAGTATAATTTTTATTACGAATATGGAATTTGTTCTACGAGGCGATAGCCGAGGAGAATAAACCAAATGAGTAATAAAAAATACTTTAGGTCTGAGGAATATATTATGTTTTTTTTTTTCCGAAATCGTTAAATTATTATTCAAAAACATGAATAAATAGCGATGCATGTGTAAAACGTTACATCAATTGAATGCTGTCTGTTGCGATGGAGATGGTTGTGGTAACAAAATTACTGTCAACTGTCTTAAGATACTTTAACAGCACAAACATCACTTATTTCTTTGGACCTACCAGTTTACCACTAACTTAAAAATGATTATGACGTACCTATTCTTCAACTTATTTTATCTCTTTTAAATGAATTTTTTGTAAGACAATTACATATTACACTACTCTTAGAAATGTTAATTACATTATAGTAAGTATAGTAGCTGACATATTTTAAAATTTATTTTCATTGTATTTTTTAGCGCAAATGAAATTGACCGTATTCAAAAGTATCGAGCCAAGTTGTTGTTCAGAGTTTATATACCTTGTTTATTTATATTTATCATCAAATTTTCATTTTAATATTAAATTAGATTGTTGTTTAACGAAGTGGTGAAATATACAGTTACGAGAATCAGTAATGTACCTTACTATACATGGAAAGGTTTCTCGTGAGATAGCCGGCCTACTAATAATCGATAAAAGCTTAACAAATGGATTTATTACCAAATATAAGTTGACAATATCAGTAGCTGACACGCCAAGATGCGATAAGCCCCATAATGAAAACAGATAACATAATCTAAAATCCGTAGTAGATCCAAGAAACTGCTGTGGATATTTCGAAAGAAATTCGAACAGAAAATTTTGCCAATATCAGCCGATGTACTGAATGTCGATCTCTTGAAGAAGTAGGACCTATTAGACGTGTTAGTGTTTAGTTAGTAGAAGAAATAAAAAGTTTAAACTAAATTTTACGAAACATATCAACATTGGATTGGAGTAAAAAGTGCTATTGTCAGATGAATCAAAATTTGATTTTTCTGGAAATGATAGTACGAAGTATTTTCGACGCCCAGCAAGTACAAGATACAATTCTAGACACCAAATACCTGCAGTTAAGCATGGCAGAAGAAATGTGAATTTTTGTTGTGCATGTTCTTATGACTGTTTAGGTCCTTTAATTGAGATTAAAAGCACTGTGAATTATCTAATGTATAGGCATATTCATTATGCCAGAAAATATATGCCGGGGGGATAAATTTTTCAACAGGACAGCGATCCTAAATATACTTTGAAAGTCGTAAAATAATGTTTAGATCAACGAAATTTAAATCCAATAAAACATTTATGGCAGAAGTTAAAAATGCGTATCGGATAAGAAAAACACGGCTGAATTATGGAACCATTGAGATAATGAATACAAAAATTTTCCACAAGACGGTACTACAAATTTAATTAAATCAATGCCTCAATGATGTTTTGCAGTGATTGTATCAAAAGGAATTATAAAACTGTTAAATATGGAGTACAAAATCACATGTCAAAAAAAATTAAACCGATTTATTAATAGTTTTGAAATACGTATATCTCTGGCGCAACCCTTTTGATAGCAGGATCTTTTATTTACTAAATATCTGGTTCATAATATGAAAATATTTTATGCACTTATGCATATGTTTATTAATATAACTGTTTCATTTTTGAATCACCTTTACAATATATGATATGGTTTAAAAATCTGTTTGGCTCAATACTTTTGCTCGCCGCTGCAAATAAGAAATAACATTGTATGAGTTATATTAACATGTTTAAATATTCAACTGTTTAAATATAAATGAAGCTACTCCTACTCTTTCTATAAAATGAGACTAATTTATTAATTTTCCATTAAAGCAGTACATATCATCTAAATTTGTTAAATTTATTTCAACCTATTGAAAAAAGGAAAAAATAATTCTCGGTAAATTCAAATCACGTCTTTCTGATAATAAACCTTTGCGGTTTCTCCCCTAAATTAGAATACTAGTAATCCTGTAAATAATTAAAAGTAATTAATCTTGTAGCGGTGTGAGTAGGTAACCTCTGTAAGGGTTTGCGCGGAATGCAGGGCAAATGAGGAATGTCCTAGTCGGAATGTTATTAGGGAGTAGTCCCGAATAACTCCACTGCATATTAAAAATACGTATGAAAGATTGCACACGGACATCTACCGACATATATGGAGATTAAAATACACATATGAGTTAGGTGAACATTTCCAGCAAATATATTTTTTATACGGGATGGAATTATTCATAAGCCATGCAATTGTGGGGATGAATTATTAAAACAATTAGTTGATACGAGTGTTTTTATTATGTGTTAAATTGGTTGCATTCACACAAATACTTTTGCAAGATCATCTACAAGATTTTATCGGGAACCAGGTGTAAAGTTTTCCCGCAGGACTTTTCAAAAATCTTATAACATATGATAAATGTTTTAATTACTAACGTCAAACACTAAAATGTAAATGTAAAATAAGAACAGTTTAATTTATTCAATTTTTCCTATTTCCGTTAATAAAAAATATGAATTAAGATATCATTGGATTCTAAGGATGAGACATTGATTTTTTTATCTATAAAAAAAAACTATTTAACTGTATCGCTTATAAATAATAATCTACATATCGAAGCTAACACTGAAATCTCTACGGCTTTTCTTCCGATGCAACCTGTATAAATTCCGGAGGGCTCTTGCAGTGCGCAGCATGCGAATGCGCCATCTGCACTTGCCTCAAGCGTCAATTTACATACAAAAAATAGACAAAATCTTTACATTTGGATAAATAAAAGTAGGCATTTATGTAAGAAAGCATTAATAACAAGTTATTTTATTCCGCTTCATGAATGGCCACGTCGAATAAAATGTGTGCACTAAGATTCTATGAAAACAATATGGTTGCTAAGCAAACATCTATATTAAACTTAGACGGTTGTGTTTTGTACACATTTGTTTAACAATATTCGATCGTAGAAATCATTTATGGTACACATATGCAACGCTTTTAAAAATGACATTTATTGTACTTGCTTTATAAATATGTACGTTTTAAAAAATGGGAGAATGTATAATTGTTTAATGATATGTAATTTTAGATATCTATTGTAGTATGTACGTACATTGTATTTTCAATAATACATTGTCTAATCTTGCTATGAACATATTATTGGTTTATATTGTAAAGTTCATTACAAACATCAATGAATTTTGATTCGAATTTAAGCAAACATCAAACACTAATTTGAATTTTAAACCATTTGAAATTTGGTATGATTTATAGTCTGGCTCTTTCGTATTTGAGTGAAAATCAAATCCAATATTAAACCCACATACAAATATGTTTTGAATTTAACTGATATGAGATTAAAATCATAATAATCGAATAATACTACGCAATAGAAGCATTTTAACTAATATATTTCGGACGTATTTTCTGAAAACATACAAAGGGACATTCACATATGAAGATAATAATTCCTTTTTTTTCTCATAATATAAATTAATGTGACAAATCCTATTTCCAATAAATAAAAATAACAATGAAGCCTTCAAATTCAAAGTGATAGTATAGTAAGTACTTATACCCTTTTATATGATATGATTTTTGAAATAGAACAATATTGATAGCTGCATCTTTTTATTTATATTCTTATATATTTTTTCAATACGTACTAGAAACTCACAATATTGTTAATTAATGAATTCAAATATTTTTCTGTTTAGTCTGTTACTTATACTTCTTCAAAAAATTAGTTCCATCATTGAGTATGTATTTCAATCACGTTCGGAATTTTATGGTACAGTTTTTATTTTTACATAATGTTGTGTATATTTGTAGATTTTTATATAAAAAGAATTACATATGAAGGGTTTTTGTAAAAACTTAACAAGTCCAAAACATCAAATTAGCAGGAAAAAACAAAACATGCTTTTAAAAATTATACTTCCATGAGTGACAATTTGTCTCAGTTGTATAATAAATATAAAAAATGTACAGTTTGAAGCTTTATTAGGTAAATGCATAATTTAATAAAAGATAAAAATTGGACTTATTTGGCGTTTATTGGAATTTTGCATTTATCCGTTGAAAATCTGGAAAAAGGAGAAGAAAATGCAGTTTAAAAAATCCGCGTTTTACTATTTTGTTAAAAAAATCTCATAAATTTAACAAGTGTTATTTGGTTTACTTGTGTTGTTTTTTGTTATTATTTTCTGCGCGTGTACATGAAAATATATTCCGTATTTAAAAAAGGCAACAGCAGATAGTAGTGATAATTTCGATGATAATTTGAAATAAAGTAAATGTGTGACGTAGATATAGAGATCTGAAAATGGTATTGAAAACTCGATTATTTTCAAAAATAATAACTTTTTTAAACTTTTAATATAAATGATCCATGTTCTAATTTGTTACTCGATGGAGACAATTGTATAATAACTGTATTGTATTGCGCAAATTAATTGATTAATTTAATTAGAACGAAATATCGTAATCATATCGGGATCAAAGCTTCTGATCATTTACTAGCTGTGTCAATCTGCTTGTCGTATATTTCGACAATAACAACATAATTGTTTTAAAGGCATATACCTATGGTCTATGGTCGTCCCACCGGTAGTTATATAATTGTTATGGATTACGCACGTAGCAACAATGACAAATTTAAAGATCAAAACCATTGTCTATCACTGTGAATCCCTCAGGTAATATTTTGATCGACCCTGGAATATGACATTTGATATGAACCGCCGAGGGACATCCAGATATCCCACCTAATAACTCCGAACCGGGACATATCGGACTATCAGGCTTGGAAACATTGAAATTGGATTCCTGAACTTGCATTCTACATAGGGGAGATAAGATGTTTTATAATAATTCTGAAAAAATTTGAACTTTCTACTAGAACAAGAGAAATATACTTACTTCCTGATATAATAAAACAGAAAATATCTTTGCATACGAGTAGTTCGGATCACACCACTGTATATACTTGAATTAAAATCAAAACAGTAACGTTCATACCAGTGAAATAGGTATTCTCTTGAATTATGGGTTCCATTAAAAAAAAAATCTGATGTGGCCAGCACATTACCTTCCGTCAGTTCTATGGTTCTATGTATTTTGTACAAATTTCATACGGAAAGTTCCTTGCTAAATATTCTATTTCTTGTACATTACCTTCCGGCAGCTGCATGTATTTTATGCAAATTTCATACAGAAAATTTGTCTTAAATTATTATTTTGTGACGTTTTCTATATACAGTGTAATGTATCTGCGGAAATAAAAGATTTATTATTATTATTTCTTGTACATTACCTTAAAGCAGTTGTATGTATTTTATACAAATTCCATACAGAAAGCAAAAGATCCTATATTTCAGTAAAATTATGTCAAACACACTATGTTAATTTCACTTGACACTGACATCTTTCAATCAGAATTTTCTTAATATAGTAGCTGTTTTCATAGCTATAGCTACTTTATGAAATTTAATTTCTTTATAATTTTTTAACTCTATATCCATTTAATATTAAGTATAAAATGCAGTCAAATCGTATAGAGAATAAAATATTCTTTAATATTTATAATAACATTAAATGTGAAAAAATGATATTTAACATAGTTTTTTCAAGAAAAACTGTTAAAATCTTCAAATGATGGTACTTCCGGTTGACCAATTGTAACCAAAATCTAATCAGCTCTTCATATGGATGTAACGAAGAAGTATACGAAAAAATTATAATTTTTGAAACTGTAGTATTAGAGTTATCGCAGACGAAAATTTTGTTACACACACACATCCACACACACACACACACATACAGACATCATCGTAAAAATAGTAAATTCGTATTCTAGGGACCCTAAAACGTGCTTATTGATTAAAAACTCATCATCGAATTTTTTGACCAAAGACAATACCTTCCTTACCTAAAGGTGACGGAAGGTAATTATTAATATGTGTTTATTATATCTCTGTAATGGGGGAGTTTAGTCATGTTGAAATGTAATGATTTTTCCACATTACTGCAATACTATACATACATTATTACTTTCAATATAATAAAAGTAATAAAATGTAGCGTATTTTTTTGTACAAACGATATTAAATTTATCGTTAGTTAAATCGCCCGCAATGCAATGACGTATGCAGCATCTTTGGTTCGCCGTAGTTGTCCGCTACGAGCGCTAGTTTAGAATGAAAACATGAACGTACGTCTTCTATATTTGATATTGAAACGTCAAATTCAATGTCAAATCGCAAAAAGCAAATTATTTTATTTTAAATATGTAAATATAAAACCTAGAAATTAAGATAAACACAAAAATTAAATTGTCAAGTTACAATTATAAAAAACAGGTGGCCTCATTTTGCATCTGTCTCTTTATGTGAAGCACGTTTTGGGCACGTATGTCGAAACCTAATTCGCACAAAGTAGATATTATGTACGCCGTAATGGCGGAAAGAAAATATTGCAAAAGTTTAAAAAAAAAATTCTCCAGTATTTTTAAAAAAATTACAAAATACAAAAGTAAAAACGCTTTAGATTTAAAAATATTTTAACATATTAAAAAATCAGAAATTCAAAAACCCATTCAGTATTATAATAGTTATTTACGATATAAGTGGGGTATAGGCATTATTAACACACGTATTGTGTATTGCCCTACGAGCTCGCAGGGCGAGTTAGGGTAATCACATAGTGTGTTAATAATGTAATATCCCACGAATATCTACAAATTTTATATATCGCACTCATTTTAATTATGTAATAACCTTGTCTTCCCATTGAGTGATTTAATGAAAATTATTACCACACTAGAATTTCATTACCGCACTCATTGGGCTAACAAGGTCATTACATAACTAAAATAAGTGCGATATGGTATAATTTATCCCACGGTGATATATAATAGCTATTTATGTTTTTAGTTGCAAAATGGTTGTGCTTTTCGCACTCTTTCGTTCGGCAAATTTCATGTGCGAAAAACATAATTTTGCCACGAATCATATACAAAGTTTTTTTGTATTTACGTTCAGTTTCAAAATTTCAGGAAAAAAGATTTATTATCATATAAATTAGCTGTCACTTTTTTTGCGTTAGTGTAAAAAAGTGACAGGCTATCGCTGATTGGTTGATTTGGTCATTTTAAGGCACTAATGTTTTAAAGTGACAGGTGAACATTGGTTTGGAAAAGAATGTCATTTTGACATTCATAATGTCTAACAAAAACTTGACAGTATGAAACGGAATTACAACAAAAAATATTTTCGTAAGCTACTGAATAAGCAATACAAATAGGTATCTGACTTTTTTATTTGAATCATTTTTCTCGATTGCTAATAGTATAAAAGTTATTTGAAAAAGATAAGATGGACCAAAATGATTTTTTGTTTAAACGAAAACTGATCTAAATATATACGTAAATTTTGCAATTTAACCTCGCTGTATTATGTATTTACATATTATAATATTTGTAATAAGAAATACTTAAAATGTATATGTTAGGAACAAAGATCGAAAACGGCCAATAAGCGAAACACTGTCATGACGCTTTGTGGGTTAATTAGTTAAAACGAAGAAAAGCCAAATTTATAAGTTGTGCTTTAGTTTATAAATAAATATGGGTCTTATATAAAAATGTAGTTATATACTATACAATAATAGTATATTATACACCAAGGTTATGAAGAGTATTATTATTGACCGAGCGAAAAGATTATAATCCCGAGGGAATCGAGGGATTATAATTAGCGAGAGCAATAATGCTCTTCATAACCGTGGTGTATATACTGTTGTTTTTTTTTTACTACTAGCACGTAAATTATATTTTTGTGCAACCGGCCGCGAAATAAGCATTTCGTAGCCGCAATATAGGCCGCGAAATTATATTTCGCAACCGTTGTTATGGTAACGGCCGCGAAATTCATTTCCCGGACGTTGTCATGGTAGCGGCCGCGAAATTAGGTAAATAATCACTTTGACACTTGAAAATTGCATGATTTTGTTTATCAAATGTTAATCCCATAGCCACCGTGAAAGCTAACTTTCTATATACAATGAAACTGTTTAAAATTAATAAAATTTGTAATTACATACTTTTTACTGTTGCACAAAAAATATTGTGTACACCTTGTCCGCGAAATCCTTTAGCGCCCTCGAGATTTTCTGGCCTCGGCCGCAAGCGGCCTCGGCGACAATTTTTCTCTCGGTACGCTAAAGAGTGATTTCGCGGCCTTGATATACAAATAACTATTAAAGATGTTTATGTTAATAATAACAATACAAACATTTTGACATGAATATTTATATTTGACGTTTCAGATTCAATAATTTTTGTAACTCCTTATGAGTAGTGAAAATGATTTCACTTCAGAAATAAGAAAGGAGGCTCAACATGTATATTATGATACATTAATATGCCAGACAAAGCTCCATACATATGTATAATATATAAAAGTGTATACAATCTTTAAAAATTGGTATGTAATCTAAAGGTGATGAAAATGTGTTTCTAGCATATTTTCAAGAACAAGTACTTAATAAGAAGGCTTCGAGTCTATGGACCACATTTTTAAATAAATATATTGAAATGTAATTTATATAACCTACAAAAAGAACCTATCAATTATATAACATATTCAAATAATATAATTAATATTTGAAAGCGATAATAGTATCTACATTTAATATTTTAATATGTTTGACATCCATAACAGCCAAACAGCGTAGAGCGTTGAGCGCTGGCATTGAATTTATTCTTTATAGGGGTATTATAAATTCGATAGGTAGGCGGCAAATTTAAATTGTGAATCCAAAGTTAACACTTTTCTTAAGTTTGAGTCTAATAATATTTGAATTTGGAGGCTTGAGTTTCTTTGCGAAGTGACAGTTTGTATTATTGACTTAGGTCAATAATAAATTGTTATCAACCCTCAATTATTAATTAATAACAGGTCAATAATGGTATTTTCCTAGGTGAGTAGTGAAAAAATAGTTATTTGTATCACTAGGCCAGAAACTGAGCATTTGAGAGACCGAGTTTATTTTGACAGGCCGAGCTGAAAGCGAGGCTTGCAAATACGAGATCTCGCAAAACAGTTTCTGGGCGTGTGATATACACGATTTTTTGTACCGACTTCTCCATAAATTCTTCGTATATTTCTCTACACTTTATTCTATGTTACATAACCTAAAAAATGAACGCATATTTTTATCGGTTTTGCATTGCAAGTTTAATAATAATTACTTACATTTACATATCTATTGAAAATATAACATACAAACATTAGTTATATATATTTTATATATTTTCGCATATTTTTAATGACAGATGGCGGAAACTCAATTGTATCACGTGAAGTTAGTTGTAGTTACAAAACAAACTGAAACTAGTCCTAAAGTTGGAACTTATAATTAATCTATACGAGATGTCAGTAATGACAGCATATGATTGTTTTTATGACTAAATTTAGTTATTTAAGTTACAACAATTAAAAATTTAGCCCTAAAATTTGTAACATTTCGCTAATTCATGTGTTCAAAATAATCTTAAATTGACATATCACAGTAATGCCAACTCCTTTTGACGGCCTAGGTCAGCAACAGCGCAATTTTGGACGATTTTGAGTTCTGTAATACTAGTCAAAATGGACGGAAGTACGAAAAATAAATTACATTCCTATAATTATTTTACAAATATCTTTTAGTGTGGACAATGGCATTTATATTTCCTGGTATAATAAATAATAGAAATATCTAATGTCAGGATATATAGGATAATTATTGTTCATTTGCTTACTTTAATTGGCTGTGATATGCATATTTTAGTTTACTGGCACACTAACTGAATAGGTGACGGTCATCCGTGTGTGTGCGCGCGCCTTAGTATTATGTAAGTGCTTATCTTTATTCTATTCGAATTTACGTTTTATGTTCATATTCGTGAATGTTTTATTGTTTCTAATGTAATCCTGAAAACAGTAATTGTTGTCTTTACTTTAAGTTTTTGTCATATTCCAATATTCTAAATGGTTAAACAATTATACAAAGTAGGTACCCATGTTTTGCTATAAATGTTTCTTTGGTATGTATTGATTTTAAGAGTTATTATGTGACATGTTTCAATTAATACCGCAATACAAATGAAATGAATAAAGTTTATTGGAAATGTTTCCGTTTGTAGAAAGTTGGTTGGCGAGGTTAAGCCACATCTGAATTTCCACTACATTTGTAAAGACATTCCTGGATATTTATATTCAAAGATGAATATTTCCGACTGAGATAATTCTCATCATCGCATGTAAAATGGAAAGTTTAATTAACGTATGGCAGAAAAATGTGGGTTTGCATTTCTCGACGGTTAGTGTAACGGTCGGGCGTTCAGCAAACGAGGTTCGTCTATTTGCCTTTATGTTTCGTTCACATTTTTCTCCATTTTAATGACTGAAATTTCTCACGTACCTAATGGCCTACGTGTGTTTGCTTTGGACATGAATAAGTTAGCTGCGTTTTAGATTTAGTTTTCACGTGCTACACTTATTTTTATCCCGGGGAGAAATATTATTTTTCGTTAAAAACTGGAAAAAGTCTTTCACTGCTATAGATTTTGTTGCTGTACTTTTAATTTAACCTGTTCAATATTTATGGGAAAGTTTTTTGTTTAAATCTCTTTAAACCGTCAGATTCAAATTTTCTAACTAAGAAGTATAGTTTATTTTATATCAATTGCCATGTTTGTTGTTAGATGTTAATGAATTGAGGATGAATCATGACATAATATTAACAAAGTTATTTAATATGGCAAATTAATTTATATTATTATTATTATTATTATTATTATTATTATTATTATTATTATTATTATTATTATTATTATTATTATTATTATTGTTTTGTCCTTTTTAGAAAAATAAATTAAAGTGACATTATAGGAAATGTGATGTGTGACACATATTTTAGTGGCTCAAATTTTTAACGTATACCTATATTTTTTACACTGATACATTTTTATTATTTGAACATAGGTCGATACTTTTATTATATTAAAGCTTTAAAGTTTGATATATTTTTTTTATAATTAAAGCCTGCAGTTTAATACGACTCATAATTTACTACTATTTGATTTTATTGGATTTAATTTATGTAATCTACTTATGGCCGGTTGCACCAACGTAACTTAAATATTAAACTTTGCTTAAATTGACAATCGAAATGAAATTATAATATATTGCTGTCAAAATTTCGCTTTGCATTTTTTTGGTTACGACTAGCTTACAATTTAAACCATGTTGGTGTAACTGGACATTATCGTAATTTTTTGCTTTTAATCGTTAACTGGTGACGTGGTTGAAATTTAACACTAGTGACTTGGAGATATTTTTTCTTGTTTTAAATGAAAATGAGTAATTTAGTGTATCTGCCTAGTAGAGCAATTAGGTTAAGAATATATGAGAAAAATTCAAATAAAATGTTGATTAAAAAAAAATCGAGATATACAAAAGTTTTAGTTTGGTGGGATGAGGAATAGAACCACGTCACCAGCTAAGGTAGGATTTTATAAATATTTAAATTGTGCAGTAACATTTGAATTTTATAAAACTTATTAATGACAAAGGAAGAGGAAGAGAAAGATGAAAATTTATATAACTTTTTAAAAGAAAACGAATATATGCGAAAGAGAATAGTATATTACTAACCGAGGTGGAAAGGGTTTCATTACTGTCTAGGACAGTGTTTCTCAAAGGGTGTGCCGCGAAAATTTTTAAGTGGGTCGCGAAATCTTACAAAGCTTAGGATTTTCCACTTTCACGAACATGAAAAACCAGACTGAAAAATCTGGAAAACGTACTGAGAGTTCTGTCCGAAATACATCCTAGTAATGAATACAATACATATCTCACATTAATTGAAACTTTTTGTAAATATTTACTCTACCTCTATCAAATATTTTAATGATTATAAATTGTTTTTTGTTTTTGTAATTTTTTATTATACAGGGTGAACACGAGAATCCGTGACTCAGGCATTCAATACGGGATAACAGTTTTTTCAAGTATTATTTGTCCCACAAAACTTTATGCGGTGCTACATAGAGATTTTTGAGTGCCAAAAATTTGAAATTTATGCTTTTGGACTAAGCTTAATTTGAAGACGCGGTATTGACAACAACAGTAATTTTTTTCTCTAAAATAGTCTGTATTAACTTTACCATAAAGTTTTACGGGACAGATATTATAATATTAAGAAAATAAGCTGTTTTCTGATGTTAAACGTTATAATTACAAGTATTGTTAAATTTAACGTACGTATACCGCGAAAAAAATTTTCTTCGGAAAGAGTGCCGCGATTCTAAAAAGATTGACAGATACTGGTCTAGGGCGAAGATAACTATACAAGACGAGAAGTGCCGAGGTTAGTTATAGCTCGAGGCATAATACATTTTGAAACTTTTAGCCGAGGTTTGTATACTGTTTTATTCACAATCGGAAAATAATAATGAGTAATTGATATTTAAATAATAATATGTAATATAAATAAACTAATGGTCTGAGCCGTCTGATCTTGTTCATTTGTAACATGAACTGTCAGTTTGATTTCTAACCTTTGGATTTCACATTTATTTATATTATTTACAATTTGATTCGTTTCTTTACATATAAAATGTAAAGAAGCTTTGTTTACCATGCAAATCCCGTCACTCATCTCTCAGGGTGGAATGGGAAATGACCCTGAAGTTGGGATATGGTATCTTTCTGCCTTGTAAAATTAAGTTAACAATAACTAACTTCCTAACTTTATAAAAGTCACATATAGTCATATTGCTGACCTATTGTGAATAAAACGACATCCTCTTATATATTTTATTAAAGCCTCGACTTCCATATCAATGACTACATTTATTTCTACGTTTGAAGCTGCTTGAATTTAGTAAATCTCTTTTCAATCTTCAAAATTTATCGAGATTTATATTTGAAGCCGCTTGAAAATGTCAAGTCAAGCCTATAAAATAACCGACTTGAACTTACGAAGCGGCTTGACTTCTGTCGAAATAAACAGTGAAGCTTCAAATAATGTAACCGCGCATGCGCACATCCGCAATATGTCGTAGCGTTACTAAATTCATATCATTTGTTGGTTGTTTGCATTTTACCTCATTTTATAAAAGTCGCGACATAAAATTGTCGAAAAGCGAAATGTTTGGAGTGATGAAGAAATAATATTTTTTTAATGTTTTTGAAAGAGAAGACAAATAACAAAATGACAATTTTTAGATTTTGGGGTTATATATCCAGGATGAAATTAGATCATATACCTCTCCCTGTCCATCTGCATAATCGAGTATTTAACTACCTTTTTTTAGTCGATACGAATTTAAAGAAGATTGAAAATAACTCAATCCTATTTTCAATCCGTTGAGATAAACCAATGAAATTTTTAAAGTCATTATACTTGAAGCCGCTTGAATTATCGAGATAAACGTAGTCTATATTCACCGAGCCGCGCGGCTGTCGCGAAGGACTGCTTACTATAGCAGCCATAAAACTATCGCCGCAGGTAGTACTAATCTGCCCTGTCACTGTGTTGGAAACACCGTATTATAAAATTTGCACATAAGCAGAATGTCGCGCGCCTTGCCGCCACTGTTGTCGCTTCTAAGAAATCCTACCTTTAAGCTAGTTACCACTAATTTTTCCATTTTTAAAATTGTCAAAAAAAGACACTTCCGCATTTATCATAGTTTTTTTTTTATGAAGGTAGGCTGGTATTTGAAATACTGGAATTTGTATAATTTTAAGGTATTAATTATTAAAGTAATTTCTTCTTATATAGTAATTTTCGCATCCCTTATGCGTAGTCGAAATTAAAAACTTCCTGGTTTTTATAATATCTGGATGATAATAGAAAACTCATCGTCAAAATTCATCAGTTGGTAATTATTATTAAGTACAGTTTAAAAAACTTGGTCCCAAGTGACGAAACATATCAGGCATGAAGTTTTCTTTCTTCCTTGTCGCTGCTTCGCTCTTGATTAACGAGTTATTTATGGAGGCTGATATTGTTTTTACTTCGGGGGCTTTTAAAGATTTATGAGTCCCGCGGACGGAAAACGAAGCGCTTAATTCATTCAAACTGATTTTTAAGTGCGCGAGAACCGGACGGATTCACCATGTTTATACATACCCGTTATCATGCGGTTTTAACTATGAGGATTTTTCGTGTAAATTAATGCTGCGTTTACATGTAGCATGCAATTGGATTTCCCTATCGCGAGTGATTGTCTGTGTATGTTTGTGTAATTAGACCAATTAAATTAATTAATAAAATCGATCACTCTATGATTGAGGGATGAAATCTGAGAATCAAAAGTTAATGGATTGCTTTTTCAGTGGAGAACAAAGTGAGTATTTGGAACTTTATAAATTATGTTGAAATTAATATTGTATATATATATATATATATATATATATATATATATATATATATATATAATAAGAACTATTTATTACCGGTAATGACTTTTGTTGCAAATTTCAACTCTTTACTATCCTATAAAATATAAAAAATCGGTCATAAACAACCTAACAGACCGAGCCATTCTTCTTTCTGATAACTCATTTCATAAAGATAATATTAATTTAATCATTCAAACATTACTTATGAATTACTATCCTTTAAAATTTTTACAACAAACTATATCCAATAAATTCAATAAAATTAACTCAAACGCAGTAAATGCATCTGGTATTCTGGTGGACAACCAAATATCAAAGAAATAAATATCTTTACCTTACTATAAACACCTTCACGAACCTCTCATGGCCATTACTGATAAATTAAATTTAAATGTAGCTTATAAATCTTTTTGTAATACTTTTTCATTGTTTAAAAAATAAGGGCTTAACAAGTAATATTGTCTATCAAATAAATTGTCAAGATTGTCACTCTACATATATAGGTGAAATACGGCAGTGTATTCAAAAAAGACTTTAGCAACATTAATACCATTTAAAAAATGATAATACACATAGCGCTATTGTAGACCACTGCATTTCCCTAGAACACGATGTAGATATCAAAAACTACAAAATAATTCATCACGAAACCAATATAAACAAATGATTGTTCTTAGAAAGTTGTTATATCAATTTAGATTAACGTAAACTCAGATTACAGTCAATCAAAAACTTGGATGGTAGGCTCTGTAATTAGTTGTAACTTTCATGTAGAACTGTAAATAAAATTATTCTCTTATGAAATAAATCCTTTTTTATATTCATTCATAGAATTTTGACTATATGAAATTTACATGGTGTAGTAAGTTAATTTAATTTTTATTATTATTGTAAATTCACTCTACAGGATAAAATCCCAATTACAGAGGAATTGTTTCACAGAATGTACAGAAATTTCGTCGCGTGACGCGCGAGTAGTGACACCTTACAATAAAAATAGAAAAAGTAAAAAAAATACATATATATATATATTATATATTTATAAATAAACTATTATTATATTTGAATTATAAATTATCGGTTCTTGCAAGAAGTATAGAAGACAGTACTTTCTTGAACCTAGAAATGCTGTTAGAAAATATATCTAGTTCTAATAATTCAATTACAAGTTTGTTGTAAATAATACACATCTGTCTGACAGGTGAACGTAGTTCGTAGTTTGTCCTTGGAGTCGGGTAAGCAAATGTCAATTTAGTTCGAGATCGAGGAACAAGAAAATTTATTTTAGAGAGGATAGCCGAATCGTCTACCGAATTATTGACCAATTTGTATAAATATAAACATGATTGCATTTTTCTACGGTCGTCCAAGGACAGAACTCCGAATTCGATTAGACAGTTATTGTAATTAAATTCATTAGTAGGGTAAACATGATATCGTTTAAAGTAAATTATAACAATGTATAGCTAATATTAATATTATTTATTGTACAAGAGAGTTGATAATGACCTTCATCAAGGCCGAAACATCGTCAAATATGTATCCACAACAATAAATTGTTAACAACTACGTTGAAGCTTTAATCCAAAAAAACTCCTATAAAACAATATTCACAGCTTCAGAAACATTTCATCTAGTTACAAATTATTGTACAATATTTTCTTTTTTATTTATAGGTAATGATATAAAATAAATTCATTGTGAAATTAAAATATATAATTTATTTTCTCTGTTTCGGAATTAGAATGTCACATTTTTAGCATACATGTTGATTCATTATTTATTCTTAAACGATTTTGGTGATGTATTTGTTATTTGAGATTATAATGACTGCAACAAATACACTAAACATCTAGGCAATGGACAGAATAAAAAAGCTCAAATCACTGTCACCAACCTAATCATTCTAGCAAAAATTTCCCTTACTAGCAATTGTCATATTTTTTATTAAAAAATAAAGTAAATGAAAGCCTCAGCTGAGAATGTAGTATAAAACATAAGTTACAGAAAGCAATTCAAGCACTCGTTGCGAATTTGTAACTCGTGCTAGAATACGTTGCGTACTGTAACTTATGTTTTCATATACTATACCATGTTCATAAATAATTACGATTACAGTTCTAAATAGTGTTCGATTTTTGTTGGTTTTCTTTTCAATACTACACTGTGACATTATTGACATGTGTTACAGTTTGTATTAATTCTTTATTTGTTTGTTGCAGGTGAGTGCCGACTTGGTTTTGAAGAACATAACTGAAATTTAACCGTAAGTTCATTTTTTAATTTTTCTCAATTTTATTTTATTTATAATATAAATAATGGGGTCTCGTGGCCGCGTGCCTGAGTTGCTGGTCGCATATTTGGGGAAGCCATTGAGGTCCTATACTATATATACTATATATAGTATAGGACCTCATCGGGGGAAGCGGTTCGATCTCGACCGACACCAATTATTACGAATTTTTATGGCATAAAATTGATCCTTGTAGTCCACTTTACATTCCAGCAATAAGTGCCCTTGAGGTGACGCCGGGAAATGCCCGTACGGTACAAATATGTCATCATCATTACCGAAATCTGTGTCAGGTCATTTTAGTTCATGATCATGACAGTCAATATTAAAAATGACAAATTTTATTTGTAGCTTTTTATCGTAAAATAATTAGAGAAGCAGGAAATTACGAAAGTATAATTTTTCATGTTCTATGTTCGGCTGTGCCGAACACCAGCCTGTATGTGCAGTTGTTAATTTTTTTTTAGAATGACTTCTACGAGTATTGCGTTTACTTTTTTTCCATTATTTTCAAACAAATATATATTTTATTACAAATTTAAATATTTATTTAATAAACTAATAAATAATTAAAAAGACCAAAAATGACCCAAAATGACTGAAAATAACTATTAAATGACTGTCACGTCATTTTAATTTAAAATGACTGTCATTTTACATCACTAATTGGCACACAGCAATGGGTAATATGCAGTGATTTCATTACATTTGTTCAATAATGTAGTTGTACAGTTTTTTATGAACGTTATAATTATTAATATTTGTTGACTACAATAATATGACAACGTACCCAAATATTCGTACGATACCTTGGATGTACAATTCGAACAGGAAATATGATATGCAGTAACGCTACTACTTGCTCCAGCCGGTATATCATAATTAATAATGATCCTTATGCAAAATACCTCGCTTTCTGCCACTGGCACTCCACTATTTTCTCTAAACGTAACTAATTCTCTCATTTGCTGTTCTAATCATACACTGCCTTGTAACTTTTAATTAATGACACAGGCCTATTGGAACTCTGCTGTCGCGTCTCAAGCAATGTCGCATTTGTGAACTTACGCGCTTTACACCGAAAGTTTACACCGCATGGTTGTTACGGCACACCCGGATGGAAATGTTTTCACGTTTTCCTTGATTCGCATGTGTTTTGTCTGTATGAATACTCAAGTTTGTTTTTCATTGTCAATATTCATGAAGTTTTGATTAAGAGATTTAATTAAGGAATTATGTTTATATTGTATGGAGATGCTGAAAAAACAGGGAAGTTGATGTAAGTTGTAATAATTGGGTAGGGAATAAAACGTGTTACCGAGAAAATGATTACTGGCATTTCAGATTTTGCATTGTTAAAATACGAGAATAAAATTACTTTAGATACTGTTTCTGGAATACAGGATGATAACTCTTCCAACATTGGAATCTCGAGAACTATAAGAGGTGTGAAACAGTTAAATTACACAAAAGTTGCCCCGTTAGAAGACCATTTGAATGGTGTTTCGATATTTGCGAAAAAATACTAGGCCGCTAACTATAGGCGAAAATGTAAATTTTGCTGTTTTTTTATTTTTGCAAATAATTTTCCAGTGTGAAATAATACTGAATTTGGTTTGCACATCTTTAGGGCACTTTTTATGATCTGTCGTCTGGCGATGCTCAATTGTTTTTACTGGCACAAAAATGTTTTTTTCTTACACAATAATGAATGTGGAGTTTTCTCCATTAGTAATTCTATCACTGCCTTTATTTTTTTTTATTCTGGACGGGTCTTTAGCAGCACAATTTAAGAATTAGTACGATCAACTAGCTGCAACCATCAAACTTTTTGAATGATTTAATTTGACTTAAAATGGTATATTATTTAAATCTCTGTTGCAACCGAATTATGTAGCTATGTATAAATGTAACTTATAAGCAGGTTAATCTACACTTCGTCTAATTATTGTTGTCATTTACATTTTGAATATCCTATATTTTATCGAACACTGACTGATAACATACTTGCTACTATGGTTATTTGAAATGACTAATGCACAACATTAAAACTCCGTGAAATAATATTTTCGAAGTCACGGAGGAATTATTACTGATATTTGCGTTTTTTTTTTTTAATATAAATAAAAGCAATTTTACAAAATTATTTTATTATTGAAATAATTTAACATTGTGAAACTTATTTATTTAAATTAATATTAACATATATGCTAAAATAAGTTACTTATCTTTACACAATGACAGCTGTCATGTACGGCTGATGAAACGAAAAGGAGGAGTTATTGGTTACTTGCTTCAGAATTAAATTCAAAGATGCTGCTTGTGCTTCTGAGTGAATACGTTTTAGAGGAAGGTCCATTTTTACCTAATCTAATGTATTTTTTTTTCAAATAATTCCCAATGGCAGACAGTAACTATTACAGCAATATTTTTTTCAATAACAATATAACAAAACCATGACAACCATTCAATGGCTACTTTGTAATTTAAAATACTACATCAATTGACTTGTCAGTGTGAAACGATGAATGAAAACATAAAAATGATTTAAGAAGTTTTTAAAAAAGTGTTGAATAAAACGTTGTATTACACTCGTGTGGAATGTATATTAGTCATTGACGAAAATTAGCCACTCGCCCTGAGGGCTACGTGGCTAAACTTTTTCTTTCGTGACTATAATATGAAGATATATTCCACACTCATATAATAAATAACTATTAACACATTCACTGCGCTGACAGTCAGTACTTTTCTAAATACATATTTGAAATTATTGTATTGGCGAAAAAAATCAAAGTGGGTGATGTTTGGCGGCAGATTTGTGAACTAGAGGAATAAGGAAACTTTGATATACTGAAAATGAATAAGCAGAAGACTCACGTCATCGACCTGAAAAAAACCTTATAAAACGAAATATAACTTATAGAAATTATTGGGTGTTATTTATTTTTTAAAAAAGAAGGAATAAAAAATACTAGTATTAAGAAACGTATATATTAATGAAATTTACCTTCATATCCAAGTCAATCCTTATTCCTTTTAGGGAATACAAAATTATTTGAAATAAATGTAGTTAATTTTCGTATCATAACGGTAGCACTACTGACAATGTCCATGTTCACATTGAATTTAAAATCGATCAAATATCGATCCTGTCCCTGTCACTTGATTGTCAGTGATCGTCAACTCATCTCATCCAGGCACAAGTGACTTGAATTAATATAAATGATTGCAAATATCAAAGTAGTTATGTATTATTGTTTTGTAAAAAATATATTGAACTGTCACTTTGCTGTCAATAAAATATATTAAAAAAAACCGTTTTAGTTTCTTCTGAATTTAGTATTTTGTGAGTTGTGTTTACGCTAGAGAATTACTGCAGTGCCCAATTACCGGATAAGCTGACTAAGCTGCAGCCTAGGGCGCACAGATTTTGGGGGCGCACAATTTTCTCGTCTCATTATAGTTTTTGGGGTGCTTTCATTTGGTTAGAGCTAAGACGACCTAAACCAGGCCCTGAATATTATTGGTTTGTTTTAATAAATATTACAAAATAATCCATCTGCAGTCATGCCAAAAGCTTTAACAAAGCAATCGCAGAAGCAAATAACGAATGTCGTGAACTACTTCGAACGGGAACTGGCCAACGGTGGGCCTTTGATTCCGTTAAAAGCCGTTCGAGAGGTAATTTTTTTCAAACATTTCTTTTGTTATCAAACTTTAATTGAATTATGTATTTTTAGAGAGCAGCAGATGCCCTATAAATAAGCAAATCTGCTGTGTGCAAGATTTCGGGAAAAGTTAGAAGAGGCGAACCTTTAACATCACCGAAAAAGCCCAAACAACGAGAAAATTGCGCGCCCCCAAAATCTGTGCGCCCTAGGCTGCAGCCTAGTCAGCCTGTCCGGTAATTGGGCACTGCAGTAATACTGTAGCGTAAACACAACCCACAAAATACTAAATTCAGAAGAAACTAAAACGGTTTTTTTTATATATATTTTATTGACAGCAAATACTTAACGCAGAAGAAACTGTTGTAATTAAACTTCACTAAGTATAATAGACAGAATAGAGACGAGATCTCTAAAATGGTTCGGTCACTTAATGAAGATGGAGGAAAATAGCTGGCCAAAGCGTATATTTCAGTGGATACCACCAGGGAAGAAGAAGAGAGGACGACCAATCGTCGGGTATTGGGAAGGCAGCATCTAGCAATATAATTATTTATTGTATTGATTATGGTGAAATATGTTGAGTACATACATATATGTACTTTAAATTGTACATAATTAAATCCAAATATATGTAATAAACAAATAAATTAATAAATATATAAAAATAAATATATAAAAGAAAGTGATTATTTTCAAAAATAGTTTAGTTTTGTTATTAATTATTTTAATTACTTACATGCATGTATTGTATACAGTAAGTTATGCAACACGCATTGCATTTTCTAGAATAAATTAGGACCCCATGTAAACGTAGTAACAAGTGACGTCATTATCTAGTAATATTTATTGATGACGTGAGTCTTCTGCTTATTCATTTTCACTATAGCATATATTGAAACGTATGTAATTTTAAGCAGGTTTAATTTATATTTGTTGTAAAAGAAAGTTAGATATATAGTGTATATTACATTTTCAGGTTTAAATAATGATCAGTAACTGCCATAGATACTGCTCAGTGCCACAATGGAGTAATTAGTCGAAAAGTGTAAGTTTACACTATATCCTAAGTGACAAAATATGATCTTGAAATTTTCTTCCCTTATAGTTTTGACGTCTCCAATCGATTCCATTTTTTCTTTTTTAAAACAGCTTGGTAAAATTCTTCTAATAATAATAGCCAAACTATACTGTTTATCATCCTTTTTAATAAGTTTTCCCCTTACTTTGTTCCAAATCTGTACAGTTTAATTACCTATTTCTGCTACTCTGTAATACACAAACCCATAAACAAATAAATTAATAGCATAATAATAATGATAACTTTTTTTGTAAAACAATAAATATAGTTTTGATTTTTACTATCCTGTTTACATGCTACAAAACTGCAACAATATGTTTGCATTTGCCTCTCAATTCTGCTCTACAACTAAATTTTCTTTCCAGTAATTTATATTTTCATTTAATAAAATTTTAATCATATGAGGATCTCCACTCAAATGACTGGTTTTTAAACAAGATCCCAGTATTGTATCTCGTCCATAATCTTTTATTCCTCAAAGCAATACATGTCCAACCATAAAAACTGCTTCGTCTTCCTTTATAGGACGTGCAGAAGCAATGTATTCAAAAATATCACTTTATGTTAATTTTCTCCATATCAAATACTTTGCACTTTGAAATGCATATTGTCAGCAATAAGGAATGAGGGAACTCTCCTTATTCCTCCGCCATCCTGCTACCCTCCGGCCTGCCATCTATAGTTCAGTTTTTTCGCCAATTGTGGTTTGTATGTACATAACTGACGGAATGGATTGAAGCTTGAGAACTATTACACGCATAGGTTGAGGTCTTGTCTTACTTTAGTGTCGGGTTTAATCATTTATAGGATGCCCGTTTCTTGATCCTCACCATTGGCATGTATGTGGGTTGCAAAATTGCCCCCAATAGTAGATAATTTTAAATATGTATTTGTCTCTTCCGACAACAATGCAGAGATCACTAGATAAATACAAAAATGATAATTTTGCTTCCTTTATTTTTACGAATAACTTTCTAATGGCCGGTTTTATAAACGACAGATAAATTTACTTCCAAAGAAAAAAAAAATTCCTTCAAATCACAGTTGAATTTATGACGGTAATGTTATAAATGCCATAAAATGAATAAAATTGATATGATTTTACTAGTTTGCCATTAATGGGCTACTTGCGTGCAATTTTTTTATTTAATATTTTTGAAGAGACGATAAAAACTTGCTACCCTTATTCTTTCTTTTGGCAAAATTTTCATTAATTGACCAGAAAAAAATTAATGAAATTTTAATATTTAAATTACCGCCATGTATGACGTAGAATTGCGTGGAACCAGTGAATGGCCGTAAAGCAATAACATCGGTCATCGGTTCGTCCATGTGCGGGTAATTTAAACGTGACAGATCATCTGTTTGACGTTTGAATAATAGTTTGGAGATTAATATTTTCGTTTGTCATTTTAATCTTGTATGAGTATAAGCTAAGTTAAAATCCTTCAAAATCCTGATTAACAAATCGAAATACGTAATGAAAGTAACAGAAACCACGCAAATTATAAATAATAAAGAAGAGAGACAGTGACAGAAAAATGAACTAATGTCAAAATCAAATTAAAACTCGCACTCGCTCGCCATCTACAGTTTACATTCTTATAGTATGTTCCGTAATGCAACCGGTTCGACCAGATTTACGGTTGTGTGTTCCGTAAGTTCTGAAATTATTTACCGGTTTCCATTTGGAACGCGGTTCCTGAAAAAGGTTGGTAAAAAGTCGGACCACGGCAACCACGAAATAATAAATAATTTATATTTTTACTAACGTTTTCAACTTTACTTGAGCTATTTAATGATAGATATCAGATTTTCAGTACCACCTATTATGTAAAGTATGAAAATTTTGGTTTAAAGTATTGAGATATAAAAGCTTTATTTTTTTATGGCACATATTTGAATTATTTTACAATAAATAGGAAGAAGTGATATTAAATTCCATCGTACTCTCCTGTATTGTCTAATTCTCTAAAGGTGAAATAGTTGGAAACATAGAGTCTACATACCAGCGCCTCTGCAAAGAAAGTCGTATCACACGTTATTAAATTTATGAAATACCAACACTTACCCGGAGACGAAATTATAACTGAGAGTTTGAAAATCCATTGTGGAAATTAGCCGAGGAGTTTTCAACAAGAACCAATAATATTGTCGAGAGAATTTTAATTTAGGAGTAAAGTATTTTTTGGAGATATTTTTTGCGCTAGAACTGGGTCTGCTCGAGTTTAAAACATCTGATTAATCTTAGCAATGGAATACCTGTCATTTTGTTACGTAATATGAATTTTTCTTCGGGAATGTGAAATCCGGAGAGATGGGACTCGTGATAAGGAAGAATCTGCTATAGATCACTTTCGTATTAATCATTTTCTTTGTTCCCAGCGGATATTTTCCAAATATTATCGATTGTAATTACTCTTCCAACATCGCCACCTGAAACTGAGCCAATAATACGACAAAATTCTAAATTAAATACTCTGAATTTTTATAAGAATTGGATCAAGACTTTGAAATCATAGTACTTGATTAAATTTTTAATTTAGTTTAGACACAAATAAAACAAACAATAATTTTTTGTTTGTAGTAAAAATGTGTATCATATTTTCATGAATAGGAAAACATAAATAAGAAGAAGTATAGAGAAGTTTATAATGCCAAAAAAAAATTTTAAGGCTACTATAGGTGTATATTAAAATATTTTGTTTCATATGTTGACTGATTGTGAACATAAATTTACACAAAATGAATAAGAACATGAATAAAATAGATATTTACTTGTATTCGTTTAAATTAAAAATGTTCAATTATAACAGCCATCGGAATTATAAATGCCGTAACCACATCTTAGATATATACCCGGACTAAGATTGAAATATAGAAAATAAAGTAACTCTCGATGCGTGTGGCTAACTACGCACCGTCAATTCAGGGACCAAGCGAAAAAACGCCATAGGCGCCTCTTACTCCACCTGGAGCTACAAGAAATAAGAAGAAGAATCACGTCTTAGTTTATGAACACAAGAAAACTCAGTTTATATATGGTTATAAAAATAATAAAATCAGAATAAGTGACAATTTTCATTATTATTAAATTTAGACCTATAGGTAGTTTAAAGTTTAAATTGAAGGAATAAATGCCACTTTTAATTGTAAAAAGTTACTGAATTCTACTTTTGCTTTCGCCGGAAGCGGTATTATCATTGATTTTTATACAAGTATACCTGTGCGTGTTTTTATATTTTTTTTCTGAAAATAATTTATAATAGCTAAGCTTTGCAGTGATGTTATATACTTGCATTTTTATACAAAATTAACATAGTACTCGTAATTATTAATAAAAATTATGTAACTTCAATGCATTATCAGTTTGCCATGACATTTTGTGGAATTATTTTGACATATGATGTAACATTTTTATTTTTGATTATTTCGAAATTAGAATTGTTTGAGATTTAATAAAGAATAAAATGAAATTAGATGTAAATACAAATATTTTTAAATAAAAGTCAAAATAGTTTATCAAACAAACAAGGCAAAAGAAAAAAGCCATTTGTTCCTACTCTCTATTTATTTAAATCACTCTGTATACATACGAGGGTAACACCGAAAGTTTCTGCAAACAAATATAACCAAGGTAGCTACGAAAAATAAATGCATGGCAAAACAAAAGTACATCTTTAAGTAGCATGGCAGTTCTTGTTACAATTCATTATCTGTTATCAGTAAATTTTATGCAGTTTTAAATTTTACGATATTAAATGTAGGCTCTTTCCAAAACAATGCATCGAAACGTTTCGAGATGCTTTTGGAAATAAAGCACCTAGTATCAGGTTTGTTCACAGCTGGCACAATGAATTTAAATTTCATCGAGTTTCTCTCAATGACGATTTACGCGAAGATCGGCCAATTTCTGTAGTTCCGGATGAAAACATAGCTGCTATTCGTACAATGATTAAAGAAGACAACCGTGTCACATACATAACTATACGGGCTACTTTGGGCATTGGAATGACTGTTATAAATAAAATTTTGCTCGATCATCTAAAAGGCAGGAAAGTTTGTTATCGTTGGATACCTCATAATTTAAATTATGGTCAAAAAAACATCGTGTGGATTGGTGCATTAAAACATTAAGAAAGTACAACGAAGGTAAATCTAAAGCAGTGTATGATATTAAAACAGGTGATGAATCATGGATGTATGCATTTAAACCGGAAACAAAACGACAATCATCTCAATGGGTCTTTCGAACAGACCCCAATCCTATCAAAGTAAAACGAGTTCGAAGTGTTGGTACAAAAATGATTGCCTTCTTTTTCTCAAAATCTGGCCCTACTGTCAATATTGCATTAGAAGACAGGAAAACAGTCAATTCTAATTGGTACAAAACAATTTCTTTGCCACGGGTGTTTGAAAAAGTCCGTGAAAATGGGCCTCGAAGTAAACTAGTATTGCATCAGGACAATGCATCCTGACCATACAATTCTGACATTGAACCTTATGATTTCTTCCTATTTGCTAAATTAAAGGAAATAATGTGTGCTTTCTGATATGCAAGTGCAAATGAAGCGGTTGAAGCCTTCGAAAACATGGTCCCTCAAGTGTCTCAAGAAGAATGGATTTCTTGCTTTAACGATTGGTTGTATCGAACGCATAAATGTGTTGAGTTAAAAGGAGAGTATTTCGAAAAACAAAAAAATAATTTCTGGAAAATTTTGTTTTCTATCAATAGTTTGCAGAAACTTTCGGTGCTACCCTCGTATGTGTAACCTTCATTATTGATAAAATTTTGAAACATATTTTAATTTAAAAATAATATAAATGCTTCTTTTTTATAAGTTATTTGTAACTTTGCTACAGGTCAATGAACGTCTGATGATTAATTTTTTTATTTTTAATGGTTAGAATTGTGTTCATATTCTGTACAAATTTTCATATTTCCTGTGATTGTATCATTTTAAAATATTCCATTTATGCATTTACCAATATTTGCATGTACAAATATGTATTTTATATCCTTTTTACAGATTATCAATCAATATTGAATGGGCATGATTATTTACTTGTATGTAAATCCCTGCCAATGCATTCGGATATTCATGTCCCGAAATAATAAACAATGATCTGTTGCACTTGATTAAAACCATTTGTGATATAAAATAATTGAAATTCGGCTTACAGATTTATTTTAATGAATATATATATGGACACTTCTCTATACACCCCATCCAAATTATTCACAGCAAATAGAACTGTATACAAACAAACCCTGACAAACGAAATGCGCTAATTATGATGTAGCTAGTCTAGATTTTGTGAATCACGCCATACACTCAATTAACTTGATGCAGTATTAGGCTGGTTAATGATTAATTTAAACTATAAATTTAAATTTGAAAATTATGATTAATAATTTATAATATTCTGTCTGGTTGTTCAGTTTTTAAATTCTGGATCTGAGTAATCAGTGTGTATCACGCGACTTACCATTGCTTGTTATGTTATACGTTTCTTTATTTAAAATTTTAGATTACGATATTCTTTTTTCATAATCATGGTTTAGTTAAATGCTAATGGACAAAATGATCTGGATTTTTTTTTTACTATTGTTGGTTTATATAATATTATAATCAAGAAAAAAACAATAAAAATATAAATCGTTGTTTGTCTATCAACAGATTAAGATTTGCAAATTTACAGTATTGTAGCTCTCTTCTGATTGGTCGGATTTGAAATTTATATTTGAAAATAAGTATAAATTTGGATATATTTTAAATTTAATTCAGAAATTTCTAAATGTATAATCATTCATAAACCACCACAGTATAATTTTAAAATTTAAATGATGAATTCTAAATTCATAAATTAAATTCGTCTCAAACCAGCCCTTCATAGTTTGAATTTAAATACTGATTTTGAAAATGATGAGATTTACAAATAAATGAAATATAAATTTGTGTTTGATTGAAAATTTAAGGGGTGTTCAACAACATGGTTATTAAACCCCGGTACTGTACGTTAGTAGGTATCATGTTATATTGCATTATACATATTTATTGTATTTAATTAGTTTTGGGGCATTTTGTGGATTATTAGGCAACGCTTCTCATGGATAGTTTCTGCAGTTTGGTGTTTGTTTCTGGGCTTTCTTCTATTATATATTTCACAGTGATGTTGGTGTTGCAGTTGGTACACTTATCTGGTTCACTTTGGTTAAGTAGGTAATTGGTGTTACTCGTGTATGGCCAATTTTGAGCCTTGTTAGGACTATTGACAATTTGGTCTCTTTTAGTACCTGTTGCGGGCTATAATTTTGTATCATAATTTATTTTTTATAATTTATTATTATTTTTGTTGTTTCACTCTTTAGCTTTAAAGTCGACTCTTTCATTACCGGCTATCCTGATCCCGATGTGAGAAGGGATCCAGAGTAAGGCTATTTTGTTTTTATGTTGGGTATCTTTGATGTATTTTGCAATACTTGTAATAATAGTCTCGTTAAAAACAATTAATTATAAATGTATGTATGACAAAAAAAAAAACAATTTTAACATTTTCCATGACGTTTTTACTTTATTTTTTTGTAATAACACATTTGTTTTGTCGTAAAATATGATACTTTTACCATGTCTTTCTTATATTGAAAATTTTTATTAATATAAAGTTCATATTTAATTACTTTAACTTGATTTACATTAGCGAGATAATATCGATACGATCAAGATATTATAACTATACTGTCACTTCTATAATATTTGTTTCAATGTTCAGAATTTTTTTTTTTAATGTCTATGTATGATCTCTATAAATTTCCATCACGATAAAGTTTCTATAATGATACGAATACATTTACTTGGTATACATTGACTATACATTGGTAGTACGATACGATGACGCTTTGGTTCTGTTGAAAAAATATTGCATTGTAACGAGACGAGGCAACTCGAGAACACAGGCCTGAATGCTTAATTCGTGACGTCACAGCTAGCCTCTTGCTGTCACGCCACGCCTCAAACGTCAGCACTGAAAGCGTACAAAATATACGGAATTTTAAACAAACAGGATTGTAAAATGTGATTTATAAAGATATACAACTCGTAAATAATTATTCAAATATTATTTAATAATTAGTTATATATATATATACAATTAGTTTGACACTTGTGAATTACATTATTTTGTTTATCAAATGTCAATGCCATAGCCACCTTAAGTTTAATTTCTTTGTACAATGAAAATTTTTTGAATTAATAAAAGTTTTAATTACATATTTCTTACGGTTGCACAAAAAAATATTGTGTACACCTTGTTCGCGAAATCCTTTAACGCCCTCGAGATTGTCCTACCTCGACCGCAAGCGGCCTCGGCGACAATTTTTCTTTCTTTCGCGGCCTTTACAAACAAATAACTCTTTTATTGTTTACTCGTATACTATAAAATGCACATTAGCTTTAATATTTCACATCAATGTCTAAACTTCATTATTATCTGTGTAATTAAAATTAAATTATGGTTCGAAATCAATAAATTTTATATTTTATTATATATTTATGTTAATTTAGTTAAAATGACTATTCCATAGTCGATATTTGTTTTGTCTAATACCAGGATTTTAATTTGCCCATTTAGTAAATTGAAATTATTTATTTTGACATTCAGATTAATATAATAACTATTAGGATTTGTTTTACATATATATTTTAAACGCCATTAACATTAATTAAACCATTAATATTAAATTATTATAATGATACGTTTAATTAAGTACAGAGTGATCAAAACCATCTGATAGTCACGTGACCTGAGTAGTTTTCAATATTTTATTCCGCGGAAATAAGTATTAATAGTTGCGTGCAATTCATAGGTATGTATTGTTCTGTCAATCTGTCAAATATCTGTTCAAATATTCATTACGCTTTCATATTTATTTTTACCGTCTTTACTGAATGCGTTTCATAATTTCATTATCGACAACAATCTTTTTCCAGACTCTTATTACTGTATTTCGTTACAGGCTTGGCAAGTCGAAGAGTATTCTTTACAATAAAAATTCGCACGCCCATGAACTTACATACCAAACTTTTCTTCCCAGAAGTCTAATTTTGATGTCATTGAGGAAAGATGCGAGTCACGTGACTATCAGACAGTTTTGATCACTCTGTACATACGTATACTGTACATCTATACACAGTGAATACGGGAATACGTGAAATAGGCGTTGGGGAATAGTTTTTTCAAACATAACCTGTACTTTATATAGAAATTTAGAGCACAAAATTTTCAATTATTTGATGTATTTTTTTTTTAATTTACGCCCTTGGTAAGCAAATAGACATACCTAATTTAAAGAAATGATAAAAATAGCTGTAGGAATTTATTTATTCTTCATTCTAGAGCGATATAATATTTATGCATCAAGTGTATAAAGTAGTACTTTTTGATCAAGTATGCGAATGTAAATTCTAGCACTTTTTTCACACGTGTTGCATACAATATTTTTCCTGCAACCGAAATGTTAGTGCTGCTTCTAATACTACTGAATGTTCCTCCAGGCATCTTCAAATACTGTTACTGTTAGTGCTTTTTCTTATAATACTGTACAAATTGTTACTTATACATTCGAATGAAACTGAGACATATAGATTAGTCTTCTATAATTGTACAAATTATACATTTAATATTAAAAAGTTAAGTAAGGTTAGAACTCATTATGTCAAAAAATTATAATGTTCTGAAGAATTAGGTTAGTCCTCAATCCGTTAATAAAAATTATTACACTTGTTTAATTTATATAGTGTACATTAGTATGTCTGGAAAAAAGAACAGAGAACATGTAAATCAATGTAACATTAAAAATGTATAAATCACATTAGTTTGTTACAATATAAATATAGACATATAAATCAAAATTCTTAATAATGATTCCGTATATGGCGTCTTTAGTGTGTTCATAAAAAAATCTTTCACATAAAAAAATTGTTATATAGGTAATGAAGACATAAACTATTATAATACTCCTTCGGAATATCGGTTACGTACTTTGTGAAACAGAAATGTCAAATTTGTATTCCTAATTTTACAGGTATATATTGTCAAAAACTAAAGAACTCTACTTAAGTACCAATAATTTTTATCATCAACACGCTTGTTTCATAATCTTAACTATTGGTAAATATTATATGAAAGTCAGCTGCAATGAAAAACTTATTTTCTGAATTATTATCATCATCTTTGTCTCATTTTCTTTATAGAAAAATTTTTCATCTAACAAAGTTCCATATATCTGGTTGTATAAAAATACGTTGTTCTTAGACGTATTCATTAGTGTCTCTGCCGCCCACTCATTTTTGCTCTATTCTTTTCTACGTCATAAATTTTCTCATTTTCTTTCTTCCTGTTCAACTATTCGAGAAACATTTCACTATGCATGAATTGCGAAATAAATTTGGAGATAAAACACTTTTTTGGGTTATTAGAATTTTTATTAAGTTTATTTAGCTTAGTGATACGGATAATTTAAGATCATTATTACTTTATTATTTTCTGCGTAGTCCGCAAGAAATGTAATAAACAGGATAAATAACAATTTCAAATAAATTTGTAAATAAATTAATATATAACCACGGGTGTTTCCGATAAGACAACCAGTGCTTTTTTGGGCGAACTAATGATTACAGAAAAATGTTACATAGATGCAAAAAATTAATAAGAATAAGAGGCTAATTTAACATTAATAACACCGAAAATTCAATTAATGATTCTCAAACGGTAGAATATAATTACATTATTAAATCTGTGTCGACGATATACCTACCTAATCATAGAGAGCTTTTGCAAAACGTTACCTTAAGCCGATGTCACACTATTATTCGTATGAATGATAACGAATGAGAAAATAGTTATCAGTGAATGATTGAAATTTTTGCGGTCCTCTATTTTTTCGTCATTCATAATCAGCCACGGCTAATGTTATTCTGTTCAATTCGTAAGAGCACTGTAAACACTTCACTTTATTGCATATATTTGGTCAAAATTTCTCTTTAAATTATATATATATATATATATATATATATATATATATATATATATATATATATATATATATATATATATATATATATACAGGGTGTCCCATAACTTCAGGTACATATTAGAAGGGCATATAGTTTTCAATGTCCTGATTACGGAACAAAAAGTATTTTTTCAAAATTCAAAAATTAGTTTTTGAGGTTTTTGAAGGAAACAGTTTTGGGACACTGGTTGAATAGGTAGTTTTAATATTAAATATTACGTTGTATTATATCTAATTAATAAGAAATGTTTGCATAATACAATCATTTCATTAGGTTTCTAGTAGCCGGCCACATAAATTGTGTTTCTTATAACAGTTTTGATATTGCTCTTCTGATTATTATTACAAATATGAATGGTTACAGTAACAGTGAGTTAGTGGAAATGTTGTTAATGTATGGCGAAGCAGGGCAAAACTATATATTAGCTCAGCGTTATTACGCTGAACGTTTCCCAGGACGACGGCATCCGAATTCTCGCATATTTGTAAGCCTTACTCAACGCCTTCGCGACACTGGTTCTTTGCAACCTAATCGGGGAAGAGACGGCGGGGCTCATCGGAGACCAGTAAATGTTGAAAATGCTGTCTTAGATTTGGTATGCAATGACCCAACAATCAGCATAAGGAGAATATCTCGTCAAGTACCAGGTGTACCACGAATGACAATTTGAAGAATTTTAAGGAATAATAATTTACATCCTTATCATTTTCAACGGGTCCATGCGTTAATTGAACCCGATCATTACTCTCAAGTAAGGTTTTGTGATGGCTTCTAAACCAACATGCTCAGGATGGCAATTTTACGTTAAAAGTAATATTTTCCGCCGAAGCGATATTTACTCGTGATGGTATACATAATATTCATAACTGTCACTACTGGGCCGAAGAAAATCCACTGTGCTGCTGTATGTGTTGAGGTACGGTTGAGGTTATTTTTCGTTGGAAAAAACGGCTGTAACTTCGTTTGTGTTGCTATTAGCGTTAACGTTTATTTATTTATTCGTGTCAGAAGCAATACATCATAATTTATAATTTAATACACGAAACAAAATGAAAAGAATGTTTTACTAAGATAGCACTTCCATATTGACAATGTCATCTCTCAGCTAGCAAACGCATTCCTTGGACTTTTGGTCTTCTCTCTCTGGGTACTATCTTTGGGTCTCTTGTATACACAAGACGCCACAATTTTAACGTTTTTTGGCGTTAACGTGAATACACTAATTGAATGCGGTAAACATTGAAATTGAAAGTCCTTTATTTTAAAAATATGATGTTGTCTACATAACGTTAATATTTACGTTCTTTAATCTTAGAAGTTGCAATAACTCCCTATTATTTCCTTCTTCTACTTAAATGCTCCCATCCCAATCAATCTTCTTTTGAACTGCTTTTAAAATAATCATGAATTGCAACATTTATCTCTTCTTGAGAACTTCTACATAATTTTTGTCCAAAAACTAGCCAAAAGTTGTATATTGCCAAATCAGGTATAGCGGGTTACTATTATTTTTTTTCCGAAAAACGGAAATGTACTTCATGCCCTATTCTCTCTGGTTAATTCCACAATTTCACTCACAATAATACTTTAAAGGTGATTATTTAACTTTCGTAACTTAATTCAAATCACAGATATATATCTATTTAAAATGACAATTTTGTTTTCCATAACCTATGTTTCTTTTTCTAAGTAATTGTAGATATAATATACTAGATTTGTAATAAGCTAATCAAAATAACAACTATTTGTTTTTTGCTAAAATATGTTTTATTAATCTCTATTATAATGAATTCCAGTAAATTAAACAAATTTGTTGAAATTTCATCCTCTTAACATATTAATTATAATGAAAAAAAAAATGAATTTGTAATTCTCTTTTTATTTATTTGTAAATAATTTCAATAGAACTCAGTGAACACATTAAGTACCTTTTAAATTATACGCAGTCAAGTCCACTTATGTAGCAAAATTATAACTAATTGTATGTTTGGTATTGACATACATCAACATCATTATTTCAGATCTGATATTAATTCTGTAAATTTGCTCGTTAGTCCTCATATAATTAGATCCAAAAGCTTAATACATTTATGTTTGTCAATATGTCACAATGAAGCTAATTTTTCTAAAAATTTCTTCACCGTGAACGTAGTAGGGCAGTCGTCAGGAACTTTAACATTGTTTTAAGTCGGGAAAGAGATTTAACTATTGGAATCGGTTTATTGTAGCCTCTTTTAGACATACCCATTTTTCCCTCTCGCGCAACGCTCGGAACATCCCCAATTTTGCCTAAATATGTCTCAAAAATAGTTGTTTTTTTGCCAATATCTCGGTTCTGGATGGTCCTGCGGCAAATAAGATAATTATTAAAATTAATGATACATAAATTTTCTATCAAAAAGGTGCATACACATTTTTACATAATATCAATATCCTACGAGCTACAGGCGGGGAAAGTCGCGTGTCGTATCTAGTCCGGATGTGAAGGGCGAAAATATGCCTCCACCCTGCATTTTGTGATGCAAGCAAGCCGTTTGGTTGATACGCTACTGGGACCATACCCTACCGATTAAGAGATGTAGGCACCCGAAAATCCCCCGCAGGCAATAGTTATTGCGGGTTGTATACCTCATTGGCATGGTTTTCTTAAAGCCGCAATGATGCGCAAACCATTGAATCTACAGACCTGATTTTTTGCATGGTAATGTAATGATAAGGTATTTGATGATGCAGTACAAAAAAGTACTTTGGTTACATATAACGTATCTATTTTTATCTTGAACAGAGCATTTTGTGGTTTTTGGAGAAAAAAGTGGCTTATTACATTATCATAAAAAAATTATCCCTCAACGGTTTGCGTATCACTGCGACTTTAAGAAAACAGCGCCAATGCAACACAACCTGCAATAACCATCGCCTGCGGGGCATTTTCGAGTGCCTACATCACATATTCAGTAGGGTATGGTCTCAGTGGCGTATCAACCAAACGGCTTACTTGCATCACAAAATGCAGGGTGGAGGCAAATTTTTGCCCTTAACATCCGGACTAGTTTCGACAAGAGAATTACCTCGCCTGTAGGTCGTAGGATATTGATATTACGTAAAAAGATGTATAGACCTTTTCAATAGAGAATTTCTTTAGCTTTAATTTTGATATTCACCTTATTTGTTGCAGGACCATCCAAAGCCGAGATATTGACAAAAAAAACAATTTTTGAGCCAAATTTAGGAAAAATTGGGGGTGCGCGAGGGGGAAAAATGAGTAAGTCTAAAAAAGGCCTACAATAAACCGATTCCAATAGATAAATCTTTTTCCCGATTTAAAACCATATTTACATTTACCGTACCTACTCTCTGACGGCTGACGTATAGTTAAATACATCTAAAAAATATGATTATTTAAATATTCAACTGACCGAAGTGGAATGGTGTTAACGTTATAGCTTCACGTGATAGCGGTTCTGGGTTCGAATCCCGGATAAGGTGAGGTTGTTTGTGTGTCCTTTCATTATCTCATCTCTATCAATGCAACGAAAATGAAAAACGAAATGAAATGTTATAAAATATATGGTAAAAATTGACACCCTCATCAATCAATTGCAATAACTTAAGTGAGTGTACACGTGTATGCCGTAAATAATATATAAATTTTCAATAAAACGCCATAGTATTATCATTTGAATGAGATGTACATATTTGTTTTATTGACAAATTACAGTAAATGTGGAATTTACTGATATTTTATTAGTAATAATGCTGTTGATATAGCACACTGATTTCGAGTTGTTATTTGTGTATATCTATTATTTATAAAACGAGATGTGATTCTTATATGTCCTAGTGGTATAAAAATTTCAAAGGCAAAGCAGATATTTACAACAAAAAAAAAATCCTAATTTTTTTTCAGAGTATGGATCACATTTCATACAATTCAAAAGAAAGCTCGGCTTTATTTTCACCATTCATTTCAGGCAACACGAGAAACATCTTTATATTTTATATACGCTATTGTCAAAAGATTATAAAAGATAATGGTACTCATGAAAATAGAACTGAGGCTACACACTGGCTTAATTCCTTCAGATTTTATTTTATTTTGGAATTAAAATATAATAAGTAATATTTAATCTTTCTGAAAATTTGCGTATACGAGAATTGTAACTAATTTTTGTTTGAAACAAACGTGACATTACGTTAAACTTAAATAATTTTGTGCGTGCGTGCGTGCGTGCGTGCGTGTGTGGATGTTGGATACACGATTTCTCAAATACTATACCACTTAGGACATTTTTAACTACGGATTCCTCAATCTAACAATAATGGGAAGAGTTGGTTAAGTTTTGGTAACAATTGGACAACCGGAAGTAGTAGTTACAAGAAAAAAATCTTCTAAATATGATTTATCAAAAATTTATGTAAATACTTATATAAAAGAATGTTAAATTCTTCATTCGATAAATATAAATTCATTATTATATCTTCTGTAGAATTAGAGATAGAGAAATGCACATAAAATAATTTGATGTAAAAATTCTCAGATCAAACTACTTCAAGGCAAGAAATTCAAATGTTTGTAATTGACACATAAATGTCACTGTCAAAAATATTTGTATGCCGCTGTCAAAAATATTTGTACATTATTATGGAGATTATGAAAATAAAAAAAGGTCAAACTATCGCATAATGAAAATTTTAACATTGTATTTCCTATGTCCTATAAAAAAAGTGAACACCCGGTATATATATATATATATATATATATATATATATATATATATATATATATATATATATATATATATATATATATATATACCGGGTGGAACATCATACCTGTGTACATAGGCGATTCATATGAGAAAAACAGTTTTTTCGTGTCCATTGCTCCCCAAATTATTTTAGACAAAAATGCTTCAAATAAATGTTGTAGAGCATAAAATTCTGCATCTAAATCAATAAACAGAATTACTTTTACATGCTTTGTAACGACACAAATTAAATAAGAAAATATTGAAAATTACATTGAAAATATCAAATAGCCATGGAATTGAAACAAAAATAGAAACAAAAAAATAGGTAAATTAAATTCATACAAAAATCTCCATACCTATTATTACGACAATTGTACATTTCAATGAAATATTTATTTTTTATAGGATTTTTATTGAAAATCTTTTTAAATTGGAAATAATTCATGTAAACATCTATCTACTACAATTCAAATTTCAAACAGTAATTCTCTGAATAAAATAATCACTACAATTTATTATTATAACAAATATTCGAATAATCCTCCGTTTTCAGCCAAGCAATAACCAAGTCTATTGTAGAATGAATTTCTTACATTAGCGAGCTGCCTATTTGTGATTAAGGCGCTCTCCTCCATGATAGCTTCTCTCAATGAATTAATATTTGTGTGGCGCTGCTTATAAATTTTACATTTAAGATGACCCCATAAAAAAAAGTCGCAAGGTGCTAAATTAGGAGATCTGGCTGGCCAATTTAAAGTTCCACCACGACCAATCCAGCGATTTGGAAATGCTTGGTTTAAATAATCTCTAACACTTACTCCGAAATGAGCTGGGCAGCCATCTTGTTGAAATCAAACCTCCTGATTTTCGCGCGCTACGCTGTCTAATGCAGGGCCGATCTCATTAATCAAGAGTTCTAAGTATGTTTCAGAATTTAAGTTGCCAACGATCTCAAATGGTCCAATAATATTGCTATTAAAAATGCCTGCCCAAATATAAATTTTTTGAGGATATTGCGTTCTGGTGGTAACATTTAATCTTGGATTTTCTAGAGCCCAGTGCCTATCATTTTGAACGTTTGGTTCATTGTTTAATGTAAAAGTACACTCATCGGTAAAGCAAATAGATGGAAGAAAATCACGATCCCGATTTGCTCGTTCTTGCATATCTTCACAAAAAACTCGCCTACTTTCTTCATCAATGGGCGAAATGTCTTGATGGCATTGCATCTTATAAGGGTGGTATTTATGTTTTTTAAGAATGCGCAATACAGTAGAATGAGCAATCTCACATTCCTGCGCTATTATTCTTGAACTTAATTTAGGATTAAAATTTATTAATTCCAAAACTCTTTGTTCGTTTTCTAAATTAATGCGATTATTTTTATTTCCTATAAATAAAGATATGATTTGTTTGTAAATCTCTTAAAAATATTCATATATAATATCATAAGTGGTAAATTTTTGCCGGAAAATTTTTCAGATTGTTACGAGAGCCGGTTGCCTAGCAATTTATTGAGTGACATTGACAAAAAAATTACGAGTTGTCAAACGAGTAATTTTTGATCAATGTCACGAAATAAATTGGCAATAGGCTCGAGTAAAGCAATCGGAAAATTTTTCCAGGTTAAAATTTAACCACGAATGGTATTCGGATGACTATTTCCAAAATAAAAATCAGGTAATTATTTATATAATTTTTTTCTTGACAAAAATCTTGTAAATATTTATTGTGTTTAGAGGTATTAGGTTTCAGTTTGCTATTTCAACGTTTTAAATAGATTCATGTCCAAATCGACTCGTTTTTAATAAAAACTGATAACACTGAAAATATACAGACTTTGACAGGTATGTAAACAATATGTTTCTAAAACGTCAAAAGATTTTCGCTTATCAAAACTCACTTACTTGTAAAAATACGACATCTTATTGGCTTAAGGGGTGCGAAAAAACTTTTTTGACGCTGTTTTGTCGAAATGAAATTTGGTAACTAGGTAGAATCCTGCATTTGGATTGGTTTATATATTTATGAGTGAAATAGTCAAATTTAAATTTACCTGTACTATTTTCCGCCGCAACACTTGCCGTGGATTCAAATTTTTGAACATACGCGCGTATTATTGTAGCGCTTGGAATTGGCCTATTTGGAAATTTCACGGCGAATAAATCTCTAACTATACGTAAACAATTTCCACTATAAAAAGTTTTTATTATAAAAACCCTTTCTTTGTTAGAATAAACTGAATTCATTTTGATATTTTACCGTCAAATTAGTTATTTATCTGTCAAACGTCAGACATTTATTTGTTTCTATTTTTGTTTCAATTCCATGGCTATTTGATATTTTCAACGTAATTTTCAATATTTTCTTATTTAATTTGTGTCGTTACAAAGCATGTAAAAGTAATTCTGTTTATTGATTTAGATGCAGAATTTTATGCTCTACAACATTTATTTGAAGCATTTTTGTCTAAAATAATTTGGGGAGCAATGCGCACGAAAAAACTGTTTTTCTCATATGAATCGCCTATGTACACAGGTATGATGTTCCACCCGGTATATATATATGAGAATTATTTTATAGTGAGACATGGATATATGTATTTGTATTTAAAAATATTTTTCGTTTTATGCGTACAAACAGGTAAAATATCTGGCGAGAGGTTATGTGTTGGCCACATCAGATTTTTAGATATAGTATAACAATTTTCCTTTTAAAAGCTATGAATTAATAGTGATTTACGCAATTAGAGTAAAACAACTGTGTTACCTCACGAACCGCAAGCAAATACGTCAGTTATGATCAGTGAAACACTAGTCTAAAAAAGATAAAATCGAGATGGTTTTATAAGGGACGAATAAAGAAAACGAGTAACTATTATAATGAATAAAAATAAACGAATTTTGTATGTTTTACATTTATACTTTCTTTGCGGTGGAAATTTTTCGGATCTTCCTGTAGTGCGATTATATACCTACTTATACTATTAGACCTTAATGTATGCCAAGTAAAATTCTGCGGTGAAAGTTATTACGTCCCTAAATTTATATTTGTAATATTTCCACCTATTTTATATCGTATTCATATTAACTACCTATATAATAACCTCGAAATTGCTATCTTTTGCTATTAATTTACATGAAAATGATAGAAATTACAGTTTCCATAAGATCGTAATTATATTAAATTTTGTTGTTCCACGGAAATGTTTAAAAGGGGATAGAAAGATCTCTTAACGCGGTAACCGTGCTAATAAAAGATTTATTATTTGTATCATGACTTTTGACCCTTTATTAAATTTGTCATGTGCACTATAAATACGTTTTTGGTAATAACGGCGTTGCTTTGTTTGTAGGTTTATCGATATGTCATTAGCGTTTGTCAAATTCATTTTCAGTTATGCACTAATTGGTAATTATACAGGGTGTTATGTAAGTAACGTGTCAGACGTTACCGCATAGTAAACAAGATGTTACAATGTATCGTAATCTGTAATAATTTTTTTTCTAATGTGCTTGTTGCAGTTGTAAACGCACTTCAAGATGGACCAAGAACATATTTATTTAAATAAATAAATAAATATATCATCACGGCATATTACCAATTGCTGAGTGTGCCAATCCGCTTTGTACCCAGATTTCGGTAATCTTGATGGCATTTTTGTAACATACGGGCGTTTAGAAGGCGTCACCTCACGGGCACTCATTGTTGAATAAAGAAAAATCTAAAATTTACAGTAGTTTCAGTGAAATCAATAACACTCCGATTTCAAACCTTCATTAATAAGGTTTGAAGTCGGAGGCAACTGTTTTGGCGCACTTCTCCGCAAACCAAATGCATATCAGTTATTCTTGATTACTAAAAGTAAAAGGCATTTCTAAATATCTAAGTACTGTGCCAGTGATTGCAAATTCAACGTCATTTATGACAATCGATAAATATTGTTTTTAGAAACATTTTTAGATTTTAATTTATTAAGAAGCTGGTTCCTAATTGGTGCAGAATATATTTCAGATATAACTTTTTTAAGTTCTCTTTATCATGCCATGAACTTTGGCACATTACTTACATAGCACATTTTATTCATAAATCTCCAGTTCAACAATGCGAAAATCTTTATAATTCGTGTATTAATGAATATTAATTATGTTCATATAATAATTTTTACCTCGATTTTGACTTTTACTGCCAAACGTAGTATGGAATTGAAAAGTTACTTTATATTCATAGTTTTTTATTTTGACAGTGTTTCTACAATCAACTTTATATAAATTTACATAATTCCAACATAAATTAAAATTCTCTTTTGTGTGTATTATGTGTTTTTTAAATGAAAAACTTCCTTCTTGTATTACAATACCGTCGTGGTATAAAAACACAGTTATTTTTGTATACCTTTCAATACAATGCATTATCGCATACAATATGCATGTGAAAAGTTGTGAGTGCATTTCATTCCATGACAAATCTAGTTAATGAATAAAAACTCTGAAAGCGAAACAAAAGCCAAACCGCGGTTTGATGTCATGCTTGTCGCAGCACACTACGATGAGGAATTGAATTATTGAATACTGCATGGATTGCGTAGATGGCTTTACAAATTTAAAAACAAACTTGAAGAGCACTTTTAAATTGTATTACTACCCTCCAGCAATGTTTACATTTTAGTCGTAATTGGGATTGTGTCGTTGGAGAACAACATTAAATCTATGTTATTGACAAAAGTACCATGTACCTAATTATATTTAACAACATTGACAATTAAATTTCAACTCAGCACAGTTTGACTATTATAACGTAAAAAGATTTATTTCACAATTTAGGTGCATTCACAAATGATAATTAGGTTTATGGTTTTTGTTTGGGTTTAAGTAAGTCATTCGTAAATGTAAGATTAAATTACCTGAAAATTAGTTTTGATATGTACAGACATCTGTGTAAATGCTTCAAAAACAAAATTAAAATATCGGTAGAGCAGTACTCAACAAGACACCGTGAAACTGTCATTCGCTTAGCATTACTGGTTATATTTCAGCAATTAAGTTATGACAGTATCCATGTTCTTTTCGAATTTGTTGAAAAAGCCTAATCCACCAAGTGGATACTAAATAAAGATGGGTGTATATATCTATATCATTTCACACTCATTCTCATTGGTGAAGTTTGTGAACTCGAAATAAACCATAAACCTAATGTTTGGACCTTGCAATGTTAAGCTTTATGATTTCGATATATAGACCCTAAATTCCGAAGTGTGAATAGAGTCATTACATAATATGCGGCCAAAGCCTTTAAATCAAAAGTATAAACCATAAATCTAAACCTAATTTTTATTTGTGAATGCACCTTTTCGCTTTGAATATCTCTAAATACGAGTACACCTCAAGATAAGCCAATTTACGCTTGGAAAAGTCTGATCGAGTTTTCTGCGTTAGTTAGGTTACGTTGAGGTGTATTTAGTGAAATTGTAAGTGAAAATGTGCACATATTCATTTTAAAATGTGACTGTAAGCGGTTCGTCGTTTTATAAAAAGCATAGACGTTTCATAAATCGACTAGCCAAATAATCAAATATGGGTAAGTCTACAAAGGTTAACAGCTTTTATAAAATGTGTAGACGTTTTATAAAAAAATATTTTACAATCAGCTACGATATATAAATATGCAGAATATAAATATAAATACCAGTGGAAACAAACCAATGAACGATACTAATAAACAGAAAAACAAACAGAAATATTTGTTTCAACATACAATCAAATCAGTACGGAACTGTCCGACGCATGCGCAGTATTAAAATGGCGTTCCCATTTATACCTATTCGTATGTTGGAACACACCTAATATACTTTTAGAGTCAATTATTATGGAAATACAATGCCAAGGAGAATATGTGATTTCTTTCTTTACAACCACAATCATCGTTCTAAAAATTCTAGCTCGAGTAATTGCGTTGTCACCAGATATGACTGGATTGTGAATACTTTTCTTTCCAATCGATATTTATTCCTCATTCTCTACCTCGACCTAGTGACATAAAGTTTATTTCGCGTGAAACTGCGAAAGTTATCAAGTACTAAAAATATTACGACCGTAGCAAAAAACTAACTGCAATATATTCCCCGGTTCGCTTACACTGTCCATTATACGGCAAGATTAAAATAAGGTCTACCGTGAGTGAAAATATGTATATGCACAAATATTTATAAATTCGAAGTCGGATCCTTGGTGTGGGAGATAAGAAGCGTTGTCGTAAAAATAACATACGCCGTAACTCGGGCGCTGTAATTTATCATTATAATAAATAACACATATGCATTCCGCGCACGGTTATCTAAAGGCTATACTGGGAATATTTTTAAAATAACTCATGTTTGGAAAATAGAATGGTAGAGAAATATGTCTAGAGGTAGAATATATAGGTACTGTAGTTCAACAATAATACTTATTATGATGATCCTCAATATTTTGCATCAGTATCAAAGCAGACACTGAATAAAAATTTGAATGACTGGTGATAAATTTATTGTAAAACCTATTTCTCGCATGATTCTAAAATATCTGATGTGGCTAGCACATCACCTCCCGTCAATTCCATGTTTAAAGTAGCAGTGAGCTTTAAATAAAGTGTCACTTCCGATTGATCGTTTATAAACAAAAGATAATTTGTTGTTTTAATAAATAGAAAAATTTGTAATACGAAATTTTGGATTATATTTTATTGTTTTTTCTCGAAAATCTGCTAAGAGCTCTAAATTAAGTACCTACCCGCACCGTGCAAATATTTCATTATTACCGATATCTGTGTACAACCAGATTGGCTCACCCAGCAATGTGTAATAAGCCGTGATGATGTATTTATTTATTTTAGTTACCTATCATTTCCGATTTATAATATAGTCAAAATCTAATTTGTTGTATAAATCCGAGTTTTAAATATCAAATTTGAGAAGTTTTGGATTATATTTTAATACATTTTTTTCTGGCTAGAGCTACCAGTACCACTTTCGGTTTATCAGTGTTAGTAAAAATCTAATCTGTCGTTCTCGTTAATATAAAAATCTTATATACCAAATCTGAAACATTTTCGATTATATCATAATATTTTTTCACAAATTCTTTTCAGAGCTTCTGGTTATCAATTTTAGCCAAAATCTAATACGTCGTTCCTCTTAATATAAAAGTCTTAAATACTATAATTGAAAAGTATTGGATTGTATTTTAATATAGTTTGTCATTAAATACTGTTTTGGGCTTTAAGTAAAGTATCTCTTCCAGTTGTCCATTATAACGCAAAATCTAATAAATAAGATCAAATACGGAAAATAAAAACGTTTAGAAGTTTGGTGTAAGAGTTAATGTGGAAGAAAAAATCGTCGCACACAGTTTAGGTAAATACTTATATTAAGCACATATAACTGTATTTATAAACAAATAAATTTGTTAAAACATTATTTTTATATTTTACATATTTTTTGCATATTTTGGACACCTTGCTGCATATTTTCCACCAAAATCTTGCATATTCCTTTTATTTTCCTTGCATGTAAACCCGAGCTTTAATCATCAGTGTTCATTACTTCTTTTTATGTAACTGTTGACTTTATCTATATGATTGTATGTGTGTTAATCTTTTTATTTTTAGGCAACTCTGAAGTGCTCTTCATAACAGCTTCGAATGTCTATAAAATTACCTTTACTTAACGCCGTTTACGGTACAAATATAAGTTCACTTTAACGAGATATTCATATTAACGCATTTTCACGTTGGTGACATTCTACTGTACATACTTATTATTATTTTTCACAAATATACTCGCAGTACACTCTCGCACCATATAACTATAACCAATTCCAACTAAATACCTTCGTGGCGTGCTTGTTCCGTCGCGTATATTGTTGGTGAATTAACTTGAACTTCATTCTACCGTCTACACATGCAGTTACTAGAGAATTCTTGTTTCCATATTAGTACCGATCGCTACCACTCCTATTGCATGAGCTCGGCTACCTCCGCCCCTTTTCGATTAAAATTAAGATTACGGATTATGGCATAATTTCATGGTCAAACCTTCTCGTACAAACCCATCTATATGACAGTATTTTTAAACTTAGAGAAGATTGTTGAAAGATGTTTGAAGGTTAATATCGTATAAAAGTTAGTGAACATTTGTGTGCGTTGTTGGTAAAAGCCGCACAAATCTCCCAATATTTCTAAATCTCGTAGGCCAGGATCAGTAAATTCCACACCGCCATCGCCATTGCCAACGACGTTGCTGTTCTCCGGGCCCGACAGACATTCGTCACTTCGCGCACATATATCAGATGCCAACAACTTTTCCAGAGATGTTTTTTGTTTTTCTCCCGACCAGCACATTTATTCACTTGAAAAATAAAATACCCACAGAAATACAAGTGTTTTCCGCAGATGCTGACAGGGTTTGTATAAACACCCTAACCTACATTCTAACATCCATTATAAGATAATACACGAAACTAGTTAAACTGCTTGCAAAATCCTTTAACGATTTTTCTTATCCGTGTAAACAGATTATTTTTCAACTAAGATGCTTTGATATATAATTACACTTGTCCTATAAAGGCCTGTGTCTACGATCCTATCGTTCCGAGTTCTCGGTTATAGTCCCCAATTCGATAACTCGGATCGTGGACACTACCAACTCGGACGCAAAAATCGAATAGAAAATTAAAATGGGAAAATGCATTCTGTCCCATTTTTTCGTACAAGTTGCTAACTTCATTTACATGTTACCAATTTAAAATCTTGACGTTTGATGTTTGATAAACTTGAAACTTATGAGGTTATAAAATAATACCTAATTCTACTCATTTTTAATAAGTTATTATTGATAATTACTTTTAAATAAATTAATATATTCGTAATAAAAATTTAATTTACTTAACGATTTTTAGCATCTTGGACAGAGACCTTAAGAAATGAAGGAAACATATCATATATTCGAGATGATTCAGGTATCTAGGAAAATTACGTTTGAATGACTGCTCCAAAAAATTTAGAGCATATAAGCATAAAGGACAAAAATGAGTGCAAATGAGGTATTTTAGTTTCTAAAATTTTCATATTTGTATTATATTAATAATAATAATTTTGCGTTCTTTTTTATTTAATTTAAGTGAGTTATGAATTTTTAAATATCTGAAAATTTGAATTTTTTTCTATGTGACGTAGGAAGAGATGATGAAATATAGATAGAAATATTATAGAAATAGAAAACTTGTACTAACAGAAAACGTAATAAATCTAAAACACACAAGATAGTTGACAACGCGTATATGACAGACAAAGTGTTTGTTGTTAATGGTGTAGTTTTATGCACAAAATTTGTTACAAATGGCATCAGTCCCTCGTACGCCACAGATCAATAAATTGCAAAAAAAACTCATGTTATAAGAATTAAAATTATAATTTTTACTTGATGCCGTTATTTTTCAGCATGATCTACAATTTTATAAAAAAAATTACCTTAAATTTTACTACATTAGAATACCCCATTGTTTAATCAACATGGACACATGCAAATTAATTATTACAGAAATGTGAGCATTTTCAATATTTACATGTGTAGTTTTTAGAATTTATTGGCGCTTTGTCCAATTTTAATTTTTTATAAGTACTAAAAAAACAACGGTCCTGTTAACAAATTTAGTTAACAATACCTAATTAACACATTGTTGTGACTTATTAGTATGTATTCAAATGCGGAAATGGTCGACATTCTCATTGTTTTTGTTTTATTTTCGTCAAAAGTTAATATTATAAAAATAACATGAAAGAAAGCAATAATTCGAATGAATTAATTGTGATGTTCCTTCACGATTTATGTTTTCTAAATATTATATTAGAAAAACCAGAGATAGTAGTAACTGCTTTACACTATTTTCTTTATAAAACATGTACATATTTCATCTATCATGTTAATATAAACAAATATGCAGACATCTGATGACGTTTCTTTCTGGACATCATTCCATGCATGGATGTAAAAAATCAGGGCAGAACGTCATAGTGCGAGAGCCGAGGCATGATTTATTCGGGGCAGCTGTCAGCAACGGGATAAATACCAGTTAGCAGGCTCATCAGTTCGACAATCCCATGTTTTAATGTTTAATCAGTTTTTAGAATTATGGATGCAAGCAGACAGCAGACAAGCGAATGACAGTTCGTGGAAATATTTCTATTTTGATTTATGCCAGAAAGCGCATTGTCATCATCTCATTTCTAAATATTGTTCGTGGGGGGGGGGGGGGGGGCTTTTCGTATGAGAAAACTTCATCAATAATTTTATTATAAAATAAATACACCAATTAATAAAATAAGATATTGTCCATATAATTTTAATATAAACTCATTTGCTGTTTAATATTGTAACGTTTTCTGTTCATAAATAAAAACTTAATTTAGCGGGCAACAAAACTTTATGTAATTAATTTAAGTTTTCAATAAAATCTTACTAATATACTAAATTTGAAAAGGGATTAAATCTAGTATACAAAATTTTACATAGGGTAGGAGGTAAAAAAAAACAAATCAAGTGCTCTATTTTTGAAAAAAATAATTTTCTTATTTTTTGTCTATATAAAAAAAGTTTTTCAATATTCGAATAGTCCGCAACTTAATTTTTTATACTAAGATCGTTCATTTTTAAGATAAACTTAGGTTCTCAAAAATCAAGTCCATTTTTTAGACAAAAAGTGTTTTTTTTTATTAAAGAAAAAAATAAAATTCATTGGAAAATGTGTTTAAACTACAATGCAATGAAATGTAACTATAGTCCAGTAAACGAAGGGATTTCACCCGACAAAAAGTCTGGTAATTCTGAATTTTTGATATGTTGTATAGGATGGTTGGTTAATGAAACCATCATTAATTGGCACTATTAGTTTTTTTGGGGAGCTCCGTAACTCTGTTGCTATTAATCGTCAAAACAACTTTTCATACCAAACTTTCAGGAAATTTTGTTCTCTACAAGTCGGCGAATATTTTTTTTCGCTAAAATTCACCAGAAAGAAGTTATAGGCGAAACACTCAAAAAAGTGCCGATTTTTGGTGGTTTGTACAAGGAAGGAGGATAGTAGAAATTTAGATTATTCACTAATCAATCATCCTACTACATATCAAAAATTCAGGACTATCCGACCTTTTGTAGGGTAACCCCCCCTTTTCGATCTCTGTTCACTGGACTACTAAGAATGAAAAAAATTTATTTCTTCAGGATTTCAGGTGCTTCATCCTTGGTCGTGGTAGGCCACCTGTTCATTTTTAGTAAAAATTATTGTAGGTCCGTGGGAGGTATTTAAACAGGTTTTTTTTCTTGATGTTAACAACTTTCCTTTGGTAGACAGGGTTGTTTGTTACATCTGGCATGAGATTTTGTCGTTTCTTATAAGGAAAAGGTGATGCACTCAAAGAATTTTATTTTAAATAGAATAGATTTATTTAGTGTTTTCCAAATACAAGAGTACATAAACTAAGTCACAAAAGAAAGAATCGAGGAAAGAATGTTAGATGTAGGTAAAATAAATAAACAAATATTTTATTATACATATATCTTTTTATCAGACGACAGGGATCTCATTAAAAAACATTTTATTTTTTAAAAGGCAGAAATCAACAGTATTGTATTTGAATTAAGCAATTCCTTTGAATGTTGAATCTATTTTCTTTCTAATGAAGAACTTACAAACCCACAGATATATCGTATGTCTTTGGTGCATTTCTTTTGTTTCGCGCGCCACCTCCCTCATTTAGCTGCAACCTGAAACAGAATAGAGATTTTATTCTCCCGTAACGATCAACCTGATACTGCTGTAAGGCAATACTTCTTCATTGTTGTCCTTAAATGATATCGAAGTACTCTGATCTGACCGAACCTGAATTAAGACTGCAAAGATTCCGGACACTGGAGTGGTTTGAAGTAGGCCTTGGTTAGATATTTGATATTTAAGTTATGAAACGATTGGGTAGACATACATAACTTAGCTAACAGTAAAATGAGTAATGATAAGTTTATGTTACACGAAGACAATTTTATTTATTAATAAAAAATGCTTTGGTGCACAGCTATACGGTAAAATTTTTTGTTGTGATATTAAATTTTTACTAGCAGCAATATATTTTTTTGTCAATATTTGACTAATTTTAGTAATAACAACAAAGTATTTCTTATTGTGCATGAAAATCGAGATGAAAATTGAAGGAGAAAATAACAGAACATAAGCAATACTGTATAAATATAAGATAAACCGGATATTAAAAACAGAGACGTTATTTTTATTAAAAATGGTTATCCGGATCAGAATAAGAAAGAATAATTGACTCAACAATGCCGACAAGGTGTTTGCATAAATTATATACCATTATAATAATATGATTAAAAATTTGATAGTGAAAGGCAAACTTAATGTTTTTGAATAAAAAAAGAAACTAAATAATTACAACAACAACTCTAGCTTTATTCATAATTTATATACTCGTATATAGTCTTTTTATTTGCGCTCAGATATTTGCAAGGGAATAAAAGTTTTACGTATTTATTTGGGGATTTATGCCTAAATTTACATAAAAGCTTTTTATTTTCATTTGCTTTTAATATAATGACGTGTGTTACCCAGTGGAGATTTTAATAATATTTAGAAGAGGTTACTGAACTTCATACACAAGTCTTTGTCAAATCAGGAAAATGGATTTTGCTTGTTCCATATACATTTTTTTTTTATGAAATTTTGTAATTCTACTTGAATTTTGTTTTTCTCGTATAAAATTAAACTGGTGTATTAGGTAAAATTTTAAAATAAAATGGTTTTCAGTTTATACTTTACAGCATGTTATGTTAACATTATATTCAATAATATTTAAAATATGAAAAACCATGTTTTCGAAAATATGTTTGTAAATTTTTTATATTTCTGTAATAATATTGAAAATATAATTCGTGTTATTAGATTGTTTTGTTTAGAACATTATACATTCCTAAAAGTTTACTGAAAGCACATTATTTTTTATAAATTGATATTCATAATTATATATTAATAAAGTAGGTATTAAATATCTACTTAGGTGTATATTTATAAATGATGGTATTTTTCGCACGAAACATGAAGTTTGCCGAAGGAAGTGAATTCAGTAACATGTCAAGTGCGAAAAATACGATTGTGTAATATATATATATATATATATATATATATATATATATATATATATATATATATATATATATATATACATATATATATATATATATATATATATATATATACACAGTTTTTTAAAAAAAGATTCAACACTCACAAGACAAAAATAATGAATCGTCATATTAGAGGTTAGCTGTCACTCTTGCACATTAATGCGAACAAAATTAATGTCAATATCGCTTCGGGCCTTCATATTTCACCAAGTAATAACTCATTAGGTCTATTCGAGTTGACAGTTTTATGATATGTTTGAATTATAGTTAAACTGCACATGCGTCATACTCTCAATCTGAAAATTGTTTTTAATGCTAATTTTTTGTTTAGTTTCTTTAATTACATTTAAAAAATTAGTTCATCCGTGTATTATTGCAAAATTCTCATTCCTTTTTGTTTTTGAACATACCTATTTGAAATTAATTTATAGGTACCTACTAAGCTTAAGTTTATTATTTTGGTGGGGATGGAATCTCTTATTTGAAAATTAATAAATAACCAAAAAAGTAGATGTATGTGTTCGATTATTCACGACACTTTCTAACTACCACTTTAGTAAAATTATTATAGTTTGTCTCATATTATTGTGAATTATTTAACTTGATGCAATTTTCCGTGTCATAATACTATGGATAGCAAAAATTTAACATTGGTTTTGGCCAAATTTAATGACAAATACGTAGAACCATAACAGCTAAGTTTAATGACATCTGCGTGTAATTAAAATTATTGAAAACGGTTTTACCTCGACCCCTTAATTTTCATAAGAAATTGTATAAATACGGTTAACTGGATGATGAATAACTGGACGATAGCCAAGTGGGCGCCAGACATCTGGGCGATAAAATAATATATGTGTAGAATTACAAAGTTTAGCGTTGTATCGTTATAAAAATTACAACGGCACTATTAACAATCAACCAGATTTTATGCTTCTTAAGCGTGTAAAAATTTAAAGTTTTCTATCACCCACTTAACAATCGCCCAGTGGACTATAATCCAGTTGACCATATCTTAGTCTGACTCGCCGAGTTGCCCATCGCCCTCTTCCCGCGTACCGGAAGTTATCTGCTTTGAAAGTCAGTAAAACAACCTAGTTCACTATAAGTAAGTTGAGACACATTATGAAACTTTTGGAAATAAGTATTATGTTTCAATGTGTGTCTTATGAATGTATATACATTTTATAATGACTCATTTTGAATTGTATATATCCAAGGCTATTTATTTAATATTTCGTAACAAAATAAAAAGATACAAATTATGTTTATGAAAATTCTGCATGTTTCGATTCATCTCGAGAAGATATTTAAAAATTAATGATGCGACTTTTATAATCTGTTCCAGTTTTTACTGGAATATCTAATAGATAATGACTCAATCTGGTCACGGTGTATTGCTTTATTCTATCTTGTAGTTTAAAGAACTGCCATCGTTAAAAATACATTAAGTTTTTGCAAATAATTTCCCAAACATGCATCTGAAACCATTAAAAAACTACTAATGAACACCAGGTAATCCAAATGTTTTTAACTTGACCTGTTTTATGTTGGTTGGGTACTAGATTACGCATTTTGAAATATGTCGCGATGTGGCTAATATATCACTTAACGACTTTGTGTTAACTACAAGCAAAAACACGAGTAGTGCACTCTTCTTATTTTGTATGTGATGTTGATATATGTTCGCGCTTTATACATAGAACCGCATAAGGATTCCTTTTTTACATAGTTTTTTTTCTGTTTATATCAAAATATGAAATATTTTCGAAATGAGCGAACAACATATTTCAGTACTTAACTTAAAAACAAAAGAAAAAAAATCCGTGGTGAGTACATACACCAGAATCTGTCCTAGTCTAATCCGGGCTCGCTTAAACTGACCATAGTGTCAGCAAGTATGTTTTTCCGTGAATCAATTTCCGTTACAGTGAATGGTATTCTTATTACATCGTCCAAAAAGTAGTCAAATTAGACCACTGCTAATCTAAGTTTTGAGAGCAAAACAATGCACATACTCGTATATTTCATAAACTTTATTAAAAAGTGTCACGGGTTTGCTAGAAAATATATGTATAATTTATATACGTCTTGCATACCTACGTTTTAAATGAGATACAAAATTTATAAATGCTAATTTGCGTGCGTTTTCGGATTAACGGGCTATTATATACCCTGAGGTCCAGTCCCATTGACACTGGATAAGAAGGGGGTCTACTGTACTAACTCTGTCTCGAAAAATTGACTAGCTTATTACAACAAAAGTCAAACACCTTTAAAAAGGTGAAAAATCTTCTTTTCTATAGTGCCATTGTTTACTTTTACTCGCATAAAAAAAGTATATATTTGATGTCATAGCTCAAAATCTAATGCTAAACAGGAAAGAGTATCACCATTAAAAAAAAACAGAAAAGTGTACAAAAAATAGCCTATCTAAATTCAGTATTGTTTCTTGCCAAAATAACATACGCATTTTTCCTGTGAAATAAATAAATGGCCTAATGTGACAATTTACAGTTTAATTTTTTAAAGAATTCCGATCAATGTCATCTACGGATGGTATGAATTAAGGTTGCAGCTCGGCCCATTCTGTCAAAATCAGTAGTGTCGTTTACTTAGTTTTTATGAGGGTACATAAGAAACTACTGTTATTTTGTTATAAAATATATGTAGAAGTAGAAAATCAAATACATATGTAATAAAATAGTATGACATAGTGTCAGTGAGACTGACAGAAAATAACGCTATACACAAGGCTATGAATCAAAGCAATACTCGTATATCTAAATTAATAAATGAACCCACGTTACAGCGTAAGTACTGTCTACAACGAGAAAAAATAAATAAATATATCATGAATATGAATTTTTTAAAGAACAAGATATTTAAGACACCAGCGTATATCTTTTAGGAAAATCTGAAATGATTGCTAAAATTAATTATTGTTTTCCAGATTTATTTTTGGTATTTATACATCAAATATGTCGTGTAAGTAAATATGTGCACAATAAATAAACGAAACATAAAACCATAACTTAATACTTGTGGTTTACGATATTTAAGAGATAAATATCACCATATTATTAACATTACTTCACACTAAGAACAACATTCACATTTATAACAACCTTGAAATAGATATCTTTTCAAATATACATAAAAAAAATTATACGGTAGGAGATTCCGTTATGAATAAATACGTAAATAAACATTAAAATATCATTAGAAATAAAATGAGAGAATATTTATTCAATTAAGTGTATTACAAGCAATAAATCATAAATATTGACCATTAATTCACAAAATATATAGGACTATATGCAATTCAGAATTAAGAATATGAACTATTTATTTATTAATAAATGAGGAATTTGAATATTAAATCCGTCGAAATGCAATTACAAATAAGGAGATGTGCATTTCGATTTTGAATTAAAGAAGAAAATGTAGATGTGTGTAATACAAACTCAAAGAGGAGCACTGTTTTGGAGTAAAGCTGTAGACCCGTTTTTTAATACAAATATTTAAATCGCCTTTGTGAAAATAGGTACGTATGTTTACCTCTGCCACCATTTCGCTTTTCGGATCCCTTCTATACCGACGGTAAATATAAACAAAACTGAATGTAAATTTTATTAACAGGCCCATTTTTTACCTTCCTCTAATCAAATAAAACAAAAACAAATGTAAGCGAAATGAAACATTTTTAATTTATCCCTGGTAAAATAAAATAAATGCTTTAGTTCCTGTCTATAGCCTGGTTTTCATTTACCCGTATTTGCAATTAGTAACTAATTACTTGGTTGGCCAAGGCTGTGACAATGAAATATAGGTGTCACAAAAACGTAATTTACAATGGCTATCGCTAATATATTATCATGAATGTGTATGCATTTTGATTATATAACACATTCGTATATGAATTTTCTTTTTTTATTGGATAATTATAGGTTTTTCTCAAGTTTTAAATGAGTAAACGGAGGCAACTAAAAGAAAATTCACTACAAGTAAAGAGGCAAGTCGATGGGATCTCATGAAATTAAAAAAAAATATTATATACAGGGTGTAAATGAAATAAGTTTATTAAATTTAATCAGTAATATAACTCGTCGAGAGCAACAATGTTTCTTAATTAACCTTTTGTCGAAATCACATATATTTTTAGCATTTTTACAACCCCGTAAATTGACCAGTTGTTCCACGTATTTTTCTAATAATTCAATGCAGTAGCAATAGCTATGACAAATTTTGTTTTACCAATTGACAGTCCTGTCAGTTGATGCAATTAAATTTGGCATTAGTAATAAAATTGTTTATAAGATAAAATTCTGTCAAAATGCTTACGTTTACGAATAGCGAGTACACAGATATTGTAATTACTTACCTATGGTTTATTTATTTATTTATTCGTATCTGTACTACATTTTACTTTGAGTTGCCAACGCATAAAGACAGACCGTATCCAAATCATTCTATTCCTTATATGCGCACATTTATAAATCTAGTACCTACATCTTTATCACAAAACGGAGTGTCACATATGACAATTTTAGAAAAAGCAATAGTTATATTTGTACCATGTAAAAAAGTTGAATGTTTTTAAGACATATCAGACTTAAATTTTGCGAATGACTTGTAATTTTCACTGATAAGAAGAAGGTGTCTTTATTGTGCACAATAAACATATCTGAACAGACGAAAATACTCAGCTGTAAAAAATTTCATTAAAAAATGTTTGGGTGGGACCAATAAATGGACCACTAATTGGTACTCATATACCTCGTTTAAATGGACAAGGGTTTTTACTTACATTTTTTGAATAACGTATTTAAACTAATATGATTCGTCGACGACAGCACTACAATTCATCTCATAACCTCATAACTAGGTATGCTCTTCCTCTATTTACAGATATTTGAAGCCTGGTTTAATACACAATTTTATATTTTTGTTATCCAAAATTTAAATTTCTTTATTCTAAAAATTGCCTATTATGTATTTATTAAAAATAAATATGTTTCCCGGTGAACGTTTATTAATTAGTTAATTACTGTGACTGCAAAATTGTAACCGACAACTGACAATTTGTGTTGTGTGTATCCAACTTATATCCAAACAGTAGCCATATATTTCTCCATAGGCGGGTAACAATATATCTAACAAATCTTTTAAAAAAATTAACTAAAACTAGAAGACTTAAAAAATATTAAGAAATATTGTTGCTCTCTCGACGAGTTACATTACTGATTAAATTTAATGTACTTATTTCATTTACACCTTGTATATTAAAACTAGACCTTGATGGTCATTCGGTGCTTGTAGTTAAAGTCTTCTAAAATATAACAACTCATTTGACAATTCAATTCAACACGATACTGACAATTCAACCAATAGTTAATATTTAAGTACAAGCGTTGCAACTGGCCATAAAACTTAAAAAAATGTACTATCAAGCTTTATTAGTTTTAAAAATATTCTACTTTTTTAATGCCCATGGCCCGTTCTGAGCGCACTTTTATAATAAAAGCGCTTATATAAAGCAAACTCCTCATAAGAATATAATGTAAAAGCGCGCTCCATAAAAGCGCTTTTATTATAAAAGTGTGTTCAGAATACGGGCTCATATCACTTAACTTATATGCCATGTCCACTCTATTCTGAACACACTACTTTCAAGCCTTCTACAGTGTGTCCAAAAAAAACTTTCTAACACGGAGTAGGCTATGAACAGAGAAACGTATGTTTGATCAATGATCAATTCAAAAGTCTAATTGTCAAATTTGATCTTGATGTGTAATTTTAAGGAGAAAAGATAGTAAAGAAGGATACAGTGTATTGCATTCGCCGTTTTTTAATTTATTTCCATTTTTAAAATAAGATTCAAGAAGAAAAGCTTTGATTTCTTTAGATAACATTTTTCACAATATGTCGTGTCAAATTGACATTTAATTAAATATTTTTAATTGACATACATTTCTTTGTTCATAGCCTACTCCAAGTTAGGATTTTTGGAGCACACTCTACCATCGCATTTTTCAAATTCAGAATGGTTTTTTAAACAAATTTTTGCGGACAATAATGAAACAACGAAAATAAACCAAATAACACATCGTACCAGTGTCAATAAAAACTTGAACTTGAATGGGAAGGGTTTAAACCTAAAAATCTGAACAATTAATGTCTCAATCATTATTCGCTGTCATTAACACACTTGATAGTTAAATAACTTTAAGAATCACTTTTACTAAAGTTATAAAGTGAAATACATTTTATTACGTAATCCTTTCACTCTTACATGTGTTACCATAGTTACCAGCCATCTGAAGCAACATTTACTTTTTCTATTCATATAAAAAGATATCCCCATTATTTCTGTATTTTTGATTAATTATAGTGGCCGTTATTCACTCTTCTTGGACAATCACAGAACCAGAAATCAATTATTCCCGTTTATTTTTATTCTACCGCGATCACTCGTCATTTTATATTTTCGTGTTTACGTTTTTCAACCGATTTCTATATTTTTTGAAAAATATACTATGTTAAATCGATAAAATGAATTTTTTGAGCGACGAGGAGACCTGCACTCCGCCAGAAATACTTCAGTGAGAATTTAACACTAGATATTACCACCCCATCTGAATCTTACCAATTGCACAAATTTTACAATACCTTCATGACAATCGGCAGTAAGTAGGTACAGTAAATTTTTGAAAGATGTCCGGTTAAGTTCATCTGTATATACGAATTTACAAATTAGCATATATTTATCTCTCTCACATAAAGCGTGTGCGATAAAGACGGATAGAAGACGCTTGTCTTTCAAAAATTCATAGGACATTCCATTTTAATACGATGTTCGTTGTTCATAATACTTTCGCTGTAACGTAAGTTTATTTATTAAATCGGACATATTATCTTGATTCATAGCCGTATAACGCTATTTTCTTTCAGTGTCACTGACACTGACACTGGGTCAGTAACTTATTTTTCAAATATTTGGTTTTACATTTGCTAATAAACTTACCAGTTGACTTAGTTTTGAATTTTTAATGATTTTACTGTAACATATATATTTATAATAATGAAATAACAGTAGTATCTTATGTACCCTCATAAAAAATAAGTAAACTACACTACTGAATTTACAGAACAAAATCTTAATTCATACAATTTGTGGATGATCTTGATCGGACATCTTTCAAAAATTCAACTGTAGTTCCTTTAATCAATTTAATGTTCTGTTTGATAAATTTTGTTCTAATAAATTCCGAATTTGTTAAGTTGTTTCTAAAATATTTTTCGTTATTTTAAAATTTACAGGAGTAGATAAAGTTTGCTATTATATTCAGGATTATATGATCATTATTTACTCTGATGATTTGCATTACTGACGTATAGCTCGTATCGCAAAAATAATCTTCGTGAATAATGACTTATCATAGTCCCTCATATAATAATATACTATTACAGAAAAATAATGACAAATTATTATTCGTGATATTTTTGTGAGGTTATGTCATTACAAATAACGAACATTCTACAAAATTTAAAATTTCAGACGCAAAAAACAATCAAATATGAAAATGTTACTCTTGTTCCATAAATAAATATTGACAACCAAATTAATTACTGCGAATATAAATTTAAAATGTAAAAACATGGGAAAAAATAAAATAGATTATATTTATTTATGCAACAAGTGTACGAAGTAGTACTATTTTGGTCGAGTGCGATTGTAGCAAGAGACAAAAATAGTACATTAAGATACAAGTTTCATAAGACATGATTTTAGCGCACGCGTCATTCTTAGAAACGAGCGGCTTGCCGCGAGTTTTCTAAGGAGACATGTGCGCTGAAATGTCTTATGAAACGTGTATTTTATACTATTTTTTCTATTTTGGTCATTTTTTCAAAAAAATTACGTTATTTCATGTCCAGGAATTTCAATTTCGGTTCTTTAATATGTACTTTATGAAACTCATTTGGATGTCATAAAGAAGTACTTTATGACATCCAAATGGGTTTCATAAAGTACATATTAAAGAACCAAAATAGAAATATACTATTTAACACACGTGTTTCATACAACATTGATGTTTCTCATAATACTGAGTGTACAGTCATCCAATAGCTTCATATACTGTTAGTGCTCTTTCTCATAACACTGTACAAAATGTAACTTAAACACTGAGAAGAATCTCAGACAGGAGATAATTAGTCTTCTATACAATGTACAAATTATACATTTAATATTAATATTAAAAATTGGGTTAGGGTAGAATATATATCAAAAAAATGTCAATGATCTTCAAATTTACATTAGTACTCAGTCTGTTAAAAAATAGATTTGTTTTGTTTACAGGGTATATTCATATTTCTTAATAAATTTTATTACTTTCATTATTATTTACTACCTAATTTTATACTTGACAGGTAAATTAACTGAATTTTAATGTTTCTAGCAACGCTTATTTACTTTTCACGCAGGGTTATAGAAAAAAATATTTATATTTTTTCGACATGAGAATATGATGGCTGAAGTTGTGTGAATTGGGTTGGAAAATAATTCTCATGAAATATAACTAAATAACTATTTTTGCTGCATTAATTATTTTATAAATAACATTGTATGTGATATTTTAAGTCTTGTTTGACCCAGTTTTTACGAAATATTTACTATATGTATCAATCACTGTAGCTTTTTTAATGTATTCAATGTATCATCTCTTACAATGTAGTTTTTAAGATGTGCTCCATCAGTGTGTAGTTGCATTATTCTTCTCGGTGTGGAAAATATTCACGATCTATAATCCCGGTGATTTGTCTTGACAGTCGGACGTTTCATTTTAATTTCAGTTGTTAAATCTGTTATTACATTTCCGTTCCTTAATCCATCACTAACAGCATTCAGGGAATTGTGACAATGAAAAATCCTATTTCTCAACAACTTTATAATCCTTTAATTCAAGAATACAACCAGGAGACCAAGATAAACGGAAAAAGAGAAAATCGTTTCCTAGCGATACTCTATATAGTGTATACATGGAAGTGATTGCGAATAAACGTTACAGACTTCATTTCAACCCCTTCCAAAACATAACTAAATTTACTATTTTTCTAAATGTAGGTATTAGAGATTATTAACTTACAGAAACTTTATTTTTTAACAAAAGGTCCGCGTTTATAATTTAAAACTGTTCTAAATGGCAACATTAATTAAATACAAATATAAAATAAAATGAAAGTGACACTAAATACTAAATTTATAGATCATGAATGGCCGTTCTTACCACCTCTAGTTAAAGTGACAGCTAGTGCTATGCTAACCAACGGTTATGTTGCCAAATTATTTTTACCACCTTTAGTAGAACTATCAGGAAGTTAAAACTATTGTTTACATCGCTTTTAATCTTAAGTTTAATTCTTAACTAATGGTTAGTAAACTGTTACTGTAGTAGAGGTGATAGGATCGAGCCTAAGTTAGTTAATAATTATCTATTGGATAAAGGGCTCGCCCCCGTCTTCGACTAACTCACAAAAATGCTATTTCTTGACTATTGGTACAAATAACTATTACAGTTGTGGTTGGAAATAATTAAAAGACGTACTAAAAACAAAAACAATATCCAGGGATTTGGAAATCTAGTATTTACATGGGTTACCTGAATATCCCTTGTTAGTTTCTTACAAATCTAATATTCTATATCTACATAGAATGCACAAATATTATGTTTCATTCAGGTATTTATAACCATAGGCATATACGAAAATTCTAGTACATATCACGCCCCATACTTCTTATAACTCATACTTCTCATAAGTCATACTACGACGACAGCCGAACACGCTTCGTTTTCTATCGGAAAAATATTTGACATCCGCATTACTCAACTAAAATTTTATGCAAGTTGATAGATCTTCAACCTTAAATATAAAATTAACAATATGATGATACGGATATGATGTGATATGTTTCCATTAGTTTTATTGAGATTTTAACAATATTTTAAGAATAATAGAATAAAGAATATATTATACTAATAATAGTCACAATAAACAGTTAAATAAGTGACACATTACAAAAATTAGAAGATCAATGCCATTTTCACAAATATTGGAATATCATCTGGTTAAGTAATCAGCTGATGGATGTTGTCGTGGTAGCATTTAATTTTCAACAGCGAAATTCTTCTAAGAACAGTACGTTAATTTATTTACATACTTATGCAGTGCACGGCTATAAGGTTCTGATCTGTTTTTAGCTCATTGGAAAAATAAACTTTAAAATATTGTGTTTTGTAAAATTGGTGAGCTACTATACCGAAATACGAGTACAAAACCTATAATATTGTTTGTAATCATCTACAATATTCGTACTAATGGACTGCCTGCTTCTAATGCTACATAATCATATACTATTTTCTGTGTTCGAATATCATCGGTGGAATTATATTTGTTGTATTTATTTATTTATTATATTTGTATAGGTACTACAAATATTTGCCTACCTTACCATTTTATTAATTGTTGAATACTATATTACATCTTCATTCAATTCCAAAAGTATTTAAAATGTAATAATCTTTTTTTAAGTATCTGACAGATTGCTATATAAATTTCTTTTAAGAAACTAGAGAGACATCTATTCTCGTAATGTTGAACCTATCTTTCTACTGCATATGTATTTTTTCCGTGTGTATATCGAACTTTGCCGAGGGGACCCGAGATGAGTATGGCTTGTGAGAAGTATGAAACGTGCAGAGTATGAGCTGTGAGAAGTATAGATTCTGATATGCTCCCAAAAATTTTACCTGTAGACACCGCATCTACCGACTACGTCCGAAAACAGGAGTGGTTATGGTATAACTAGCGAATGGAAGTTGACGTATAAATTATTTATAGATTTGGTTTCTTTTGAAACCCTAGAGAAAAATAGAATTGTACAAAATATTCAGGTATGAAATTTTTGCACGAACCCATTAAAATACTGGACTAGGAAAGCACAGAAATACATAACTATGTCTTGCTTAAAATAGATGGCTGACTAGGGTACTTGAATATGAAAACAGAGGTACGTTTAAAATATTTTAAACATTTTTCGTTTATGTTGATTATAACAAAATATTTTGACCTTTAAACTATTTAGTTTGGCAATTCTTTGAAATAGGATTATTTTTAATTTCCTCTAACAGTAATTCTGACTCGAGGGTTGCTTACACCTGAGACGAACGAACCAGAACTTGCGGTATTAATTTTTTTAAATACATCCGTCAATTCTAAACTTCTGTAACGGAATACATAAGGGTCAGTTTCCTTTCAAATCAAATATAGAGAAAAGTTTTCAAAAGAAACCACATCTATAAAATAATTTAAACGTCAACTTTCATTCGCTAGTCATACCATAATAGGTATCAATATAATTTAGGTTAGAGTTAAAATTTATAATTATTATGTTGTACTTACTTTTATATAATTTGTTATTTGTTTCAATGATTGTTATGTTATAATAATTCTCATCTTCTGAACAAGGCTCATTGACATTGTGACAAACTATCGCCTACTTTTATAACGTAGGTGATGGACAAACTGTTTTCCTATATGTTTGTATGTACGAGTATATTGGTTATGAATGTATGTACTTTGACGTCACACGGGTGGGCGGTTGGTTTTCATGACTATTTTTGGCGCCAATATTTTTATTAATAACAATTTATTATTACTATGAATACTATTGTATAAACTTTCATTTAAAATACTTTTTAAATTTAAGTAAATTAAAATAACTTGAATATTCATATTATCTAGGTATATTTATGAACATTTCAAATTCGTATCAATAATTTGACAATTTGCTAGTGAACGATTTGTAAATTATTTCTTTCCCATCTATCATCATTTTCGTTCATAACTCGTACTAACTTTTTGTTTCTGTTCCAGGGCACAGCGTAGCATTCGTCGCGTGATTGAGATCCAGGCTTTCATTTAAATTATCGATATCGTGATCGTTTAGTAGTAAATATCTTTAGTATCTTTGACGGCGGGCGCGCAAGAGTAGTTCGTATTAGTGGTTGAAAGAAAATTGTAGTATAATGATCGCAGCGAAATTATACAGTGTGCTGATCTGTTTGGCCGGTGTCCTGGCGACCCAGAGATCCGTGCTATATTCCAACGAGTTCGCGGTTCATATCCCGGCTGGCAAAGACGTGGCGGATGAGATCGCTGGAAAACATGGCTTCGTCAACGTTGGACAGGTAGGAGACTCTTAAATTATTTACTATTGTGAATACCGCCCAAGTATTTATTAAGATAATCGTGTTTATCAATATTGGTTCATATTCTCACCTATACAGTGAAATAAGAGGCTGTCAGAAGTAATGTGAAAATATTTATGATTTATGTGTAATTTTATTGATTAAAAAAAGAACGTTTCAAAGTTAATTTATACGTAAGTAATGACATAACAATATTTTATGTAAATTATACCAAATAGGCTCTAGATAGGCTATTTTCCGTTAGTTTATTGCTTTTGTTCGCCTTTAAGCTTTGCTGGAGTTGTCACGTACTTTTGTGGTAATTCGAGTGCAACTGTTTTTAAAAACCCAGGATTTTTTTTAAAAAATGTAAAACCAAGTATCTAAATATCTTTCTTTTTTTTGATATATAGTTATGGTTGTTCTTCTGATTCCATCTCATTAAAAGTGTCGAATACATGCTAAAGTGCTATTGAAGTTGTGTTGTGGAGTGTTTTCATTTTTAGTGATGATGATGGCTCTTATTTGAAACCGAGTTTGAAACGTTAATGGAGTTTATTCTACCTACCTAGCTTCTAAGTTTTGACCACTTTTTTCACTAATTCGCCACTATCCAAAATGTATGTATGTACTAAAAAATACATTAAATATTTGATTCCATGATAAGAACTACGTAAAAAGCAAAAGCATAATGATGTTCGGAATGGGACAACTCGCCGCGGCCGTCTCGCCGCCAGGCCAACTCGCCGCTAAGCTAACTGGCCGCGCGTTCAGTGGGGTGATTTACTAACGTGTAAAACAATAAATATCACTGCATATGTAAAATAGCCCACATAACATTACTATTAATTAAGTTAAAATTCATGATAAATTTTTGATACGCAGGTATTTTATTTATATTTTAAGATTGGCATAATTTCTATCGAACTTAAAACAAACAAAAAGAGCGGCAGTGTTATCGTCACATACGTATTTATTGGTTTCTCGCTCATAGAGTATTTAAACAACATATTTACATGTTATATTACATAAGTGAAAATACTAGTCAATAGAATATTTATTAAACAAAATAGAGCAATTATTAAATAAAAAATATAAGATATACACTGCTGGACAAAATTAACGCATCACCATTTTTTTTTTTCTTAATAATCTCGATATAACTGTAAGGGCTACGAAGTCGGTTAAGGATGCCATTTTAGCAATGCATTGTTTATTTGGACTATTTTACATATGCAGTGAAATTTATTGTGTTTTCCACGTTAGTAAACCACCCCATTGAACGCGCGGCAAGTTGGCTTAGCAGCCAGTTGGCTTGGCGGGGAGTCCGCCGCGGCTGGACGGCCGCGGTGAGACGGCCGCGGGTAGTTATCCCAGACCGATTTGACGTCGTTTGGATTCAAACACCAGGCACATAACGCACATCCCGAGTAAAAATGAACAACTTCTTATACACGAGAGCAAAACGGCCGCACCGCCGGGTTCTTTTGGCGAACAAGCACTCGTTGCGGCCATACTGTGCACATAACAAGGTGTGCGGCTGTGCTTGTTCGCCAAACCGATCTGATGCGGCCGTACTATAGACATCTTAAAACCTGGAGGAGCCGAGATAATGAGATTGTTTATGTTATGTTGTTTGAGGAAAAAATATAAATTATTATATTACAAATACGATTTCTGAAAGCTTATTTTGTTATATAATAAGAACTCGTAATAATTACAATACAAATAATTTGATGGCGTATAATCTCATTCTGCAGCCATTCATCTATGTTGTAAGTATCTCTCATCCTCGCAGGCAATTCGCGTTTTCATTCCAGGAAAACAAATTGAAGAATCGCGTGGCAAAACAATGAAAAAGGCGGGCAAGTCGCGCGCGGGAATTGCAGAGCAAACACGAGGTACGTATGAGGATCTATCGGAAGTTTACTCGCTACACCGATAATTTGGTTGTGTTCCTTTATACGACAGCTGAGCAAAGACTAAACCAAACAACGTGGAAAGCCAAATTGCCTTTATTTTGTTGGGTTTCACCCCACATGCACAGAGAAGGTTTTATAGAAAACCTGAGTTTATATTTAAAAATTGAATTATTAATGGTTAACTGCTCATTTTCGAAAAAATAAATCATCACAAAGTTTTAACAGTATTAATTGTTTATCAAAGAGGCTAAATGGGTATGTACACAGAGTACTGTGATATCGATTTATTTTAACAATAGAGACGGATCTAGAATACAAGTATTCACTGCGGATGTAGGGCTCCCTTAATTACCTTTCATCATAAAATAACTAATAAATTTGAAGTGCTATAATACATGAAATCGCATCTTATTACATTGTTTGTACATATTATTATGATTATGTGTACCATGGATTTACATATGTGTATATATTAACTGTAATCTTAAATTTACTGTCCTAATTAAGTGATGTAAATTACTGTTAGTTTAGTTTCCGATCCTTGATATTTAGCCGAAATAAGTGGCTGCTCCGATTAACTGGTGGCCCAACTAAGTGGAATCGACTGTATTGCAATTCTTTTAATTAATAAAATCAATCATTCAACAAAAGCAAATTAAAATGTGAGATTGTTAAAATTTCATCCTGAAATCAGATGTGATGAATGTATTTTAATCATTAATATTTTCATGATATATTTTAATGTATCCAATTAAATTGCACAATAAACAATAAATACATCCCGAATAAATTTTAATGATCATTTTCGTTTAAAATGAGAATAAAAGTAGCCACAACAAAAATTCCTGTTTCAATAAGCAACATTTAAATTGATTGAAAACACAATTTTGTTATTTTGTGTGAAATTTACGCTAATATGCGGCTGTAAAAATAAAGTGGCTATATTTATTCCGAATTGAATTCAATGAACAATTGAAATAATTTTGTTTTCATGACATCCACTCTGGGTATACAAGTGTTGCTATTCTATCTGTTTCCATTAAAAAATATATTATATAGTACGAGAATATGTGTACAAATTTCATTCAATAATTTTTAAATATATCTGTCATTCTAATATAATATCGTAGAATGAGTATGTACCTACTCGTATATACCAGTACATTTGCCAGATTCATTTACAATACCGTATTCAGCAGAAAATATATATTTCATTGTTAATTTGGATAATTACCTTAAACTTATGTATATGTTAGCCTCCAAGACCGAAAACGCTCAGAAAGCGAAAAACAAAAACATGAAATTATCTATACTTACAAAAAACGAAATTTATTTGTTATTTTTTTTTTAAACAAACTGTAACAACCTAATCTTTCGTACAAAACTCACGTCCTGATCAGTATGTATTTGTTAGTTTTCTAAACATAACCTAACCTAACTCAGCACAAATTATATAATTGTGATTTCGGTTTTCGGTCTTTGTTAATTTTAGGTTTGTTTCAACAGTAAGTTAAGAACCGTTTAGAACGTGATTCAGAACTGGTTACAATCCATGTGCGAACTTAAGCTTCATTCACAGATACTTTTTTAATGCTTAATGATAATGCATAAGACATAACTTTAATACATAGTGCTAATACGTAAGGTTAAAAAACATAGCATTTTCTGCAACAAAATTTAATTTCACAATTTCTCATTCAAAATTTCGACTCGATTAAAGATAAACAATGTGAAGTATTTAATACTTGTACAAGTGGTTGATGAAAAATTGAGATATGAGCCGATTTTCAGATGTTTAAACTTTTAGAGGAATTTCATATAAGTTTAAGGTGTTTTCTAACCGCGTTATCATAGGTTTAACAGGATCAGAATGGTGACTGAAAAATTTAAAAAATTGCAGGAAAACATTGACAATTTAATTTTTAAATCATCGATAATTTATTTTTTTCGAATGTAAACTGTTATAAATGGCAAAAATCTTAAATATATCGTTATTTTCCCAATTGACGGGAGGTTCCCACACTCCAATTTCCGGAAAATATTGACATGTTATTCAGTGTATTTTTCTGGACAGGATTCTGTAAAATAGCTTTTGTTGCAATTACTTTGAGGTAAGATCGAAAATTGTCTGGACTATAAAACCTCTTTAAATTGAAAAAAGGTTAACATTAATATATATGTGTGTAATAATAATAATAATTAATGAATAATAAATAATTTTTAAAAAAATAAAATATATCATAAAATATGATGAAATGAAGCATAAAGAAATTTTCAAAAATTTTCTCTGTTTGAAGTGCTGTAGCTCGTTATCTATTGGTTATAGAAAAAAATGTTTTAGATAAAAGTTGGAGGGAATTTTATTCGCAACAAATTCAAAAATAACTTTTTCTGCCCTAATGCTTATTGGTGAAGAGATATTTAAAAAAAAACTATGTTTTGCGACTTTTTTACCAAGTTGGCGGTAGTTCCCGAGGTGCCCCGAGATCGAAAACTTATATTTTTTATTAGGACCTCTAATTATATAACATACCCAAAAATCAGAAATACCCGACATTTTGCAGGGTAAAACTAACTAATGACTGGACGATTTACAGGAACTGCAAAACTCTCAATTTCTAGATTTTTAAAATGGTTCACATGTTCAAGAATAAGTGATATGGTATATCTATATGTAGACCATATCCACGAAAATGTATTAGTACATGTGTTGTTTTTTTAAATTCATATTTACTGCTAATTATTTTTATTGTAATTTTATTAGTCTAATATTACCTACAACAATATCCTTGTGGTTAATAAATATTTATTGATTGAAAACCGTTAATTTTAAATCTCCCCCTCTTATATACTTAATTGTAGGTACCCTAGTCTATTTTTAATCATACCTACTCAAACATTTATTACTTGTTAAATCAATATCACTTCTGAGAAGTAATAATTAAATTTGAATAATAAATGGTAATGTTTTATTCAGAGTCGGTTTAATTTGAAATTATTACCTTTGAATTAATCTATTGCTAATTGAATAAAATAATGATCTTCGTTAGGAATGGGGTTATGCATCACGTTCTCTAATTAAAGATTACATTATATTCGTATTAAAAGATCTAATATATGAATACTTAATCGAATACCTTTATTATTCCTTTGGGTCAATTCAGTTGACATAAATCTTGATTATATATATTCAGTATTTTTATGGATTATTTCCAATTTTTTTTTAATTCATTCTGTAAACGTATTCAGACAATTTAATATTTCATCACATTTTTCCCTGTTTTTGAATGTTTCATTTTACTTCGCAAAAGATTTTATTTTTTGTAATAGTTATTTTGTTGTGGGATTTTCATAACTATAATAAGGAAGGGGATACATTTTAATAATAACTAAAGAAGGTTTATATAAAAATAACAAAATAAAGAGAGATTTATGTATGATGCGTTAGTAAGAAATAAGTGCAAGCATTTTCTATGGGTGAAACAATCACTAAACTAGAGTGCTGATTTCGGCCCAATATAAATAATGTGTCAACTATGCTCTGTTCCATTTAAACCATGTAGTAGGAGTAGATGGCTCTCGATCAGCGCTAGTTGTAAGTAGCCGAAATTACATTGGTTAAACTTGTCTCATGTCTTAAATTTCAGCTAATCAGAGAAGTCAAAACTATGCCCTATGTTCTACAATACGAATGGCTTAAATGGAACATGATATAATGTCAGGTTTCTTACCATAGTTACGAATCGAATACAGGGATTTAATTTTCTAATTTGGTATAAGGTGGAGTATGACAGAATTTAACTATATTAATAATAAGGTAACTTCTTTTGTAGATAAAATTTTAAAATGTAATTATTCAAAGTGAATATTGTTTTTTCAGGAAATGGTTCTGTTTCGGTATTAAGATTTTTAGCTGTGATAAAGACTGAGGAGAATGAATTAATACGAACAGTATAAATCTATAACAAGACGAGTTCTGCCCCATAAACTTTTTCACTCAGGTTTAAATTTAAAAATGACGTATAATTGCCGAAATAGAAATAGGAGTACAAAAAAATGTATTCAACATAAAATCATGTTACTCCATCATATCTATCCCTACCTAGAAAATTAGGTACCTAACGCCCGATTTCATAAAAGTTTGTTTATATTTAACTCATTCTTAATTTTAACGTTACATTTTGACATATGAAAAATTTACAAATGTTATTAGAATGTATAAATTAAATCAATTATGTGTAAATACAATTTAAATTATTTACATACGTATGAGTTGGGTATATGCGTACAATACAAAAAACGTAATTGATTTGTATATATAGGTACTCTAAAAATGTTATAAATTTTGCTCAATTTGACGAGTTAAATTTTAAGAGACCGACTTTAAAATTTGTAGGATGAAAATCGATATATAATTAATTCATAGTTATTGTTTTGTTTCATGATAGAATATACATAGATGTATAAGCAGCTTTAAATACGAAGAATTTTTCAGATTTCCAGTTATCCATCCAAGTAGTACTGGAATTAGAAATCCTTGGAAAATTATGTATATTTTCAGGGATTCTTGCAATTTTTATCAATCATAATGGGCGTGTTCTTTACCTGTCTCACTTGATCGAGAAGAAAATATTCGAACATGATTGGAACTGTTCGAACAACATGAATTTTAAAAACGTACTTTACAAGACATGAAAATACAGATAACGACATAACCTACATATTTTTTTGAAGTTTGTATGTTATACTGCGTGTAAGTTAATTTATTAAGCAAATTTAAAAAGTATGGCCGGCGAAAGCCACAATTTGGTTAAAATATTGCCCTCAATAATAACCTAAGGCGAGAAATTGTTTTTATATTAAAGAAATGACAAATAATTCATAACGATATTTTACAATTTTTCCATTTTGACACTTCTAATTATGTAACTATTTGCAATGTATATATATATTTATAAACTATGAAGTTGGGCTATGTTGAACGTTTTGCTTATCTGCTACTGACTAGGGGCTTGAAACCAATGTTTGAGCGAAATGTTCGCACAGGTTTGGTACTTTTCGAACCATAGCGAACTACCGATCGAACAGTTTAAAAATACACTTGAGTATTCGATCCTCAGTTAGAGTAGTTAAGAAACATGCCCAATTATAAACTAATTTCTAATTTTAACGATATATTTCATTCTCGATGAATGAACTATGTATTTATAGATGGCGTGAAATGAGATTGCATTTCCAAATGAACAATATTAATAAATAAATATATCATCATGGCTTATACCCATGGCTGTGTGTGCCATTCACCTTTGTACACAGATATTGGTAATGAAATATGTGCACCGTGCGGGCGCTTACCAGGCGTCACCTCATGGGCACTCATTACTGGCGTAGAGAGTGCACCACAGGGGTTAATTTTGGGCCATTTGATATTCCAAATATTTGGCGTCAGTCGGATTCGAACCCGGTTCCCTAGATTCGCGAAACTGAATTTTCCAATTTCAAATTAGATCAGAATTAACTTGAAAATTAATTACAATTTTCAATTTTATTTTAAAAGTGACGCTTCTTGTGTCTATTTCACAACAGATTTAAAAGCCTGTCACGCGTGGTAAGCTCTTTCTACTCTGGACAGGACTTAAACATTGCACATTTGTCTCGTACAAGTTTGTTGTTGTTCTAATGAAGTATATAATAGAAAATAAAAATGTACAGTTATGCTGTGGCTATGATGTCTGACTATCTGGCTGAAAGATAATTATAGAATGATGACTGAATGAGGAACTTTGACACTTATTTTTCAAGAGGATAGGGGTTAGAATTTAGATAGATATATTTTACTAAATCAAAAAGTGGTCTGAATCAGCTCTAATAAAGAAATAACCGGAAGGCTTACTATCAAATCGCAATTAGGAAAACATAATTTTTTAAATAGTTATCATTTATTTTAATATACATACAAAATCGTAACGATTATCTATGAGAATTTTATAATTTTTTTCTTTATTTATTTTATTTACTTATGCCCAGCTGCATCAAAAAAGCTTAAATTTTAAACGACCCGTAATCAAAAAAATCCATATCAAAATTTTGATAGCAACGCATAATAATTTATTTGGCATTTTATTTCGATGCAATATTGTCAATTTAAGGAATGCTTAAAATTTAATTTACGTTGGTGCAACCTGCCATTTAATACTTAATTGACAATAAAATCTTAGTTTATATTTCTATTTAAAATATTTCAGCTCCGAACACACCGCTGCTTAGGGTTGCAACAACATCCAGTTACACAACATGTTGTAATTAGATAGGCATAAATTTGACAATAATAATATATAAAAAACTCAGAATATATATATATATATATATATATATATATATATATATATATAAATCTTGCCGAAATCTGCATTTAAGGAAAAGCAGATTGGCGCAACCAACATTTGGCAATATCGTAATGTTATTTTTATGTATAATATTATCGCACTATTTCAAAATACAAAGTTCTTATGTTTTATTCGGCCACTATGTTTTGCGAGTATAATTAATTACTTACCTGCTTTTTATATTTTGCGTTCATAATGATTTCATTATGAAACCCTATTGCGAATCAAAAGAGCCTTCATTTCGATACGCAATTTTGTGTTTTAGAACATTTACTTATATTCATAAATTAGAGTTGACATGAATTTTCAAATAATTGAATAAATGTCAATCCAATGTTACCACATACAACATTACATTTCCTTGGATCAACTCGGCAACACTTTTTAAAATATTTTAGTATACAGGCTGTTCATTTTAAATGGGCCACCTTTGCTGTCTCGAGAACTGTAAGAAGAGCTAGAAAGACGATTAAATAGGCAAATAATTTCTATTTCACAAGACAAATTTAAAGAAAAGAAAAATATTTTTTTTGAACTAGTGGTTCTCAAAAAACAGGACCTAACTTTTTAATTTTAAATGGGATCACATATTTTTTATTTACTCATTTGTTAGAGGATTTAATTCTGAATTCAGTGATGTAATATTTTTATTCCGTAACATAACGATTTGTTTGAGAAAAATGCATGTAAAGTTTCATATTAATTTGATTAAAATATGGCTATAATAAGAGTATCATGAATGAAAAAAACGAATACGTGTTAATTTTTTTTTTTGCAGAATTAGACAATTTTAACATTTATGATCACTTACAAGAACAAAACATTCACTTCTTTCGGTCAGGGCACGCTTAAGTCCGACACACACTTGAGCGACGCAAAGAGCGGCGAAGCGAAGCGCAGCGAAGAGAAGTTTTTTCATTCAATGTATTCTTATGTGTATAGTCGCCTCGTTGCTCTGCTGTTCGCTGCTCCAAAGTGCGCGTGTATACATAATACACTGAATGAAAAAACTTCTCTTCGTCTCGCTTCGCTTCGGTCGCTCAAGTGCGCGTTGGCCTTTATTCTATGTAATAAAAATGGCATGTAGTCATTTTTCCATTCATGGCACTCTTATCATAGCCGTATTTTAATCAAATTGGTATAAAACTTTACATACATTTTTCTCAAAAAAATCGTTATGTGAGGGTATGATAATATTATATCCCTGAATTCAAAATTAAATTCTCTAACGGATGAGCAAATAAACAATATATTCTCACTTAAAACCACAGGTCAAAAAAAAATTTTTTTTCTTTTATTTAAATTTGTCGGTAAATAGAACTTGTTTGCCTATTTAACAACCTTTGTAGCTCTTATAGTTCTCGAGATAGCAATGGTGGCCCATTTAAAATGAAAACCTGTATAGTAGACACAAAATACATAAAAATAGTATAAAGGACTCATTTTTTAAGACTTGTCTTATAAAACTCTTTCTTTAATATACTATATTGTGTATTGATTAAGATAAAATTCATTTTACCTTTCAATATTGTGAAAGGTTTTACAAAATTACTTATCGTTTACTCTTTCCTTTATTTAAAATCATAGTTATTACCATTACTTTATTAGAAAGTTTAGTAAATAAAATAAGAGCATTAACATTCAATATAAAAACGTTAGCACTAATACATATGTTAATCCGTTTATTTATATTATTTTCGTTTTGTATTTCATCTTTTCATCTTCATGAAAGCCTTGCTATTGACGCCAGCAACCCTATGTTGAAATAATTGAACAGTGACGTCAATCTTCCTTTGTTGATATATTGTTGGAAAGGGTGTTATTTATGTAGGTGCTTATTATTCAAATGTTTCGAAGGTAATTTTCTTTTCCATACAAATATATTTTTGGAATTAATATATAATTATGAAGGAATACGAATGGAAAACAAATTTTATACTTCTTGTATACCTCATTATAAGGTAAAAGAAAATAATAAATATTAATGTTTTAGTTCATGTGCGATGGGCAAATGTTGGGAAATTTGTAGTATAAATGTATAGAAGAAAATATAGTGTGATTATATGGGCCATTACGAAAATCGATGCAAAGCTGACCTAGAGTGAAGTTATAAATCACAAATTGTCAAAAACATGACTCATTTTGAATTACGTATCATGTTATAAACGTTTCGGTACTTCCAAACAGACGACTGTTATACATTGCCAATTATTTGTAGATATTTGTATTGTTCCCTATACATTTATTCCACGGTATTAATTTTTTTCTTATACATATTACCTAAATATATGTATTGTATATACAAATTTTATCTATGCCTAGACAATCTAATCCAGGTAGAGGTGTAATTTCTGTCCAAATTTTCAGAATTTCTGAGAATGTTTCTAAAAATAATAGGAATTTTACACACATATTATAGTTTAACTTTTATTAATCGCATATTTATTATCTGTAAACATATTATGCCATTTATTTGTGTATACTATATATTTATGTAGAATTTTTTAGTTATAAATGTTGTTTACAATTAATGTTTTTCAGAGTTTAACCTACATTTCAAGTCATTAAATAGAGTATATCTCCCCAATTAATTTAAAATTTGCGTTGTGAATATATTCATCACTTTCCCTCTCATATATTTTGTTGGAAATCCAGCTGAAATATCTGTCTGTGTTGCTGACGTCACTGGCTGGCACCGGAAGTGTGTCCAGAAGATCCTCTCATGATAATGGCTGCCCCCTGCGCATGCCTGTCCCGTGTTTTTAACATTAATTAATCCTCCAGCCAAATTGAAACCGGAGTTTATCCATGACACGAAACACCCATTATTACATCAATCTTCATTAATGCCTTATCTTTGAATCAAACTCCGATTTCTAACCTTGCTTTTGTCACCGCCTTTGTGTTTGCTTCACTTTGTCGTTTGTTGGTTTGTTTCTTTATTTACTGCTTTGTTTGTCACAGTTTTAAAGCTAGGTTAGATTTAAGATTAATGGAAATAGAAGTTTATGATTAGGGTATTATATTTTTGTTTTTTTTTCTTTTTTTTTGCTTACATTAAGGTTTCAAATTCTTGTTGATTATTGAGTATCTATAGTATTTTTAAAGAAAAAATACATTAGTTTTTTTGTTAGACAGAACGGCTGTATTATAATATATTTATCGGTTTTGAATGATTAATGGATTCTCTGATCACTTAATGATTATTGAAAAAAACAAATACATAATTTACCATATAACATTCTAATTATCATATTGATTGTAACACTAAAAAATCTGGTGTGGCCAACACAATACCTCCCGCCATGTACCGCCCGAGTGACAAAAAAGATTAAGCATCTTTATTTTTGGAGTAGCGAATTTTATTCTAATTTTGGCAGTTTATTCCTTAAAAATTAGTATAATCTAATCCATGTAACTTCCTTTTTTGATAATAAAATGAAGATTAAATTTTAAAATACCGGGATAAAATAGAATTCACTAATCCAAAAATGAAAATTTGCTTAAACTTTTTTGCGAATCGTTAATTTTTATTACTCTAAATACATACCTACAAGTTTACATATGCTGTATTGATTTCCTTTCCTATTATTCTATTTACTTTTTTCTTTTTAAAACGTTACTATTATTAATTTGAAATGATTATTTCTTTGACAGTGACATTTTTCTTTCAGTTACATAAATTTGAATAACTGCGCAACCAAGGAGTTTTGTTTGTGTAAAGCGTAGGCTCCGGGATTTAAATTATATATAATTTTATAAATTTGTCCATAAAATATATAGAAAAAGTATTAATGCAAATCTGTAGAAAATTTAATAATCTTTAATTTTTATAATAACATTATTGTCGAAAAAATAACATTTAAAGGTATATTTCGAAGAAAAATTATTTTGAGCTTCTAGTAAAGTGCCATTTCCGGTTATACGATTTACACCAAAATCTATTGGGCTCTTTCTAGTACAGAAAAAGTTCGAAATACACGGTTTCAAAATTTTCTGAATGATAGTATTTGAGTTAGAGTGGAGGATCCACACACACATACATGTACGAGTGCACACAGACATCATCGTGAAAATGTTACAATTGGATTCTATCTAGGGATCTTAAAACGTGGTCATTTACCAGAATCTCGAAATTTTTAACACGATCCCTATACCTCTCTTACCAAGGGTAGCCGGGGGTAAAAAGTGAAGAATTTTACGTCATCAATATTACTCTTGACACTAGGTTTATTAATAATTACTCGTATTATATTTTGCTACCTACTAAAATTTAGACAATAATATGAGTTAATCAATTTTACCGTTCTCTATGTGAAAGAATGAACAAGAATTATTTTTCCTATTTCTTGATAAGTTTTAGATACGATTGGCTCTAGAATGGTCTCGTAAGATTGATTTAAAGACTTACGGCTGTTACTAAAATCCGGGGATATTCCAGTTCCATTGTAAAATTCTTACAAATGTCCATCCTTATTCATAAATTATATCTATATGAAGGGACGGGGTCGAGTATTTGAATGTTTTATTTGATCGCTTGTGGACCAACGTCGAAATTAGCGCAAGTGACCTTTTGTTACACTCTCCTTGACAACTTTCAAAGCTTGTCAGATGACACAGAGGCGTAAGTGTCATTGCCGAAATTTGTGAATAAAAAATCAGAAATGGTTAATATTCCGTACCTATCGATATTCCTTCATTTATTTGAAAATCAAATTGACTCACCCAGAAATGTGTTACAAGTCGTAATGATATAGTTTAGCGTTTCTCAATCTTTTTCTTATAAATTTGCAAGGACCAGTAATTATATGTTAATTAAATGGTACTCGTAATTAACCCTCTACCGGCCAAGACATCAACAAATAGGAATTTTTATAAAATCATTCTCAATAAGTACTTGAATTATGCTAATTAAGAGGAATTAGTATTACATTTTTTAATAAAATCTTTCAAAGCAGTCGGAATGTAATTGTACTTTGCATTTTTTTACACGTAGGTATATGGTATGATTTTGTACACTCTGCACTTTTTTCTTGCATTGTTTTCAGCTCTTCCTACAATATGTCCTACTGTCATAATTTATATTATTTTATAAACTTTGTTTGTATATCTACCATGACAAGAATTTGAGGTCTCAGCGTAAACGTCCTTTAAGACATCTTTCCCATCATATTTCATGAGGTCCGTGAAGAACGGAAATTTAATTTTTTTGAAATATCTGGGTCGTTTGCCATTTGAAATTTTTCCAGCTGTTGACTATTACGCTGTCTATCATGTCGATAAATAAGGTCACCATTATTTTTTCCTTTGATTTTTATCCTATAATTTTCAAAACAATTATTATGAAGATAAGTCCCTCCACGAACTTACTGAATTCCGAAATTGGTCCTCTGACACAAACAACGTTTTATTCACTAAACTACTATTATTTTAATATTTTTTCTCACAAATTTGGACAGTTACTTTTAAAATACTGTAACATGGGACGCCCGCCGTCGCCGCCACTGTAAGCGAGTGTCTATTTATAGCGGTGACGTAATCGCGCTAGTAGCCGGCCGATGTAAACAGACTGGTCGCGACGTGTTTAATTACCTCCGGTCGCCTGAACCTTTTGTGTTCATTGTTATTACGTGTTCGAATATTCTAGACTGTTCTAGAAAATATTGGGAGCTGTATATAAGGGACGTAGCTATGCTCGAGAGTTAGTTAGTTAAATGGAGAGACATAGAGATGTTCATGTAGAGTGTTAGTGAGTTTGAGAAGCCCAGCAGTATCGTGGTGAGCGTATGCAGTTGGTGTCGAGTAGGTACTCGGGAAGTTACTGGTATATTGGGATAGCTGTGGATGTGAATACTCGGTAGTGTTTACGAGTATTAGGAAGCTATAGTGTGCAAGAACAGTAACGGCGAGTCGGAAAGTTACTGGTATATTGGGATAGCTGTGAAAGTGAATACTCGGCAGTGTGGACGAGTTTTATGAAGCTAGGTATACTAGGACAGTAACAGCGAGTTGGAGTGGCTACTCGGCATTGGTGTTGATGAATTGTAGCATACAGAAGTTGATGATACTGAGGCTGTAGAAGGAGCAAGTTAGTTATATAAATAGATAGACAGTGAGGTGAAAGGTGTGACTTCTGTCCGAGCAGTTGAATATACAGACGCTGTTGAGTCAGTTGAGTATATAGACGCTGTGGAGGTCGGTAGGCGGACAGTTGAACATGATATAAGTATATAGTGATATAAATAAAGTGATATAAATATCGCGTAAACAGTCTTCAAGGATCTGCAACAGACCGGTAGTCTAAGATTGTAACGCATAGTGAAATAAATAATTAGTAATATCGTGGAAATAAATAGTAGTGTTAATTGGTTAAATAAATAGTGTTAGTGTTATCTAGTTAATTATAGTTTTAGTCGTAATTAGTTTTTAATAATTGTTTAACCTTAGTAATAGTAACTTTCTTTATAGTTTAATAAACACTTAATTGTAATTAGTAATAATTGTCTAATATTTACACTTCACCCAGATAAATATAAAAAAAACGTTACAATTGGTGTCAGGTGTGGGGTTAATAAACTGTGAAGTGTATATAAAATAATAAAATGAAACTATTAAAATTAAGTGAACTGAAAGTACGTGATCTCAGGACGGAACTGGAAGAACGGGAATTGGAAGCAACAGGAAAGAGAGCAAAGCTTCAGGAGAGACTGCGTCAAGCACTAATCGATACTGGTGAAAATCCTGAAGATTACTTATTTGAAGTTCCGTATGATAGTTACGACGTTTGTAAACTAGTAGAAGAATATTGGAGAAAATTAGAAGAAAGTTCCAAAACACTAACAGAAGAATTAAAAGAAGTAATAAGAGAAAGTTTTAGCAGATGTGATCCAAAAGGAGAAGAAAGTTCTAGAAGTGTGGAGGAAAATCCCAGCGCACCGGTGGAAGAATTATTGGAACATTCTAGAACGCTGGGAAAGGAATTCGAGGAAAGTTCTAGAATAGCGGAAGAAAATTCCGGTGCACTGGAAGAGGAAGTAATGGAACATTCTAGAACACTAGAAAAGGAATTTGATGAGAGTTCTAGAAATGTCGAGGAGAATTCTAGAATTGTGGAGCAAATGTTGGAGCGGAAATTGGAGAAGACTTCTAGAAGAACTGAGGAAGGTCTTTGGGAGTTTGGAGCCGACGTAACTCGCGTGGTTCATCTCGCACATCCTGCGGCTCTTGACAGTAAGTTGGAGTGCCTGAGCACGCAAGCACTCATCTACGCAGTTCCAGACAGTAAAACTCAGCAAGCACTACGCTTAGCTCGGCCAAAAACGATTGATGACGCAATGTCATACGTATTCGATCATGAAGCTGCCAAACAAGCTTCACGCAACCTATTGCGAGTGCGAAATAATTATGCTGAGAGACATAAGAACACCAAAGTCATAAAAGAGAAGGTGCGACGAACTACAGGCGCAGTCTTTACTAGAAGAAAGAAACTCCGCTGTTACAAAAGAAGACGAAAGAGGAAAAGGAAGAGAAAGAGAGAGAACGAGAGCGTGTAAAGTAAGAGACTAAAGATGAACTTTAAGACGAAATTCTAGACATAAAGGAAGAGTATGAAAAGAGTATGAACATTAAAGATCAGCTGGAGGTCAAGAAGATTCCTGAAGACGAAGAAGAAGAAGAAGAATAAGAAGGAGAGAGAAGCCAACCAGACATAAATAGTCCCAGACGAGCAGCTGCAATCACAATCTAAGTAATTTCAAAACTAAGTCAGAAGACAGCGAGGAAGACGCGTGTGGACAGCTCGAGTGAAAAAAAATTAAAACTCGAAACAGATGACGACGATGACATTATCTCTCATCGCAAAGAAGACAGTCAAGAAGAAGAAGAACCCCAAGAAGAATAGGACGTGTGGAAATGGTGGGAGGAAGAATGCGTTTGTCAAGAGACTGAAAGTCGTTGGTTTTATACGCTACGACGATCGACCATACAACCAAGGACGTATTTAACAACATCATCTTCAAGAACTGGCGCAAGTGCATAACAGAGAAAGAGATCCACCATCACCGATCTGAAGAAGTGCAACTTCAAGTAGATGCACACGTTCTTCAGGGAAGTTCCAGAGGAGAATAGGAATAGGACCAAGGAAGAGAATTTTGAGTTGGAGATGAAGAATGAAGGGCTACAAAATGCATATGGGTTCTGTATCACTGATGGGCTTAAAGAGAAGATCGGTAGCTTGAAGTATCTCCTGGCCAGAAATGGAATGAAATCTGCCACGATCCCATCGTCAGTACTTGGCGCGCTTCCTGGACTGAAAACAACAAGTGATGTATAACATAGGCAAAAAGGTTTGGCAGTAGTATGAAACTGCCTGCAAAATGGCCATACGTTTCGGAAGGAGCCGGAAGACGGTACAAGGAAGACTTGAAGAGCTAGGAGAAATGGATTATACAGAAGGCGGGGACGTCGTACTTCATTGTTGAGTTGACGCTCAGGGCTTGTAATGAAAAAGAAAGACCAGGCGGATACTGTGGGTTGTTGCTCATTGAGAGTGGAGCATATAGAGCTACACGAACAGGAGGATGAGAAGTATTATATCGTCGTGTTTGATTCCTCGGAAAGGACACTATCCGGTGTTACAAGGAGGTTCCACTAGAAAAGCGCGTTTTCAAGAATCTACAGCTGTTCATGGAGAATGAAGCACTAGGTGATGGTTTATTCGACCGGTTGAACACAAATCTTGAAAAAACAACTAAAGGAAGATGGATAGTCTCAAGACTAAGATGTTCTGTTACCTACAACGCTTCGCGGCCAAAGATAATAACTCAAACTGACCATCGATTGCCACGTCTTTAAGACTTCTAAAAAACGCCAAGGGTAACACACAGATTGCGTCATCACGAACTGTTCCGGGACGAAACAGTCTTAAGGAGGGGGCAATGTACCATGGGACGCCCGCCGTCGCCGCCACTGTAAGCGAGTGTCTATTTATAGCGGTGACGTAATCGCGCTAGTAGCCGGCCGATGTAAACAGACTGGTCGCGACGTGTTTAATTACCTCCGGTCGCCTGAACCTTTTGTGTTCATTGTTATTACGTGTTCGAATATTCTAGACTGTTCTAGAAAATATTGGGAGTTGTATATAAGGGACGTAGCTATGCTCGAGAGTTAGTTAGTTACATGGAGAGACATAGAGATGTTCATATAGAGTGTTAGTGAGTTTGAGAAGCCCAGCAGTATCGTGGTGAGCGTATGCAGTTGGTGTCGAGTAGGTACTCGGGAAGTTACTGGTATATTGGGATAGCTGTGGATGTGAATACTCGGTAGTGTTGACGAGTATTAGGAAGCTATAGTGTGCAAGAACAGTAACGGCGAGTCGGAAAGTTACTGGTATATTGGGATAGCTGTGAAAGTGAATACTCGGCAGTGTGGACGAGTTTTGTGAAGCTAGGTATACTAGGACAGTAACAGCGAGTTGGAGTGGCTACTCGGCATTGGTGTTGATGAATTGTAGCATACAGAAGTTGATGATACTGAGGCTGTAGAAGGAGCAAGTTAGTTATATAAATAGATAGACAGTGAGGTGAAAGGTGTGACTTCTGTCCGAGCAGTTGAATATACAGACGCTGTTGAGTCAGTTGAGTATATAGACGCTGTGGAGGTCGGTAGGCGGACAGTTGAACACGATATAAGTATATAGTGATATAAATAAAGTGATATAAATATCGCGTAAACAGTCTTCAAGGATCTGCAACAGACCGGCAGTCTAAGATTGTAACGCATAGTGAAATAAATAATTAGTAATATCGTGGAAATAAATAGTAGTGTTAATTGGTTAAATAAATAGTGTTAGTGTTATCTAGTTAATTATAGTTTTAGTCGTAATTAGTTTTTAATAATTGTTTAACCTTAGTAATAGTAACTTTCTTTATAGTTTAATAAACACTTAATTGTAATTAGTAATAATTGTCTAATATTTACACTTCACCCAGATAAATATAAAAAAACGTTACAATACAAAACATACACTAGGTAGGTATTCAGAGTGCTGGCCGGAGGGAATACGAATAAGTATATCGTTGTCAGCCAATTGTTTATAATAAAACCAAAGAAATTATACAAATGTTAAAACTAATCGTTTGTAAAATAATTAGCATAAACACTTTATTTATATTATAAATACTTTTTACAGCTGTAATCGAAATTATAAATCAGCGTTTCTTAACTATATGAGTAGCTCACAAAAATTAATGTTTATTAATGTGAACCTTGAGTTTGCATAAGTTTTGAAAGTTTTTCAAATCGCAGGCGATTTCTAAAATTTTGTTTTAGTAACTACAAGAGCAGAAAAACAAGATTCACACATACCGGGTGGCACTGGAAATCCGTTACATAGGCGTTTAACATAGTAAAACAATTTTTTCTTGCGCGTTCCTTACCCCCCTCAAATTATTTTATAATAAAATTCTTCAAATAAAAGTTGTAGAGCATAAAATTCTACTTATAAGTTAGTAAACAAAATTCATTTCGTATGTTTAGTACCTGTAGAAATTAAATATAATTTTTAAAAAATTTAATTTAATAGCGCTATCTGTGGAATTAAAACAAAAGACAAACAAATGAGTGATGTTTTAACTGTCAAATATTAGACTTTTCCAAGCAGATAAAAAAAATTACATGTCTTATGATTTTTGTTTTAATTCCATAGCTATTATTTTTTTTCACATGATTTCCGACATTTTCATAAAATTTCTGTTGTTACAAAGCGTGCGAAATTAATATTGTTTTTATATTTTGCGTTCATAATGAAGTCATTACGATACGCAATTGCGTATCGTAATGACCTTCATTTCGATACGCAATTTTTTGTTTTAGACGGTTGGTACTACATGACGTTTCTTTAATCCATTTTTACCTAATTTATTTTTAGTTAATTGACAATTCATTTTAATAATATAATGTCGATATTATTATTATTTTTTTATTTAGGGAAGATTATTTACATGAAAATGTACAAATATAATCAGAAATTGAGTAAGTAAATGTTAATATAATGTTCGAATTAGTCCACATAGATGGACCTAGTAGTACTAAAAATTTGTAGATTGAACCTTTGACCGATAGAAAATTATTTTTAATTAATTTTAAAGCAAGTTTTAATTCAAATATAAGAAAAAATATAAATTTCTTGTACACTGAGGCTGAAAGGGTTAAATTGTCAAACGTCAAAGCTGGAAGATAAGAAATTTCAACATAACCTCAAAATTTCTTTTACGTAATCACTTTATTTAATGAATATAATAATAATACATATTTTCGTCTTACTTTGCATTTCAAAATAAGCAATCAAAACATTCTCTGTTACGCCTTTGACATTATTTTCTTTTCACCATGTGTCAAAATTTGCAAATTCATTCTCATAAATCTCGCGCGATTTTTTAAGAAGTAGATTATTTACTGTAGTCTGAGCTATATTACGTAGCTCAGGCGGAGTGCAACTGATTTCATCTTCCATGATTACACTAAATTCACTTAAATTTGTTCGTAAATATTGAAATGACATGAACTTTCAAATAATAATTGAATGTGGTCAATTCAATGTTACCAACTACAACATTTCACTTACAAATTTCCCTAAATCAACACGGTTTAATATTAACAGTTTTTTAAAAATATTTTAGTTTGTAGAAGGTGCAAAATATAAAAAATAGTATAAAGAACTCTTTTTATAAGACTTTCTTTCGCACTTGTCAATTAGAAAACTCGCTGACGCTCGTTTTCTAAATTTTGACGCGTGCGAAAAAAACATGTCTTGTAAAACACGTTCTTTAATATACTATTATTGATTCAAACGCAGAATTTCATGATCTACAACTTTTATTTGAAGTATTTTTTTCTCAAATAATTTGTGAAGTAACGCGCAAGGAGAAACTGGTTTCGGTAACGGATTTCGTGCGGCACCCGGTATAGATAATGTACAATTTTTTTTCATTTAAAGATAAATATTTAAATTGATATAAAAACTCTATAAGGTTTGTAGTGAGAAAAAAAAAATCCAATTTTTATAATACAAAAATTAATGTATTGATTATGAAAAAAATAATTAAAAACAAAAAGGTGCGTATACACCAACGTCAATAAGTGTTGAAAAATGCTAATAATATAGTTCGATAGTTATTTCTTTATTACTAGTATATCTAGATTAATTATAATACCTAATACAATGTAAATATTTTACAAATAGTTGCTATATTAGGTATGTACAAATTTTATATAATGAAAAAAAGTCAAAATAGATGTTTATTTGTTTTACTTTTTGATATTTTCGTCTTACTCATATTTTCTATCTGCAGAACCTAGTTTATATCCATGAAAAACTTGCCATGTTAAAACCTTTCAAGGGATTTACTTAGGTTGTAATGGAGTTTGAACCTTGTAGACACTATGTTGTTTTATAGTTTGAAGTACAAAAATTTAATCCACAAATTTCTCACTAAGCGACCCTCACTTCCTATATCAACGACACAAAGTTGTTTTGGCTTTTGGCAACTAATATTCTTTTTTTCTCATATTTAGTTAGACAGAGAAATATTTTACTGAGACTTGTTTCTTATTTTTATGTTGATATAATGTGAATTGAAAGGTGCGAGTACAAAAATATTTATTTTTAAAAAAGTGTAACATTCTACACAATGTGCTTACGCAAAAGAAATATCTGGAGGCTTATTATCTGTTCACCTGGCATAAAATATGTGTCCAACGCTTTAGCAACACAGTTTTTACAAAAGATTGTCTAATATTTTTTTATAAAAAAAACAAAGGTATATATTTGAGCTTTGGTTGAGAAGACGCATTACCATCATCTTGTATAGCACGAATGTCTCAAGTCGATTGCCGATAATTTTTCCACGATTTCCGTTTCTATAGTTCGCCTTGTGACAGCTAACGGATCAACACAAATATAGGTTGTCTTCGTAACATTGGAAATTGGCAATATCAATGCGATATTTTCTTACCCGTCGTGCCAGTCCAATTCTCAACATCTCCTCGACTTATGGAGATCCGATACGACAATATTTTACTCTGGAAAAGAATAAACTTGATCACCGGCTATTGCGTAGCGATAGCGATACGCGGACTCACCAAAAAAATAAGACGTCATCTCGTTCAAGTGAGATGGGTGTATCGCGTGTTTGCGGAAGGAAGAGAGATGCATGTCTGGAAATATGGGATTCCTACAGCGGCAATTTTTTACCAACTTCGCCGACATAAATCTACGAACAATCAGTGCCAATATCCGAACAAAAAACCAATCTTAAACGCTTCCGAGCGCCCGGTGACATGAGGGATATGATCTATCGCTGCGATGTAATTACTCGCAAAGCGATATACATTTTTTCATGATTTACGCCCGGGGCTTCAAGTTCAAGATCACCCAGACAATTTGTCAAACTTTTGAAATATGACCGATTCAGTAATTGCAACGAATGGGTTTACTTTTTGTTGTATCTGTTTTCCCGGCTTTATTAGAACTCACGTTGAGATTAATATTAATTCCAACGGAGATTTTAGTTCATAGCGGTGAATGACCTTTTTTTGTAGCGAAAATTCTTTTATATGCTGTACTAAATCGACATATTTTATGTAGTGATGCACGACGAGGCGAGAGTTCTCTCGCATCTCGTCTCGCCTTGTTGCATTATACGAGACGAGAACGAGAGCGAGATTACAGTTTAAAATTCGAGACAAGATCGATATAACAACTGCGAGAAGCGAGAAATCTCGAGAGATTCTCGCGAGAGTCTCGCAATAAAAAGGATTTGTAACTTTATAGCTTTGATTCATAAATTCAATTAAAAATGTACCGTACATGGAGTGGAGTCAACGCTAATAGAACACGTGACTGAGAGTTGAGAGTTGATTGGTATCGGTTCCAGAGCGAGGAAATACAAAATAAAGACAAAATCGGTTTTGCATCCAATAGAAATAGTTTTTTTTTCAATATTTCAGCCCCTAATTCACCCCAGTTAAAACCACGACCAATAAAATTCTTGCCGCCCCTGAAAAGTAAGGGATATTATATTAAGCGACGATGGGAGCAAACACGGAGAGAAGCGGAGTGACTGATTGCCGGCGGGTTACTGGGGTAGCGGTTTTTATAACTAAATCTTACTTAAATAGTGGCATATATTTAATGATAAAGTTTAAGTACTTTTAGTTACAAAAAAATTTTTCTTTTAATGTTTAATTCATTTTACTAATGACAGAATGTATTAACATATGTTCATATTGAAATAGTTTAAAGATCACAATTTGGTGATAAATTAAATTATTTACAAACTTATCACATTTTCTGGTGACCGTAATTGAATAAACATTATGTTCGTATGGAAATAATTTGGTGACCAGAATTTAGTGTTTCGTCTCTTTATTATAGTTTACGACTGCAAATACTCGTACATGGAAGACGGTGCTATTGGTGCGAACTTGTCTCTTGTAGTTAAATATTTACGTAAATATGTAGTGCGCAAGCGCTTATTTATATAGCGAGACTGTCGTGCGAGAACGAGATGAGATCCAAAAAAATGTGCGAGAACGAGAGCGAGATTACAGATCCGAATTTTATGATACTTTCTTCGTTCTTCTTGGATTATTATTTGAATAAATATTTCTTTCCATTTTGCGTCTGTCACAAAGCTATTACAGCACTCAAAAGAGTTCTTTTATTTGTCATTCGAGTGCAGTAATAGATTAGTACAATTTATTTTTTTAAGGTTGGTGGCTAGGAATGTCAAAAATATAAAATGTCAAATCTCGCTAAATATACGAACACAATCAGTTATTAAGAATATTATTTTTATATAATTGTGAATTGAAAAGAAGTAATAATAAGAAGAGAAGAAATAGTGTAGTAATGTTATAAAGAAATAGAAAATATCGTAGATATTTAATGTTAGAAAAATAAGGTTACGTTTCCTATATTTTTAATTTATAAAGCTTATAAAAGGTACAAAATAGAAAGTAGTACATTAAGATACAAGTTTCAGAAGACATGATTCAAGCGCACGCGTCTTTTTTAGAAACGCGCGGCTTGCGCGAATTTTTTAAAGGTACAAGTATCTTGAAATGTCTTATGAAACGTGTATTTTATACTATTTTTCTATTTTGGTCCTTTTGATAATTTTTTTTTTTAATTTTCGTTATTTCCATTTTAGGAATTTCTATTTTGCCATTCGTTATTCGTTCTTTAATATAGGTACTATTGTCAAAATGTAAGCTTACAAATATTTTGATTTCAATTTTCACGGTACAAACATAACATATTTTTGAGTGTATATTCTATGCAACATACACGTATATCTAAAATTAATTGGGAACTTTTACGCAAGGAAAAACTAATTTGCCATGTTATACGCCTATGGTTTTTTTAATTAGCACCCTGAATATATTAACCACACAAAATGAAATTAAGGCGAGTGGACTAACTGATATGGCACGGAGCTCGTACGTGGGAAATATTTTAGTAATATTATTTTTAAAACTTACATATTATGGAGTGAAATCTAAGTATGAGGTACATTCAACAGTAAACTTTTCTGTCTGCGTAAGTTGTGATATCTGTAACGATTTAAACAGAACAAATAAAATGTTAGTGACTGCATCGTATACTTTTTAAATAAATTCTATCTAGCAGTCTATTCAAATGTCAAACTTATCTTACGTTATTGACGTTGCCATTAAAAAGTTATGGTCATGGTCGCGACACCCAAGTTTCATACACTAGTGGCTCACTATCAATAAAAAAAATTCATATTAAAAGATGAACCATATCCTAATGGATTATCATACCAAAATTCGTTCAAATCGAACAAAGCGTTTCGTTATTATAAGCAAAATTATTTTTTTAGAAGGATATTGAAGCAGAATACTCGCTAAACGGTGCACTTTTCTTTGAAGGCAAGTTAGGGTAAATTGTATTACTTCCGGCTCAGGAATGTGTGGTTAAGCCATGTTCCCCTATTTTCAAGACACCTGTATATACTCACCACCTCTAAATTAGAAACCACACTTCTCTTGGCTTGTGGCAGAGTATGACCCTTGTTTAGAGGCGAATGTAGTGAACTCGAATCTCGAATCCATCTCACAAAAGCGAATGCGATGCAGATGGAGGGCTCCTACTCCTAGAACGGTTTGGTTACCGCGGTGAAACGACATCCTACCTCCTGTGCTACCCGATACAGGACTGGAGAGGGAGGATTTAACCCCTTTAACAAGAGGTGTTAGTTACAATGGGAATTAAAAAGATGGGGAGACTTTAAACCATAGGGTGGTAAGAAATATTAATTATCACATACTGTGTGCGTCATTTTTCTATATGCTACATTAATCTAATGAACTTAGGGGAAAGAATTGCAATTTATTTTCCTGCCAAATTCTAACCCTGCAGTATTAGTCTTATTTGTTTGAAAGACTTGAACTTGTGGTTTTCAATCACTTGTGGAAATTTTAGTAAAATTTTTGTTACGATATATTTTGAAGTCTTTTCTCTGTAACGTATTAGCATTAGCTTATTCGTAATGGGAAGTTTTACATGTTGTTTTATGCTTAAATTGATTACAAAAAATCTGATGTGGCCAGCACATAACCTAAAAAAAACATAAAAAGGATTTTTTTTCAAATTTGGGACAGTTGATAAAAATATACATTCTTTGTTTATCATGTTTTATAAGTTATAACTACCATAGTGCCAACTTTAAATGTTTAAAAATTTAAAAAAATTACTAATGAAAAATTCTAAACTGAAACATTAAATCTAGGTATCTTGATTATTCATTATTTTTAAATTTTCAGTTCTATTTTTCTCAGAATTTTTGTTACGGAACCTTGATTTATTTACATAATCATAAAGGAAAGAAAAATCACTATCGGATTCCATTACTAAAAATCTATATTGTCATTTAATATTTTTTTGTGATGATGTCAACTTAAAAACAAATGAAAGTCGGAATGTGAGTCGCACATATTAATGTGTATTTTTTAAAACTAAAATCGACGTGATTTAGCGTTTTTTTTTAAACCGGTTGCGTTCGCTGTTTTTTTTTTGTAATATTCTGTACTTTAATACCACACTGTAGATTATTTGTTCTGAAAACTGGATTCAAAGTTCATGAACGAAATTTATTATTGTCACAAAATAGTTTTGTGCTTTTATTTTACGTTAGATACTAAGCTTTTAATAAAAGTCGCATCCAAAACCGTTTATAGTTTTTGAGAGAACAAACTTTACAATACACAGAGAAACAGACGAAATTTTATAAATTATTTGTTGCTCATATATGTGAAGTTATCTTTCTCTGCAAGTCTCATCCAAGTCCGTTTAATACTTTTTGAATGGACAGATAAAAGTTATGAAATTCTTGTAAAGAACTATTTAAAAAATTGTGCAGACACAACGTCTTTTACAATTTTATACGAGTAAAATAAGTTGATTTTGATAAGTACATATTTGTATTAATAACAGTGTTTTTATAAAAACATATTACTTCATTCCACTCATGAATAATAACTGATTTTTATAACAGCAAATTTTAATGTAGTCCATAATGTGAAATTTAAAGTGACAAGTGCTTTATTTTTAAATGGTTTGTAAAAGTATATTTCTCATTTTTACGTCGTTCTGGTTTGTGTTTGGACTAAAGCAATTCATTTGTGAGTTCATTAAGCTGTGGGACAATATTCATCCGTGAATCTAAACAAATTCTTCTCGCTGGATATAAATAAAAGATGGGCGTCGTTAGGTCGCGAGAAACCGACGAAGCTTTAATGAAAATACAATTCGTCCGCTGGTGTGTAGGAGTAAATTTATTTGCGCGGTAGGCCGTGTTCTGCTACACTGTTGCTGGTGTCGGACCCGCAATGAGGAGTAGAAGTGGTTCTTCTTCTTCTTTTCCCATCCCTACTTCGTTCAATTAAAGTGAAACGCGGCGATACATCTTGTAATCCGTTTTCCACTTGCGTTGCTTTGACATTCGGTTTTTGTGAATTTAGTGATTGGAATACAGATTTTTAGCGGAATTTGGGTTATTTATTTCTTAAGGAAGTACTTCGTTTTTGGAAAGAACTTTACCAGACAGCTGGACACTTTATTTGCTGGCTTTAAAATGAGATTGTACATTTGGAATTTATTTCAACATTTCTGGATTACTTTCTGGAGCATACCAATCAGTTGCGGCGTGTGAGGAGTAGCAAGTCAGACTAGCTTTTCAAAGGAATTTAAAATTTAAATTATTAATTTTATATATTATTATTCTCATACAGTTTTAAAAATATTTATGTTAATTTTTATGATGCGCTGAATTGATATTTGCTAAGTTATAATTCAGAAAAATCGGAATATAGAATAAAATAAGTGTATAAATGACAAAAATCGCATATGAAGGCCACATTGCAAAAACGGGGAATGTTATGTAGTTTTTGGGAAATTAAAAAAAAAACAAGTTTATATCAATAATAAAATATATGTTGTATGGCAAGGCTATATTTCAAAGCTAAATAACATTGACAGTATGGTACCTATTTGATGTAAATGGCGCATACCTTACCTCATTTCAAATTTGACATTTCCTCATTCTGCAGTGTGGTTTTCATAATGTCAGTAACAGAATAATGAATACCTAAATAAAAGTAAATAATTTGGAATAGAAGAAAAATATAAAACCGTATACGTTATGTATTTATAATAAACATTATAAAAACAATATATTTATTAAACTGATATATAAATAAATAATAGTTGTTTGTACCATGTTCTAAAGTTTTCTATATAATATAAAAGATAAAGAAATTTTAACAATGAAATATGCATCAAATTAAAAAATTAATTCAACAAAATTAAATACCACAGTATTCAATTACAAAATTTGCTCAGAATTATGTCCTGGAACCTACAGAGATATTCGCCTTGGAAAGTAGCAAATATATCTGGTTATGACACAAATTATGAATTAATTATTGTGGAAAATAATTCGGCATATCGGTATCACAGATAAAAGAACGGTACAGTGTGTATAGCAACTGCATTATCTGTGACAAGGCGAGTGCAAAGCAAATAACCTTTTTATAAACTTTTCAAAATTATTGCTTCAGTAACAATATTTCAACTCTGTTATCTTTCTAAGTTTAAAAATAATTATATTTTTTCTTCTAATTGTATGTTTAGTCTAAATGTCAGCGGTCTAGACATTTATAGTTACTATGTTTACATGCAGTTTTGAAAATGGCTTCAGTTTTCAGTCAAAATTATGCAAAACTGTTTACATGCAGTTTTCAAAACAAGTTTAAAAATTGATTTGAAATCAGTTTCGGCGCATGCGCATTTAGCTGATGTAAATGACAGATCCTCTTCACTCTAAATACTTCATTTTGCTATTATTCCAATTATTTTTTATACTTCGTACCACTACGCTCTAAAACTACACAACTGTCAGTATATTTCAAGGTTAGTAACACAAACCGACAGAAACGTTATGCTCTGTACGCATGCGCAGTATCGAAACTGAATTTTAAGTTTTTACATGAGCAGTTTTGAAACGAGTTTTCAAGTCCAACCCATGAATTTTGGTTTTGGTTTGAGATAATTCAAAACCGTTTTGACACTGTATACATGGCGTTTTCAAAACTAAAAACGTTTTAAAAACGATTTCAAAACTGCATGTAAACTCAGTAAATATAACAATTAAGTCTACAAGTTATTACATGCCTACGTGTAGGGTTGATAGTTGGTTATGGAGACCATATGATACCTTGCATCCCTTCAGATATCAGATCACGCCAGCTACTCTCATTGCGAATATCTCTGAAACGAAGCAATTGTGAAACTTTAATTAAATAGGTTTGTCCACTTGTTTTTAAATTCTTTATTTAAATTTCAAGTTTGGTTGTTTAATTGTGGAGCAAATCAGTTCTTGTTTCTGTCAGTTTTTTTAATTATTTTATGTTAATATAGGTAACAATGTTATACAAAAATAAAACAACAAACGAATACTTCTCAAATGCATGAAGTTATTAACAATATTCTTTTACGTAGAATTTATGTCAAATAAATAAGAAATTGTAATATTGATTATTTGACAATATGTGATTTGGATTATTTAAACAATAAGATAATATTTTAATTTTGGTGAAACCAGTTGATATTGGCACTTTTTGTTTGATTTTCTCTTTCAAAATTCACAGGTACGCGACGTGAATTTGGTGGAGTTGTAAATGAATTATGTATAAAATATGACGGAACTCTGGTGCGTGTCTGGAAGTTGGTTTGAAAACTTAAAGTTTATTGAATTGGAAGGTAGAACGTACGTAGCGCACGCGAGTCTAGGTGCATGTACCTGCGAATAGTGCTAGGTCATGCTGATGCCGAGTTACCGAGACCGACTAAATTGAAACTAGGTCAGGCAATTTAGTACAGCATGAGAAATATCATACAGATTTCCATTCAGCACTCCAACTACGTCTACGACTACCACTACTGCAAGGCTGCAATCATTCTTTATCACAATAAGATCTAATATCACTTTCATTACTTTCAGAACGATGGATTACACAATGAACACACTAAATTTAAATTCTTTAAATGATTGAAAGAAACATTTATACAGTTTTTTTAACTACTTATTGCAGTTTTACATAAATTAAGGTTTCATTGTATGACATGAAGGTAACCTTGTACATATGTACAGGTGTCTTATTTTCGATGTTTTTTTTAAGTATCCCGGGTAATATTATTCATAGAGCAAAACCGTTTGCACATTGCAGGGTCAACTTTCCAAGAAAAGTTTAATAGACACCACAGGAATTTTCGATCTTCTTTTGTTTCTGAGCTACAGACAAAAACTCGTTTTTACAAAGTTTTTACTGTTTTCTAGATGGAATAAAATGGCGTAATTATATTTTTTGAAAACTTAATAATTCTCGAGATATTACACGAACTTATGATTTTTTAAATGGGAACCTATGTTAAAAATAGTCTCGTCTTTTTGCTTAATTTATAAGCTTTTCAATGATATATAACAAGCCTACATTCTTTTGTTTTAAACATTAATAATAGACGAATTATTCATTTATTCAGGTGAAAATATTGGAAATTATGAAGAAACAAATGAAAAAATTTATTACAAATCATAATTTGTTTATTTTGATTTAATATCTATTAATTATGTTCTCAAAATTATTCTTATCCAATTATTTTCGCGTTAGTTAAATTACTATTTATCGACGTTACAATTGGCTATGACACAATCCGAAAAAAATGGTTTAACATGCTTTTGAAGTAAATAAATTGAGAAAAATGCGTAAAACTGAAACAAATACTATTAGAAATATGCAAATGATGACCTACTAAATTAATAATTATCTCTTATTCAAGTTTAAAACAAAAGAATGTAGATTTGTTATATATCATTGAAAAGCTTATAAAATAAGAAAGAAAAACGAGACTATTTTCAACATAGTTTCCCATTTAAAAAATCATAAATTTGTGTTATATTTCGAGAATTATTAAGTTTTAAAAAAATCTCATTACACCATTTTATTCAATTTAAAAAACGGTAAAATTTATGTAAAAACATTTTTTCTCTAACTATTATAATAATAAGATATGAGATATTTTCAAAATGAGCGAAAAACGGTTTTCTGCCTGTAGCTTAGAAACAAAAGAAGATCGAAAATTCCTGTGGTGACTATTAAACATTTCTGGAAAAATTGACCCTGGAATGTGCAAACGGTTTTGCTCTATCATTAATGTTACCCGAGATACCTTAAAAAAACATCGAAAATGAGACAGCCTGTACTCATATATCCTAGAAATTAGATACAAGTTACTGTTTTTATGTTCCGGAAAAGAAGTACGATCTGAATGTTAAGTTTATTTTTCTAACAAAAGTAACAAATAAAAGCTCGTTATTACATTTTGTTTACTATATACCTAAAATCTCACTTCTAACAAAATATAGTTCTTCATTTTAGTTAATGTTTCCACCTAAATGATTTTAAGGCAAATATTGTTATGGTTTATACGAGTACAGGGAGTAATACTTTTACAGACAAAAATGTGACGTCCTTATGAACAAATTTCAATGATTTATCTTGTGCCTTGCATCTACTACTACTACTAAACTGGGCCCATTGAACAGATTTCTGTGGTCACTGAACACCTGACCGAACGGCCACCTAACAAGGAGATTTCTGCTGTATTCACTTTTCATATTCAATCTATTTCACGTGGTTCAAACGTCAAATATCTATTGATAACCTTAATTTTATTCACAAATTATAATAACTTTTCTTGTTATTATATTCTGCGTATATCAATTAATATTTAAGTAAATTGATTAAAAAGTTAAATAACTTTAAGCTATAATCAAATTATTAAATTTTTCTTGTATTGCAATTTTTTCATTAGTGTTAACGAATAACATAAAAAATATATTCGGTGCTGTTCATGTGAATACATTGTTATTTTGTTTTACTGCGCAAATAATGGATGACAAAACTAGATTATTTCTGCTAGCAGAAGAACATCCAGTGAATTTAAATATTGCGCGCATAACAAGTAAACAGGAACATCTGACTACTTTTTTTTAGGGTTAGCTGGTAGGTTCAGTGAACGGCCTCTAGTGAACAGTGCATTCAGCAGAAAAATCTTCAGTATAATCCCATGTCTGCAGAATGCGCCAATTCTTAATAGAAATGAATTGTAATCGTAAAATAAAATGCGTTATATCTTTTACCAGTTTCAGGAGATTAAGCCTAGGGATGGCAACGATATATCGATAAATAAAATATATCGTTATATTACAATATATATCGAATATAAATATTCGATAAATATTGAACGATATATCGATATATGTAGGTGCGTTAGGAAATTCGTATCGACTGAGTGGCAAAAGATTAAAATAATTATTATCTTTGCAATCAGTTTCAGCTGACTTCTTAAAGTAAAATTTTAATTTATACATTACCTACATATGCACCATGCCTATTTATTTTGTACAATAATAAACAAATCTTTCAGTTGTGTTTCTTTTTATTTCTTGTGATTTTTTTGTGCATTAACGATATATCGATACTCGATATATCGGAAATATCGATATAGCTTAAAAATGTATCGAATGATAAGATATATCGATATATGCTATTACTTTTGCCATTTCTAATTAAGCCTTTGTTTATATGCACAAAAGTAGGCTGGTAACTAAGTATAATAACTGCATCTGTACGGTAATATTAATACAGTACAGACTTGTCAACAACAGTCTACAAAATGAAAATAAAATAAATTGAAATTATAATGTTGTCCATTAATACATATTGATAACGTTAGTGTATCTATCTTAACACGGTTTACATTATTCTAAAGCCGGGTATCCCACTGTAAAAAAAATTATAAATTTTTTTATAATTTTTTTTATAAAAACGTTCTATGAAAAGTACTGCGTCCCACTGTACAAATTTTTACGTGTTTTTATGGGGTGTTGCATAACTCATGAAAGAGAATTGGCGCCAAAGTTACTACTAAACTTCATTTTGTGCCCGTTGTTCTGCAGAAGTAGTTACGTTTTGTAATTTCATTATGAGTAACGTCAATTCAAATAAGTGTTAGCTGCAATAATTGTTGGAGTAATGGGTTACACACTTATACAAAAAATCAGAACATCGCTAGTGGACTATATGGTTGGAGAAAAGAAATAAAAATCGCAGTATTCGGTAATGATGATGACATATTTGTACCGTGTGGGCGTTTACCAGGCGTCACCTTACGGGCACTCATTGCTGACGTGGAGAGTGCACCACAGGGATCAATTTTGTGCTATTTAAAATTTGAAATATTTGTCGCCGATCAGGATCGAACTTGGTTCTCCAGATTCGTGACCAGACACTCAGGCACGCGGCCACGAGACCCCTCACGAATAGAAGATGAAATAAATTACAGAAATTTTCTTCGAATGAAAGACCATTTCTTAAAAGTCATGGACATGGTTCGAAATTAAAGTGAGAAACGGGACACTCATCTAAGGCAGTGTATTTCGGCACATGAAAGATGGGCATTGTTCTATCTAGTGTACACATAAATCTTGAAAAATTAATCCTTTTATCGTCACTACTTAAAGGGTACGACGCGAGTATATAGGTGAATAAAGTCCATCTTAAAATGCTTGGCGGATTTGTATGGGCTTCTTATTTACTTCATATTTTATTTTTGCAAATTTGTACAGGTAATTCAAAATACACTTTCTATAAATTATAGATCAAGATATTTATACTAATACTACGTTGAAAAACTTGGTTGGTTAGATTAATGAGTATTCTAATAGGATTCGGGTGGAAATTTAAAAGGAGAAAAAAGAAATGCAAAGAATAGCGCATGTAAATATTAATTAACTTTATTACTTATTTTTTGATGTATTCCCTGATTATTATAAGATAATAACATTTAGCAGCGGAAAATCGCACTTTGCCTGGCGTATTTATTATAATATTCAGGTGATTTGTCTGTTCAGGCAACCACACTACACATTTCGATTATTTTGCTTTATAATATTTCCAATTTCAACATAAACACACGCTCACTGCTATTCAAATGTCAGGGAATAACAACAACGCTGTCTCTTTAGAAAATAATTTTACACATGGTTCAAGCAACCGCATTGCGCATGCCCGCATCAACATCCAATCATAACGCAGCTTTCAATAAAATGAATACAGACTGCTGTATTTATGTGATGTTACGTGTTACATCAAAAATTTGACGTAACGTCATGTAAATACAGTTTTCATAAAAATCCTATCAAAACGGTTTTTATCAAAATATTTACGTCCATTTATATATATATATATATAAAAAAAATACATTGGGATACCGGCTTAAAGTAATATACGTGATGAATAAAGGACTTAACTTGAATGTCATATAGACATATGTTAAAATAATTCTGTTTATCAAAGCAGCATTAATAAAATAATTTCAAAAAATAATATTTAATAATGTTTTCATTTTCTGAACTTCTGAACAAACCATGGATGCTATGTATAACATAACATTCCTGGGTGTGTTAATAGCTACTAATAGATAATTGTTTGTCAAAATTTCTTTAAATTTAAAATGTTTTCTATAAAATTTATAGATCACGATACTTGATATACAAGTATTTTAGCGTTATTACAACATACAGAGTGTTAAAAATATCTGATTAAGTTGGCAGTACAATTCGGGGGATCTTTTTATTCCATATTTTACACAGCACCATATAAAAGCAGAAATACTATTTGACATGTCATTTTTAGAATAAATACAAATAGGTTATATTAGAGCAGGAGCCTGACAGATAATAGGATTTCGAAAGATTAAAATACATTAGATTTTTGCTCTGTGACTAATGTAAGAAATAAAATTACGTGTGTAAGGAAAACAACAACCATTGGTACAATGTAAATGTAATCAAATCTAAAAAATTTAGATGTCACTGTCAACAGTGGCAACGACAGGAAATAAATTTATGTTTCAGTCTTACTAATTTCAAATAAATTTTTGTATTTCCAACAGAATCAGTTATTTTTGATCACTCTGTATCAAAGAAAAGGCACCACACGTTTTTGGGAAAATTCAAGTACCTATCACACAATTATCAATTCATAGTGCAATATTTCGTTCCAACTTTACAAACTACACATTCATATAAACTTAGTTGGTAATTAGCCATGCAAACTAATTGATTTCTCTACTCCTGCATGTATGTATTGTTTAATTTCCATTCTGCACTATACCTCCTCTGCCATGAAATAATCCGAGTGTGGTCCTGTATCGTCGCCTGCTGGTCCCTTGTCCTAATGCCCGGTAATCCATTTGTGTAAATGCGGATCTCGAGCTGTGCCAGTTAACTGCGGTGGCGGCAGCGTCGTCCAGTGGCGCCGACGCCATGCGTTCACACCCTCATAGAGAGGTTGGTGGACAATGGCAATGACAAGAAGGGTGGTTGGGGGAGGTTTGTGTATATACGCGTGTGCGGACATATGGAGTCATAGGGAGTAAGGCTTTGAATGAGGTCGTCATACATTTTCTATTTTATTCGTTTCTTGAAAAATTACCCTTTACATTATATATATAAATGTCTTTACGCCATTTAATCTTGTCTTGAAATCAAGACCAAGACAAGAAGTATTTTTTATTTCCCTGGACAAGACAAGAAAGTATCATCGAGAATCAAAATTTCTTGTCAAGGAATCTAGATTTCTTGACAATGAATATTGCAAATCTGCATTTGTTGCTTTGTGTGTCTGGATCCTCTTAACGCTCAATTCAAATAGGTATTACTATTCAGAAAATTTCGAAACAATTCTACCAAAGGCAAAATTCAGAATTTATATCCCTATCTAAACCAATGCTATTTTCTTACGTGATATGAAGCATACTATTATTCACGAAAGATGACTATTCAAGGTCATTTATGACCCGTCTGATATTATATTACTTGCAGATAACTTCACTGCATTTCGTACCCACATAAGCGTGCAACGCGAAATATTTATGGATACATTTTAAATAAAAAATAATTGTAATTTATTTAAAAAGTTTGTTTCTTTTTAAATAATGTTTTTCTCAAAGTTTTATCTTGTTCGGCCTGTTTTGGCATAAAACAAAAATATAGGCTTGACATAAACCATACAATAATTATTTGATTTAAAAGCCATCGTCCCTGGATAAACATTAGTACAGAGGGCCGTGTAGTATATAATTACGTGTCCGTAACTCTACGACATACGTTGCTACGACTATTACTATTTGTAGTGTGTTAGAAAGTAATATCACCGTTTACGTATATCTGTCACACTACATAAATTAAATAGATATAAATCAAATAATCTTTTTATGTCTAATTCAAAATGTTGTTAAGCTACTGCTATACAAAATGTTGTGTATTGTGTCTTCAAACAAATGACCTTGAATAGTCATCTTTCGTGAATAACAGTTTGTATTAAAAATTGAATGACGAGAGGTATTGTGCTATGCTGGCCATATCATATTTTTATAAGATTTGAGAAGAACAAATATTATTTTGGGATAAAATCGATTTCGAATCTGATTTATTTTTGTTTGAACACTCTTTGTTTCAAATAAAAACACGGAATATGGAAATAACACAAAAAAATAAGTAACCCAAAAGTATCAACTAGTAATCTATAAAAAATATATCAAGAATTTTTGAAACAAGACAAGAATGTGACCAGAAATTAGCAAGACAAGAAATTTTTATTTTCTTGTCTTAAAAATTAAGCCAAGACAAGAAATGATCATCAAGACAAGATTTCTTGTCTTGGTGAAACACTAGAAATATTCTAGAAGGTAGTGCTGGAGTACCTTGTTATATATATTATAGTTTTAATTTGATTGCTTTTGTTTGACTTATCAAGGTAAAAATAAATAGTAGATTGTTTTAAAATCCAATGAAAGAGAACATAACACCTCAAACAGGATTTTTGATTGAACACAGCTTATACGAGTACCACAAATCAAAGATGTACAACATGCTTACCTAATTATCTAAAACTATTTTTTATTATTATTGGTAAGTGGATTGAACTCTTATGTATATGTTAACATTACAATCGTACTATTATTGTAGCTATACACCATGCTGAAGATGAGACCCCATGGGGTCTCGTGGCCGCGTGCCTGAATGTTTGGTCGCGAATCTGGGGAACCGGGGTCGATCCCGACCGACGCCAAATATTTCGAATCTTAAATGGCACAAAATTGACCCCTGTGGTGCACTCTCCACGTCAGAAATGAGTGCCCGTGAGGTCACGCCTGGTAAACGCCCTCACGGTACAAATATGTCAATATCATTACCGATATCTGTGTACAAAGCAGATTGGCACACCCAGCAATGGGTAATATGCCGTGATTATATATTAATTTATTTATTTATCTGAAGATGAGAACCTTTGGGACTCTTGAAACGTTTAAAATAAAAAGATTCATTGGATTTTAAAACAATCTATTATTTTACATGTATTTAAAAGTGCGAGAATAATAATAATTAACCTAACCTTGCAATCAGGGTATGACAATGTAAATTATAATATTTATTTTTCAGAAGTAGATGTTGCTGTGGTTAATAATTATTTTTAGTTTACAATACTCTGCTTGACCTTACGTTTAATGTTTATGACATACCTACATGGTTTCCAGTATAACATATCCAACTTCGAGATTCGAGAGCCAGAAAAGATACGAAGTCAATTAATATAATATTAGATATAAGTTGTCCCATAATCAGAGACCATTTTAACGGTATATTGTTTATCCAGATATATACCATAGGTCACTTGATATAGGAGAAAATATAAATTATGCATTTTTTTTTTTGTTTTCTAATAAATATCAAATAAAGTATAAACAAGATTATGGTTTGTAATCATTTTTCTTATCACTATTGGATTTTTGATTATGATCATAGGATACCAAATAATTTTTGTATGGATGACGTTTATAAAAAGTAAACCCATTAATAAGAGAATTTGATTTCCAACGATATATAGATATATATATATATATATATATATATATATATATATATATATATATATATATATATATATATATAACTTATCTATGTTGATTTATTTCAAACAACAAAAATGCAACAATTATTAAAACCCAAATATTAAATATACCGCTAAAATGGCCTCGGGGAAACTTTTATATAATTTTAACCACTTCGTATCTCTTCTAGTTCTCGAGCCCCCATATTGGACACGTTATCCTGGACACAATTACTAAATTCACATGTAGTTTTGAAACCGTTTTAAAAACGTGTTTATTTGTGAAAACGCCATGTATAGAGTCTCAAAACTATTTCGAGGTGACGCTGACAGTTGTGTAGCTAGTTTTTGTGCGTAGTGAAAAAATTTGGAAGAATCGCCAAACGAAATATTTGGAGTGAAGAGCATCTGTCACTTACATCAGCCAAATACGCACGTATTGATACAGTTTTCAAATCAATCTGTACACATGTTTTGAAAATTGCATGTATACAGCTTTACATAATTTTTACTGAAAATTTAAACCATTTTCAGCACTGCATGTAAACTATATGTATGTGTGCGTAATGTTGTTGTGTGAGCATACTCGTAGTATGAATGAATATCTTACCTTATAAGAAAATTATGAATGATAATTATATTTTAGCAAATTCAGCACATAAATTTGAATTTTAGTATTAACAGCGACTAGGTACAAATTTTATTGTATTATTGAAATGCGTTGCTAACCAAGAATTTAATGTGGCTATATTGCACATTACATTCTATATTTATTATAATCATTGTACATTGTTTTGCCATTAAAATATGCATGCATGTTTCCTATGATTAAATATTGGTATATCTGCAATGTATGTCGTGTCGATTAAACTAAACACTAAATTCATCTATTATGTATAATTTACGAGTATGTTTGCCTTATTATCTAGAAATTTTAAAATAACAACTTGATATGTACTAATGTCGCTGCTAAGCATATTTTGTAATAATAGAATTTTTATAGACACTATTTATTTCCAGAAAATATTAACTGATTGTTAGGCATGTTTCATAGGTACAATTCCAGAATTATTAATTAAAAACGAGATTTCAGGCGTCGAATTTTAAAATACATATACGCAAGCCTTGCTATCTGGTAAAATGTTTTGAGCCTGAAATTGAGCTTTCTTTTGATAAAAATAGTAAATCATAATTTATTATTAAATTATAGACGTGTGTTTGATTGTGTGATTGGCAGTGATCGGAGCGCCACTGACGATGATTTTGTTCACAAACACTACACCGAAGTTTGAAATACAAGAGGTCTAAGTTATATTTTTTTCTACAATCCTGCGTAAAGAATATACGCACTCTAGAGTTTATAAAATCACTTTTCAAGAAACACTGTTTGAAAAGTAGTTTCCAAGCACTAGTGCGTAAAAAATAAATAGGCGTTGCTGGGATGTTAGGCAACATGCACATCCGGTTAATGTACCTATCGAGTAGATGATTAGGTAGTAAATAATAGTGAAAACAATAAAATTTATTAAGAAATATTAATGTATACTGTATATTAAACTAGTGAAATATTTTTTATAAACAGGTTGAATACTAACTTAAGTCATAACCATAAGTTTTTGACATAATTAGTTCTAACCTAACTAGATTGTACAATTTTACAATTCTAGAAGTCTTATCCACCTGTCTTTATGATTCTTTCGAACATTCGATACGTATTGTACAGAATTATGAGAAAAAACCACTAACCGTCTTTGATGATGCCTGTACATTCATTATTTTGAGAAACAGCACTAACATTTCGGTTGTAGGAAAAATGTTGTTGTATGATATTAATCCTTGAATGGATACATGAAGTAAATACAGGGGATATTACAATACTCCATTATAAGAATTATTTAGATATTTGACAATTTTTGGGTAAGTGTTCTAAATTGCTAATATACACGTAATTATACATGAAAAATTATTATTACAATTTTTTTAAGGGCCGGTACTTGCATCCTCTGGTAAAGTGCCAGATAAAATAAAAATCTCGCATTAATATTATACCCTAAATTGTCAAAATTATATACATGTCAAGTATAAGATGCGATATTTTTATTTTATCTGGCAGTTAAATTACCTGACACTTTACCAGGAGATTGAAATACCGGCCCTTAATCGTTAAAACATTTTAAAATTTGTGTTTCAAATTTCCCGCTAAAACGCTCTTCTCGCTCGTGACGTCACGATCTAGTAGTTTAGTAAATACTTCGTAAAAATAAGAAGTTATTTAGTTTTTATCAGTATCAGAAACTGTATTGTAACCGCGGTAACGAGTGTCATTTTCAAATATTTGAATTATTTGAATATTCATGTCTTGATTCATGTCATTCTGTCATTCATGTGATTAAGGTGTTTTGGCGTCGATAATAATTTGTACTTCGTTATCGTTGTGTTGGTAATTTTGTTAATTCTTGTGACTATACATATTGTGCATTTTGCTATTGCAAAGACGGTGTTTCTAAGATGCCCGACAACTATTGCATATTATTGCTTTTGGACAATAAAAAGAGGTATATTTCATCCACTATACTTATATCGTATTTATTCAATTGGTTTATTATTTCTAAATAACTATTTATTCCACAGTATAGGACATACTGTCAGTTTTTACCAGTTTTGACATTATATCATAATTATTCAATTGCGAAATATGTCACTTTGGATTTTGATGAATAATTCACAGAGTATGTGAATATTAGCGAACAACAAAATTATTGCAAGTAAGTTATTGGGAATGTGAAAAATGACAAAGTCCTGTCATACTCCACCTTATATGAATCTAGAAAATTAAATCCCTATTATAAAACCATGGTAACAATATGACGTCATCAATTCCCTCCCGCCCCTGGCGATTTGAACCATATGTTTACTATTGATGACGTGGGGATCAATATATATAGCAATATTTATTTTATCTAGCGATATAGCAATAATTATTTTATCTTTTATTCATAATTCAAATGTGTCATATGATATATAAAAAAATTCTTTAGTCTTGAACAGGCATTGATACGAAAATAATTGCATGTTGTTTGTAGTTTAACTTAATATATGTTTGCGTTATTGAACCATTGTTTAACATCATGTTGATAGAGAATATGCTATAGATTGTAATGTAGGCCTCATTACCAATGATGGTAATCAATATGCTATTATGATGCTTTAATTTTATCTGTTATAATGATAAGTTATTTAAACAGTTTTCCATTTTCACATTAATATTTGATATATGCCAGCATTAAATTAGTGTAAAGTTTAGTAACCATAAAAGCCGGTGTACGCATTCTCATATAGACAACATTTTACTTTTACCACACTTTACGATGTAAAATAATAATAACAATAAATAAGGTAGATAATGGTTCGCGTAGTGAAATGATCCAATATCGAGGCTGACCTATAAACAAATGCATTAGAAATTCATGGCGCGGTTTCATGATGTCATTATGAACGCATTGCGACACATCTAATATCTGACGTATGCATGTCGGATCTGTCTCCAAGGTATCTGCATTTGCATGCCACAGATTGCGGCGAGATGCATAGATTTGCAACATGTAGACTACATTTAAAAACACTCTCCTCAGGATTTCTCTCGCCGTCTGCTGTTATTATACGAGTGTGAATATACCTGATATTTGAATATTAACATGGCCGTTCTATAATAAATTAATAAATATTTTTTTCTGCAAATCTTCTATTTTAAAAGTGACAAACCAGTGTTACTTTTAGTACTAGTATTAAAAGCGAATTAGTTACCTTGAGTGACGAATGGAACAATAAATTGTCATTTTTAACATTTGTTATTTATTTATATTTATTAGAAATACAAATTTAAATGAAAAAATAGTGTGTATAGAAAACATAGTGTATGATATACGTGTTAAAAATGATTTTATTTTGTTCTTCCGCAAAATAAAATGTCTCTTTTAACACTCATATCATAAATTAAAAGTTAAATATTGAAAGATATCCGATCAAGGTCATCTGTATCATGAAGGATTTAACAAGTTAGGACATTCCATTTTAAAACGATGCTCGTTGTTGACAATACTTTCGCTGTAACGTAAGTTTATTTATTAATTCAGATATATTACCTTGACTCATAGTCGTACGAATAACGTTATTTTCTGTCAGTGTCACCGACACTGTGTCAGTATCTTATATTTCACATATTTGGCTTTACATTTGCTAATAAACTTACTAATCGACTTAGTTTTGAATTTTGAATGCTTTTACTGTAATATATATTTTTATCATAATAAAATAACAGTAGTATCTTATGTACCCTGATAAAACTAAGTGAACGACACTACTGAATTCGACAGAACAAAATCTTGATTCATTCAATACGTAGATAACTTTTAAAAAATTTATTGTAACTATTTAAATTAATATTCTTCGTGATACAATATTTTGAAAATATTACTTCAAAATACAAATATTCATTGTAAAATATATTTTGTATTTTGTTCATTTTCGTCAACTTCTATTATACATTGCATTTTTTTTTATTTTTTTTTTTGCACTCACTATTATTGTTACGACTTATATTAACCAATAGTTTTATCTTTACGAAATAGTAATGCTAAATGGCAGAATTCAAATTGATAAAGTCTGGTGAGGTTATATGGTTTTAAATGTGAGATATTTGTTTAGATAACTTAAATAGTTATGTATCTTTTGCTTTGACAACTGTAAAGTTTTCTTTACTCTCTTTTTTAAATAGCAAATTTAATTGTAAACCGGTTTTATTTGCAGCTTCATAAATCATTGCAGGTGAAGTTGTGGAAAAATCGTTGTCGCTATAGCTTACTTTTGTGGCCAAGAAATTAATTAGCCTATAGTTATTTTATTTTTACTGTTACGTTATAAAATATATCTGACAGATATTTTTGTAATTGTAGTGTGAATTATTCAAAGCAAAGCTCGTAGAAAATGACATGAATAAATCAGATAATGCAATTTTAAAATAATACTTATTAACTTTTTGTCTCCTAAAAATATTATGTGCATCTCGGCTTATAAATTGTTTCTTAGATTCACCTTATTTGCTAACCTTTGGTCTCAGTTGCAAATGTCTTCAACTATTTTCAAACTGTTATAATATTGTATGTTTTCTTATAAATATATAATTCTAGACAACTAAAGAAGAAAATGTATTATTTAACTCGTAAGAATTGACTTACTTTCCTGATCGTGAAACTAGGCAATACCATTTACTCTTGTAAAACAATAATAATTTGTTCATCTTAACTTAATTACCGAGATCTCTGTATACACAGCACATTGGAACATCCAGAAATGGGCAGTATAGATAATATACCGTAATGATAGATTTATTTATTTAATTTAATTAATACCAACAAATAATCGTCAATTATTTAGTAGGCAATGTCACAAAAATACGGCACTCCTGTTAATATGACGTAATTGAAAAATATTTATTTCGTCTTTCATAAAGAAGGAATGTAAAGTAATATCTCGTTAATGTACGTAGGCAGATAAATATTGAAGTTGAATATCATTCTCAATTTCATTTACCTTTGCTCACGGGCAAATTAATTTGCTAATTCCACTTTGAGTGTTGAATAAAACACTTAAGCACGTGAAAAGCTATTGTTAAATGTGTTTCATTTCCTTACCGATACACTCAGCTCCTGGCAATCGCCTCTCGGCCTCGACCAATAACTGATTAACCGCCGCTTAAAACAGACAGCGGAAAACGGAAAACCTAACCTCTAAGCGGGAAACGTTCGCACTAATGTTCCGTTAAATTCAGACCGACAAAGGATGGACCGTTTACAAAAGCACCTCGTTCGTTATGTAACCCATGCCAAGCGCCACTCGATCTGTCAATGATTTTCAGCATTCTTTGTTATTTATATACCCCTGTTTACAGAAGAAACAGAATAAATCCTAATCCTATTATAGTGGATCACCCAAGTGAAATGTCAATCTTTGAAAAATAAGATAAAATACGACTAAAACGATCGGCTTATTCTGTTCCAATTAATACAAATACGTGTCAAATAACATCAAAACAAGTTATTTTGAACAAAGGATACGTCAATTATTAATTCGAATATTGGAATTTATTGTCGAAGAAAATTTTTAAAGATAACCTATGTATTATTTATAGGTGTGAAGCACATACGTAATAAATAAACCTTTAAATTCTACAGATATATTCTCGAACATACAACAATAATACAGTAATTTTTTCAAAAATCCGATCAAGGTCACCTTCGAATTGTATGAATTAAGATTTTAGTTTTGCCTATTCTGTCAAATTCAGAAGGTAGTGTCGTTTAGTTAGTTTTATGAGGGATCCAAACATAAGATACTATGTATTGTTATTTTATTATTATAAAAATATATGTAAAAGCATTCAAAATTAAAAACTAAGTCACTGGTAAGTTTACTATCAAATGTAAAACCAAATATGTGAACAATAATATACTGACACCGTGTCAGTAACACTGACAGAAAATAACGCTATACGCACGACTATGAATCAAGGTAATATATTTGAATTAGTAAATAAAGTAAGGTTACAGCTAAGTATTGTAAACAACGAGCATCGTTTTAAAATGGAATGTCCTAAGTTAGTCGAAAAAATGTGAATTTTTGTAAAACAAGATTGCTATATCCATCCTTATCGCACACGTTTCTAGTCGTTGCAAATGAGAGAGATATTATGTATGCCAATTTGTTAATTTGTTCATGACACAGATGACCTTTAGTCGCTCGACTTTTAAGACCCGTGCGTGACTAAAGATGCTGTATGTATATGTATCGTACAATATTTTATCTACGATAGAATCTAAAAACCCAATAATTATTAAAATATACTGTTATTTTTTTTTCTTCGCGTTTAGATTTCGCAAACTACATTCTCGATCTAAAAACTGTCACTTACAGTCCATGGTACGTAATATACTATAATCATACGTTGCTCGGCAACCCGTGATCCCGAAACAGAAAAATTTAAAAGCAGAATCAAATTTATTTTCTACTTGCGACAGAAACCTTGCAACTTGCAATACTCGTATTCGGTTCGAAGCGTGTCGAGTAAGAACTTTGGTTTTAAATAATTACAGTGAAATACTTCTGCTAAATTATAATTTAGGCAAGCGTTAATGTATTTATCATCTCTTTAATTACATTTTTGTTTTGATATTGACAGTGCAGGTTGATGGAATTAATAGTAGTTGAGTTGCGGAATTTAAGCTTCCAACTTCAAATCCGTAAATTTCGCTTACAGGGCTTTTACGCTAACCATTGATCCACCACCGCTGTAATTTCAGAAGAGAAGTTAATTGTTTTTGTTTGCCATTTGCCATCGTGTAGTTTTCTCTCGTAACTAGCATCTTCCCACCGTAACTCAGAGCGAATTACAGCATTTAATCAATTGTTCAAATTATTATGACAGACTCCACTCCGTTCCGATGAATAATACATAAGCCTCGCAGCTCTGGTGTACGCAATACGGCTTTGTACCTTATCTGCTACATAGACCATGCTTTGCTACAGCACAGAGTTTGGTGATAGTGATAATCATAGTTGTACACAGGCAGATAGGATTGATGAATGGGAGAATTATAAATGAAAAATGTAAATGTCGCGGACAAATAATTATTTTATGTAAATAGCTTTCTCCTAAATAATATTTGCCTTGAACAATAACTTTAAGTATTATTTAATTTCGACTAGGCTAATACTAGGTATTTAACCAGGTAAATTGTATCCGCCTGAATTCTTTTTAGGCAATCAACAGTAAATTATAAGTGAAAGTGGAGCTTTAATTTTTCTAAACATACTTGTAGGTTAGTCTAAACGCACAAAATTCACGCCTACTAAATCCTACTAAAGCTGTCCTCGTCCAGAGTTTTGCGGGCGCGTTTTGTGCGTTAGGTTAGGTTATGTTTAGGTATATGGTTCTTCTGAAACTCATGCATTAAGGTCAGAGCGCTATTTACCTAACAACGTTTCCATCAAATACTATTTGCTGAATAATATCATTTAAGGCCCAATATTTTCTTTGTGCTAACCCTCAGTTAATCGAAGAGTTATAGCACAAATGATATAAAGTAAAAAAAAGAAAATGGGAATAATTTATTCCTTCACTTTCATTACGAAAAGATATAACAATATTTTATAAATAACCACATTATCATTAGTATGAATTGTATTTAATTTGGAAAATATGGAACAATAATAATCATCATAAATTGTATTACTGTATTACTTCTTTACTCTTAAGAGATATCCAATAATTATTAACGGGAAAACTGGTTCAATGCGTATGTATTTAATGTTGTGATTCCGATTTCCATATTTATCATGACGAGCAGTTATAATAGTGAAACTTTGCTCTATTGAATAGCTTACTTTAATCGCTCTGACCTTGATCTATTCTATTTTGAAATGCGTGCAGAGAGCAATTATAAAACTTTCATTCTCACACGGAGCTAAATTTATATTTTATCTCGAAAAATGAAAAAGACTTGCACTGTGATTGAAAACTATAATTAACATTGAAAATGAAAAGAGAATTATGATTTATTGCCTTTAAAGTGAAGACAGAAACAATGTTCACTAAAGAAAATACTGATAGCAGGTAATATGAGGTTGTAATAATAAAGTAATATAATAGGTACCTACATAGTGCTAATATAATGAGTAATGCATATATGTTTTCTTGGAAGTTGGGAATTATTCGCCCTTCAACGTGTTTCGTTTCAATACCGAATATATTCCTGAAACAAATTATATTTTAAAATATTGACCACGCGGTTCCGCGTCAAAGATAATATATTGAAAAGAAATTTTAAAACATATTATATTATTATACAACGAACTATTTAATGAAAGAATTTACCTATCCATCTAAAGTAAAAATGATAATTTACTAGTTATTTAATATTATAAAATAATTATTTATTTTCACGTAGGCAAGTATGTGTAGATATATCAAGTTACCGTTATTGTCAAAATATGCCGAGTGGAAGAAAATATATTTGGAAATAAAAGCAACATAAGATTTATAATAACCACAGTAATACATAATTTTACAACTGAAATAAAGAATGAATTGCTTATTCACATAATATGACAGCTAATCTAATATGGCGGACCAGAAATATCAATAATTTTACTTAAAATGTATAAGTAAATTCTTTTCCTGCTTCATTCATTAAATAGTTTATTGTATAATAATATATGTTTTAATTTTTTTTTAATATATTATCTTTGGCGCGAAACTATCACGAAGCATAGATTGTTAGAATGCAATACGATCGATAAAGACAGCGGTACGGGAGCGAGGGATTTGTATCGTGTAACATTTCGACCAGGTGGGATTCGACGGCGAGGAAATATTTGAATTTCTGTAGAACGGACAAAGTGGTGGAGGTACATTTCGACTGCGTGGGATTTCGACCGCGTGGAATTTCGATCTGTGAGATTTCGATCGCGTGGAATTCGACCGCGCGGTATGCTTCGTAAATAAATATATCATCATGGTTTATTACTCATTTCAAGGTGTATCAATCGGGTTTCGCAGATTTCGGTAATAACTATAAGTCTGTGGAATTGAGGATGTTTACCAGCGGCGCGTCAACGGCTCTCAAGTGTATAAAGCACGACAAAGATCACGTGTTTCATTTGAAAATTGGAATTAATTTTCTAGTTTCAAGTTGTATTCAATTGAATAGCAACCGGACACCTAACGCACTCAGCTACGCGACCTCCTACTTCATTCATAATACTAATTTATTTATTTATTCTTGTCGAACTAGAGTATAAACAAGTATGGTTGATAACGACAGCAGAAGATATCTATAAAATATAAAGTCATTAACTGACGTTTCTACTTGCTACTTGGCTACTACTAGGTTGTAGTTACAGAACTCTACTGGTTAAAAACTAGTACCCAGGGTCACGGTAAGGACGCTTCTGCTTGTCCCGTTTTCAATATTCATACTATTTTATTTTAGGCAGCTTTCAATTTTGTCATTTTCATCATCAAATTTCATCTTCAAACATTTTACACAAAATGTTAAGATCACAATGGAAATTATACACCAGAAACACGCAATATTTAATAAATAATTGATGTATTATAGTACTGCGGACATTTAAAATATTCATTTTACACCAAAATTTTATTTTAAAAAGTAAACAGATGTTTGCATAAATAAAATAAATAATAAATAGGTATAATAAAAAATAAAAGTTGATGTTTAAATTAGGTTATAATTGTGATTTCCTTTTATAATATTTTACTAGATAGTATATTGTTATAAATTTAAAAGATATAACCGTTTTTGTAGAGGTATAGAGTTATTTAGGAACCCAAGCACATATTTAATTTCAAAATTCCTGGAATATTCTTTTCCCTTAATGTTTCTTACGACAATATACCACTGTATAGTAGTTATTTTTGGAACAACTGAGTAAAAACATCGCTGGTAATTAAAGAACTATCTATCCATCCTTATTATTAATGAGTCACTTTTCTAACCATAATTCGTAAAATGTCACTTCACGAGTCCGTATTGGAATAAAATTATTTAATCGTTTTATGAGCTACTTCATATCGACTAAAGTTTAGTGAAAACATAAGAAAATGATTATCGTATATTTGTCTTTTTTTACCTATGCCAACTTTTTGAGAAATAATGTAATTTTTCTTTCTGTATAAAGAATTCATTAAGAATTTATCAGTTCAGTGTAAGAAATACTGATATTATACTTTAGGTCTCTTGTTATTTTTTTTCAGTTTCTCTTTCAACTTATCAATAAAATATCCTGCTTTTTCTTTTAACTTTACCGAACATACTCGAATTCTGTGAGAAAATTTCTCGACTGTGGTATAGATTAGGTGTTTACAATTACTTTAAATATGTCATACATTAATGAAGGTATAAAAGTGTACGGAAACGCCGGTTTTGTAATAATAAATGCTGTATGACTGATTTTTCGAGTAATTGTTAGCGACTAGCACTGATCTTTTTTTCTCCTGCCTGTTTAAAATGAGAATTTACTCGTATCTACTTCCATTTTAGAGCACTGAAATCAATTTCGTATCTTGTTTCTCGGTAAGATAACCAACAAGTAGCTTGAAAATATGAACATTCAATATGTAGAACGGAATAATAAAAGTTGAAAAAGTAATCTTGCTAAATCCATAGGGAAGTTTTCATCAATATACGCTATTTGTAAATATTTGTTCTTCTACTCTTTTTCTTTATCTCAGATTTCACATCTGAAAATCTTTTGTAGCCCTTTCATGCATGCAGAAATTTATTATAAGATTCGAATAGTAGATTTACTACAGAATTTTTTATTTCTTTTTTTTTCTTACTGTCACACATTACAAATTACTTAATTTTACACTTATGATTAAGTACTGGTTATTGGTTAAGTTATGTATACGTGTTTATAATTATTTTCTCGTTTATTTTCCATTACACCATAATACTAATCTATGTTTATTTGTTCCAGGTTAGTACTTACTCTTTTTTAATAAAAGATTTCCATTGACATCGGAATGTAAGTAATTTTTTAACAATTATTTTTATTTGAAAACTGAAGTGCTTGCTTAAATATGCGACAATTCTATATTCAAGAAATAGTAACAAAGAGAAAATGTTGTTATATATTCCCAAAAAAGTTTTAAGATATGCATATAAAAATTATTGTAAAATATTTATGTTGTACTGTACAGTTCAACGATTTTAAAATGACCGCAAAAAGCCAACATGTCCTAAAAGTACCTACGTAAAGATGCATTTAAGAAAGTGTTATATTTTAAATAATATCTGCATGATGACGTCCTTCTTTACGGAAGCTTTTTCCAACTGCGACTCCCACACGTTCGATATTCTCGGGAATTCGTACTCATTTCTCCTTTTCCGACCTTTTCTTTTGTTTGTTGAAGTAGCGTTTTCAAAATTTTCAACCGACACTTTATTAGCATGCGCGGAAGGTACTGGGCGATTACGATTTATTGCGAATTTAGTGTGGAAACGACACTGGGCTGCAGGGCGGCTACATAATTACAGTTTTGATAATACGCCTTTACGGCAACGTACCATGGTTACTGAAATGCTTTAAGTCAAGAAATGGGACGGTGACTTCGAAAATCCCCACCTTACATTACCTGAGCCCTGAGCTGCTCGTCCTTTTCAAAATCGCCCGTTTCACTGCCCCACCCTGCATAATTTGTTTTTTATTTCCTAATAACTTTACGTTTCCATTCATACATTGTCACAGCCAATATGTTTAATTTACCTTGTTGTATTTTTGCTGTTTGAAAGAAAAGAACATGGATTAATTATACATTGTTGGAAATAAAAGGAGTATAAATCTCGACTATGGTTTAGAATTCGAGTAACCGTTAATACCAAAAAAAAAATTTCTCTTCCCAATGGTGTAAATTTTTAGTCACTTATGACGCCTATTTAAAAATTATATAAGTCGAATATTTAGAAAAAGATTTGAGCAACGCCAAACATGTGCAAACCAAAATTCAATATTATTTCATACTTGCAAAAATAATAAACTATCAAAATTACATTTCGCCTATATCTAGTATCCTATGCATCTTTTCCGGATTAACAACTTTATATCTCTTATAATTCGCGAGATCCTCATGCAGGGATCTTATCTTGTATAATATACGTTAAACAGTTTAAAGTAATCATTGAATTCAATCTGTTTGTATGTTTAACGTTCACCATATCTTCTTTCTATAGGGATATAAATTATTATTTTGATATCGACATATTCTCCATTAAAACAAAATATTGTTTGCATTAAATATTTACCAGATTTGATTGTAAAATTCGCACCCTTCTTATAAAATCAACAAAAATTCCAATTATCGTACTTTTTATTTATTCCTCCACATATCCCTCATGATGTGTGTATGGAAATGGAAGAAAAAGCAAATTGGAGCAATGCATTCATTGGATGGAAACTCATCCATTGTTTAAATATTATCAGAGGGAGATAATCGCGGCGTAGAGGTCGCGGAAGGAAGTGGAAAGAATTCGAGTTTTTTCCCTCTTCTTCTAATCACTTTACTTCCTCCCGTCTTCCGTTCAGCACTTCCTAATGTGTTTTTGGGTCGACGACTGGTTCGGAATAATACACGGGTTGGGTTACTCCTAAAGCTTCTAGGTGGAATAGTATGTGGAAAAATAGTGCCTTACACGGAAACGGACGTCAATTTTGAAACAATTTCCTATGCAAATTAATAACTATCTTTTATGAATATTAGAATATGACATAAAAAAACCGAATCTGATAATTTTTTGAATATTTTTAGGTGTTTGGAAGAAGCAAAATTAATATTTATGATAATTATATTCAGAAAAAGATTGGGTTAGTATGGATAGGGTGTTATGTATAATTTTACCAAATATGATTCCGTTTTAATATCAACTATTTCCTTCTTTGTTATAATACTTTTTGTCAGATCCACTGTTTTTTCATTCATGTTGTACATCTGCACCTTGTTTTATATTTATTGCATGAGAATTATTTTGCAGAAAATTCAAGAATAAACATGAAATATGCAAGTTTTGTATTCTCTGCTTATAAACTAGAATTGTGGACTCTCAGAGGAGCAGATTATATAGGTCTAAGAAAATTTTGAATTTACTCCTTCCTTAGTTTAAAAAAAAACTGTGTATAATAATTTACGTATATACTTTTATTAGATTCCTTCATGAATGAATGAAATAGAAGTTCACAATTTTTAATGCATTTTACCATTCAACTTGTTCTGCAGGTTGTTATATCTTACTTTGGGGTTACTTTCTGATAATATGCTGATGTTTATAACGACTTGAACATATGGAATCTCAGTGGGGCTTTATAATATGTGTCACATCACATAAGTTTTCGTAATAAAATTTAAATGGCCGATACTGTGATTTAAGGATACTAGACATATTGAATCAGCTTATTACCAACACTTCGCATACTTTTTGAAAAATCCTTTCCCTTGATTGTTTTTAATTTTGGGCGTGCTACCTATTGCCGTATATATTTCTTGTAAGTAATACCCAAAAACTTTCAATAAGCCTCTCCTGGGGTACGGTAGGTGCAGAATTGTTTTCGTGGGGTCAAATGCTATCTACAGGCTGTAACACGAAAAGCGGGCCAAGGGCGTTTAACATGGGAAAACAGTTTTTCGTTGCCCAAAAGTGTCCTACTAATTTCAAACAATAATGCTTTAAATAAGTGTTCTAGACAATTAAATTCTGCCCCTAATTTATTAATCCTATTTTATTTTGCATGTCCAGTAATTGAGCAAAATGAATTTAAAATTTTATAAAAGTTACTTTTTATAGTGTTAGCCACGGTATTGAAATAAAATCAGAAACAAATGTAATGACATTTTAGCTGTCAGAAATTATAAAATATAATTTGCATCAAAATAATGTTTTTTAATAATTTGTTACTTTTCTTTATCCATTTTCAATAATAATGACTCTAATAGATGTAGATAATTTGATAGTTACAGGTCAAATGTCATTATATTTGTTTCTGATTTTAAATCAATACCATGACTGACACTATAAAAAAGTAACATAAATTTTTAAATTCAATATGTTCGGTTACGGAATATGGAAAATAAAATATATTATGTGTACGCGATTTTTTTGCAAGCCAGTGTATATTGTAAGTTACATAATATGTTTTATCTTTGAGGTGACTCCTGGTAAATGCCCACACGGTACGAATATGTCAGTATGTGTTAAACGCCTATGGCCCGCTTTTCCTGTTACATTCTGTATATATTTTTGTCTCCAACCATTACGTCATTGTGCGAGCATAGTGGTAAGAAGCTAATTTAGATTGAAACTTCATATCGTCGTTTATATTATGTAAATTGACGAAATCAAATAATTTCGTAGGTAATTCTGTATATGAACATTAGCATCAACTGCGTGTCTATACTATCTAACACGTGCAACGTACGCCTACTTTTAAAATTGCACACTACTCCATTATTTTATCTGAAAACATTTTGGGCGTTACTGATAAGGAAGGTGTACGAAATGGGTAGGAGGCTCATAATTAAGAACAATTAAGGCGAAGGATTTTTCAACGTAACGTAAATTTTGAAACTTTGAAAGTCACGAGTCAAGTTAGAACTAATCTTGTACAGCAGGAAACAAACTACTAGCTTTATATTAATCATGAATGTTCAAGCTTGAGCTATGTTAATTATTGTAGTAATAAGTAGGTTTAATATACTCTCGTTAAATCACATAAAATTGGTAAATATTTTTTCTTATTTGTTGATGCATAATAATAAATTCATTTATTTAGCTACGAACTAATTTGCCGTTTTGAGACTGTACCTCTACTTTGTTTGGTAACATTCCTATTAACTGAGAGAAAGTGATTAATGTTAACAAAAATGTATACAGGAAATAGCGGACATGTTGTTTCATATATGTGGGTGAACGTACTGATAAAATGTGATAATTTCGTTTTATTGTTGCTGCAAATTTCGTTCTGTTAATCGTGTAGCACGTGCCTGCAAGTCAGCAAGGTACTTTTACTACGCGTGTTTTATTACGATTTCGTTTTGTATGTAGTGTCATTAATTTACATATAGAAAAGCGGGATTTTTCGTTTCTTTATTTTCTTATTATTATGTATTACTGCGCTCTTTTTTGATTGGACGATTGTTCTTGATTGTTGTTTCCATTTTTGATTCAATTCAGTATCGTGAATTATATATATTGACTCTAATTTACATTTACAACCGAAATATTAGACAAGTATCAATTTCAAATTTCAGTCAAGCACAAATATCTAGATGCAGAATTTAAGGCTTGATTTACATTAGCGGTACAATGACGGTACAATAACGGTACGATACTTCTTCGTTCAAAGTATTTTAATGGACACATTTACATCTACGTTCTCAGTACGATGACGGCCCAGTGATTTACATTAGCGATACGACCAGGGTACAGAATAGTTTTGTTTCTAGTGAAAAAATATTGTTAATCATAGTAACAGCATTATTTCAATGCAAGGGGGAGTGGAAGATTGCGTTTGAAGACTACATGCACTTCAAGTTGACGTTAATGCTAAAATCAGCCGAGTGAAAGTAAACATATGCGAGTAGGTAATTGACATTTGACATGTTTTTGACTTTTTCGTATTTGTCTTCAGTTAAATAAAAATGTAGTGAAAATGAGCTAGAAATGAGAAATGATTATACATATACATTTATTGAACAAAAGTTCTCTGCTTATAAAAGAAACGTGAAATATACACTACAAATTATCACATAAAAAATAGTATCGTTTTGTAAAATTTTCTGGATTTTCTTCATTTTCTTCTTCTTCTTTGCCAAGAGTAAGGTCAGTTATAGCCAAGTCGGTATTTAAGAAATTTTTAAACATTGCATGATATTTTCTACTTTCGATAGAAACATGACATATGCACCACAAACTGTCATAATACATAAAAGACAAAACTATATTGTCATGGTATTTTATTATGTCCGTACCGTCGTGGTACCGTCTAATGTAAATGCCTCGTGTAATTGACATACCGTCACTGTACCGTTATTGTACCATCATCGTACCGTCATTGTACCGCTAATGTAAATAAAGCCTAAATCTTTATTCATGCACAAACTTTATCCTGTTTTTTGCACAAATTTTCGCTTTGTGCATTATAGCTCCGTCGGCATTTTCTTCACGGTTCCATACTAATCTTCTCTTGGTTTTTCTCGTCCTCTATGTTCTTTAATTTTGACTGCATGTCCAAACTTTCGTTTATTCTTACAAGATGTCCTAGCAATTGTCTTTTCAATAGAATATAACAAATTTATATAAAAATCGTAAAATACTTACTACTTATAAATAAGTAGTAAAGATGAATAATATTAAAATACATTCTCCATTATAAATTTATAACGAATTAAACATTTTATGACGTGACGGTTGTGAATTTCATTTTATTGGCCAAAAATGTGAAAGCTAAGAATCGCGCCTATAATTCTACAGCGCACGGCCCAGAAATTATCCATTTTCTATTTTTATTTGTGAGAAAGAAGGCGGATCTCTCATGAAAAAATATTGCTACAATGTCACTGATCTGCAAACGTGGTGTCAAAACCCCACAATAAAAAAAAACATATCTTGCTTAATATAAATAATTTTCAAGTCTGATATCCTTAATGCTCATAGCTTTGTACAAAGTTTTGTAAAGAATAATAAAATAAAATTGGTTTATGGGGCTATTGTGTTGTGTACAGTAATTTTTATCCTAGGTGATATTTCATATTGAATGATTCCTAAGTCTCCTTAATGTTTAATTAGGAAGAATAACCTTAAAAATCTTCATAACTGACGTGACTTGATACTATTCGCAACGCAATTATCAGCAACGAACGCATTGCAGCATCGGAATTGCGGCGGGATACTTTCGTCGAAGTAATAAACAATCTTGTGCGATGCGTGTTTTTTACGTCCTTTGCAATTCCTTCCAGAATGCAGCCTGTTTCAACTCGCATTATAAATAATAACATTGAGTAAAGATAAAAAAGATATTTCAATCTTTACTCAATGATAATAATAAGTCGTTTAGAGACAAAGTTGCTATGACCTATACTATGGATGCTACTAATGCAAGTATATCATTCGAATTCGTATATTAAAGAAATCCGCACTATTCGCCTCGGTGGCCGAGTGAGTTGAGGCAGCGTACTCCTACAGCGCTCGAAGCGACCATCATCGTTCGATTCTTGGGGGTCGTGGGTTCGATTCTCACCAGGGGATTTGATGTTTGTAACTGCCCTTTCATCATCTCATCTCCATCAACACAATGCAAAATTTTACAAATATAAAGTAAAAACTGACTCACCCCCATACTTATCAATTGTAATACTTTGTAAATAAAATTAAATATAATAAAGTATTATTAAGTGCATCACTCGAATTAGTTACTCAAAAAATCCGTACTATTCGCTCCATGCGATACGAATAGTATAATGTTAAGGCCTTCGTGAAAAACTCTGCCAATTTCCCTTATATATAAAAAAGAAAATTGAATGGTATAAATCATGTTATAAGCTCAACAATAACGTTACTATTCAATGGTAATGAAAATTCTTATCTTCTACTTTCCAAACCTTTCAATTCATTTATCTGAATTATAGTCGTTAGGGTCGATTGAAATTCCAGCAACAGTGTCTCCATCTGCGGTTGATCCTTATCAAGTGAAAAGCTAATGGCTTTCAGCGCTAACGTGAGATTTGCACGCGTAGCCCGGTGAACGTGACAAACACTACATGACTTTTCATTGGGACGGGGGCGTCTGGACATTGTCCAGTCCTGCACACATCTAGGTCCCTGTGTGACCCTTATCTCTCTGCTGATGTTTTCAATAAGGGCTTATGAATGATGTGTTTGGATTTGTGATCTGGATGCTGCTTGCTCTCCCTGCTGAATATTAATGAGGGAGGTAAGCTGTAAGCTACCGTGTTCTGTCTCCACGGTCTCCAGCGCTGTTTGCCAAGACATGTTGATTTAATGGAGAAGGATTTGTAATGAAGAATTGTACTCTTGGCATGTGTCACTACGGGGAATATAACTTTGAAGACTATCAGTTATTTATTTATACACAGGATCAGGATGTAACATGAAATGTGGGTCACTGATGTTTAACAAGCGAAAACAGATTTACTGTAAGCATTAAATGTAAACTTACAAAATAAGAATTTAATTGTGTTACCCATGAAAGGGCGTATTTTAATATTTTTTTTCCGTTATGAGTACGACCTTTTATTTAATTCACTTAGTGTATAAAGTAGTCACCTTTCTTTCAATTTAAAATGAAAATATAATAACAATATCCATTACGTGCTATTTTTATGAGAATTGACTTTACTATTTGTGAAATAAGAGTAAGACATTACTTTTCACTTATACTTTTATTCTGAAGAAAATATCAAAATTTCTTACACATTGTTTGTTTTGTATTTTTAACCTTGCAATTTTAAATTGTAATTCTGTAATTACAAATAGTACCTACCTAGTTTATTGACTGACTAGTGTTGCAATGATCCTTATTGTAATTCGAGTAGAATTTGCGGAATCAAGAAGTGGGTAAATTCACGAGTACCTATTAAAATTGGACATTTTTGACTTTTGACAACAGTTATCTAAAAGTTTGGTTAGAGTTAAAATTTATAGGTAATTATTGTTACGAACATAAAAATAAATACAGGTTTAAATTTTATAAAAAAAAGTAGATACATTGATGTAATTATTTTATTATAAAGAAAAATAATAATTGCAGTACTTTTACGTAAGCAATGACAATTTAAATGAAAGTTCTGTTTTTGACACTTAGAATAGGGTACCAACTTTACAAATAAAAACATTCCTAAAACGAGTTGTACAGAGTTAAACTGTGTAACACTGTTTTTGATTAAAACTGTGTCACAAAATTGACATTGTAATCGCGAAATAGGAAATATGACTTAGATTCTGAACATTTTTTCTATCTAAAATAAATTAAAAGCAATGTACACAAAAATCTTCTTTTCCTACAGTAGTATTTCAATGTTGGTGATGTAGTTTATTCTAGATTTTAATTTTGAAATAGTTTTTAATTAACTATTTCAATTCAGAAAGATATTATATCACGTGTTCAGAAATTTATCGTACATTTTAAACAATAATTTAATTAAGGTTCCATTTTTCTACTTTCAATGACAAATTATTAATTTCCTTAGTTTCTAAAACTATGCAGTATAGTTGTTTCAAAATCTGTCTACGAAAATTACATTTCTTTTAATAATATCTTTTTATTGTGTTACTAAAATTTTATTCAATTTATGACAATGTTTTAAAAATAATATTACTTAAATACTTTCATGCATCGTACTTTAAATAAGCTATTGCATTAAATTCAAGTTTAGATTACAAAATTTGATTTCAAAATGTGATTATTTATGTACATACAGTGAAACCTACATTCTCTTGGGTAATGATGGGCAGGGGGGTCCACGGAAAATCGAAAACACCGAATTAATTTCTATATATAGATGTATTCTTCTGCTTGTTCGTAATCCATGGTATTATTATGTATAAAAATAGCATTATTACATTAAATAAATATTTTATCGAAGGCCAACGTATTTTCAAAAATATAACATTACACAGTAAAAAATTTTAGTGTTAATTTAACAAAAAATTAACAAAAAAATCAGTTTATATAGAGCTCTTTGAAATTATTGTTAACTTAACACTTATCCAAAATTGTTAAATTTTAACAAAGATTTTTGTTAAAACTATTACAAATTTTTGAAAGTTAATATAACACTTGTTAATGTGTTAAAATAGCATAGTGGTTATTTGTTAATTTACCTAGAATTACTAGTAAGAAATAACTATTTTTAAAAGTAAATTTAACAATTTTTTAGTTACTTTACCTAACTTTGTAATTAAATTGTAACAAATATTATTGTTAATTGTATTAAAAAATTTAGTTAAAATGACATTTCTTTAATGTATATTTCACATTTATTCTAGTTAGTTTGCCTAATTATTTAGGTGAATACTGACAAGTATTAATGTTAAATTAACTAATATTTTAGGTAATGTGAACTATTTTTTTTTGTTAACTTAACAAAATATTTTTGTCAAGATGTGTTCTTTAGGGTTTAGAAAAAATACAAATTTATATTAATATTATTTATTATAAAGTATAAAAGACATAAATAACATTTTACGCTACTCGTATAATGTGGTATTTTGGAATTATATAAAAATCATTATTATCATATGGATGCTGTGCTTCATATGTTTCTGAATTATCATTAATTGGAATAATGACGTAATTATTGCTAACATTTTTAATATGGTAGCCATGATACTGTTCATGATATGATAATGTTTTCCATACAATTCCAAGAATATTAGGTTTGTTTTTGAAATAAAAAATAACTTCTATATTAACAAAAACTGGTAAATCATGCTGATCAAGTGAAGTACAAATAAACATATTTTTTCTATATTTTACTCCACAAATTTTTATCCAACTAGGGTATAAAATATGTTTCGAAAAATTGCTGTAATTTTTAATGAATTTTAAACTTTTTTTTGAAACACTTCGTGGACAGTTAGGACCAAAATTAAATTTATTTGCATTTTTTGATTGTTGAATTGAATATTTCTGATGTTTAATAGCTAAAGTTTTACACACATTCTTAAAATTTTTTAATGTATGCACTAAATTTTTAAAATATAAATGTTTTCCTTCGTATCTCATACTCCATAAAAAGCAAAGTGGTCCCATTTTTCTAATAATACGAGGATAGTGTATCATAAAATGATGCTTCGGAATTAATGATACTTTATAATGTTTAATTAAATACGAATGATGTTCGGCAATTAAAATTTCCAATTGACGTATCATTCCCAAAGAAATATTAGGTGAAAATATTATATCCATGCAGTCTAATAATAGAGAAATTAAGAAGAAACTTTCGGAACATTGACTTAATATATCAGCTAATATAAGAGGTAAATTACGAATTAAACACCAGCTTTGTGAAGCCCGTTGTCCAATAAGGTTTCCTGGTTTATCAAGTATAATTATGCTTGGTTTATTGCATATGTCTTGTCGAGTAAAATGAAAACTTTGTATTCTTTGATTTATTTTCTCAAGGGTAATTATTTTTTGTGATATAATTTCTTTCAAAAATAATTTAATTTCAAATTGTACCACACCCTCCAATAAGTCATGCATTATGTCAACAGTACAATTTTCGATAATACTAAAATAAGATAAGTCATTTAAAATACATCTATTTTTTATTCCAAATACGACATCATTATTTTTAAGTAAAGTGCAATGTTCTTCATAGTTGTTGTTAGTACGCATTACAATTCTCTTGTCATTTTCACTAACTATTACTCGAGCATCATGTTTATTTACTAAACAAATTCTGCAATAATGTGTAGCTGAAAAACTTTCCACCATACCTAACAACGTATTTCCACCTAAATTATCGTGACAAATTGCTACTAATGTACCAAATAGTGGTCTTTTAAGACGATTTATATAAATACCATTTGTTTCTAAAATTTTAATGTCTTCTGTAATTACGTTTAAAATTTTATTAATACCAAATTTCTTTAAATCCATTGTGTATGCCAAACCTAACAAATGTATATTTTCTAAATGAGAATTTGAAAACGGACATAAATTTCTAATTGTAAAATAAAATGCTCCTATCTTATGTATCGAAGTTTTACTACCTAATGGATTAACAGTTTCAAAATCATCGTAGTAAATTTGAAGCTGAATAGCGTCTGGATATTGTTGAAATAAAGTATTATTTTTAAAAATGTCTCCGTTGTTAAAATTGCATAAAATATTTTCAATATTTTTAGTATTATCAAAAACTGAACTGTATATATATTCAAGTAAATATTTTAAATTTTTTAAAAGAGGTATGTACATGAAATAACAAGGTTTACAAATTTCTTTCACACGTTTCAATTTAGAATCCCAAATTTGTTCTTGCCTTATACCAAGTGGTATTTCTAAAGGTTGTACAATTTCATTCTCTAATAATTTGTTTCGTTTATACCGTGTACTAATTGTCGAAAAAAGGTTATCAATAATAATATCTTTATTATTGAAATCCTCAATTTTGTGACATATTGCCTGCGTTAAATTACTAGTGTATTCAATAATATTTTGAATTTTGCTTTCTGGCAAATTTAATGATGTAATATTGGAAATAAATGTTAATAAACTTTCATTTAATTCATTAGTGTCAGCAACTATATTTTTATCTGAAACAGTACACAAAGATTTTGTACTATTAATTGGCAGAACATCATTTGTATTTAAGTCTAAATTAGATGTCGAATGTATTTCTACATTATGGTTTTCTATGTTTTCACTACAGTTTAAATTACACTTTTTCAGATGTTTCCTAAGTCCACTATAAGAGCCAAATACATAAGGACAATTTTCAGAGCCACATTTTAAATTTAATTCTGGTCCTACATTTATAGAATGAAAAAGTCTTAAATGTTTTATATAAAGATTATTCATATTTGTAGAGTAATTGCATTTAAAACAAATCAGCATTTTGACACAAGTTATACATACATTATGTACTCGTATATATTATGTAAATAATATAATAATTTTATATAACTAGAAATATTTTTAAAAAATCTTTGGTTATTTCACAAACTTAGGAACTATAACATTTTCATATAATTAATACTGTTCTATGCATAAAATAAATTTTTTCTTTCTTTTATAACAAATAAAAATAATAGCATAATATAATTAACGCAAAAAACGGAAATTTAATTTTTTGACTGTATTTCGTATAATCGTGCGCGCAACTCTCTAATTTTTGGAGTAATTACGGCACTTGTTTTTATATTATATACATCTAATTGTATAAATGTATAGAATGCAGTCAAATTATGTTCGTACTCTAAATTAAATACAAAATGCGTTTGAAACAACAAATCAAATGCTTTAAGAACATTACCTGGACATTCAAGTAAATGTGTATCAACGACAATAAAATATTGCTCTATAGCAGCTTTGGTTGGACCAACAGCTAATATAAACGGTTGTTTTGTCGACTTATTTTCTAGTATGTTTGTTAGTGGAATGCCTTCTCTTTGAAAAATAATGAGTCGATTTATAGTAGAATCTACTGTTTCTCTCATAGTTTGTTTCCTTCCGCGTGCAGTGGGAGGTAATAAATATAGTAGAGTAACTAGACTCCTAGTATTCTTATCAAACACTATAATCAAATTAAAGAATAAGAATTTGAATGCTATTATATATTAAATATTTACCATTAGGATCATTCTGTTCCGGATCCGTTAATTCCGTTTTAGACACTGTTACAGTGTTTTTGTAAACTTGAAAAATTTTATTAATTTTTTTTGAATATTCGACCTCAAAATCGTTATGGTCAGGAAACATTAAATTAAAATCTTGTATTATCTACAAGAATAAAAAAATTAAATAAATAGATATTAGTAAAACAAAATAGCAACAACTAAATTTTAACTTACCAGTCCAGGAGTATCAATGAACCTGGGAAACGTTTGTAATATATTTATCTGACTAGATCTGCGGTAATCGAATGTATTAGCCATCCTTTTAAAAATTTCCTCTTTTTGAGTTTGGGCAGAAGCATGTTTGAGATATGTAATGTCTGCTTCCACCTCGTCTTTATTAATATTTTCTTTTACAACAATAGTGGTCGTTTTATCTTTTTTAGTGCTTTGCTTTGGTTGATGTAATGTTCTTATTACTGTTCGCAATCTGTTAGAGAAGAAACCAGTTCCTGTTGAGGGATCATAAAAAGCTTCCTAGAAAAAGAGAACATGAGTCAAGTTACATTTTTCAAATTTTAGTAGGTTTGTTCCAACATAATCAAATCAGTATGGAACTGTCCGACGCTTGCGCAGTATTAAAATAGGAACTCCATTTTAATACTGTGCATGCGTTGGACTGTTCCGTAGTGATTTGATTATATTTATGTTGGAACAAACCTATTGATTATTTTTATAATTTTTATACTCACATAACCGAGTGAACTGGTTGGGTCTTTTAATTTTGGCATTAATTTAATTAATGCTTCTGCATATACTTGTTTTTCGAATTTTGTCGGATAGTGACAATCATTATTTTCGAGCATAAAGCTCACAACCAAATTCACAAGATTCCTTCTGCTTTTATCGGAGAGAACTCCGTTTTTATGGTATTCTTCCAAAAGAGACCTACCTGTGGAACTTTTTTCTATTTTATTTCGAAGATCCTAAAAAATATTTTAAATGTAAAATGAAATAATACAGTACAGTATCAATAAATATTACCTCTTGTGTTAATTCAAATGTTATTTTTCTTTTCCTATCTGCTGGTAGTGCTTGTGTTACAGAAGAAGCTTCTTTGGAAACCTGATTTTCATTTTCGTTAATATTATCTCTTATGAAATCAATATTTTCTTTCGTTACAACTATATCTGCGTAATTCTCAGTAAATGATGTATCACTGATACTGAAGTCATAATCACTTGTCACAGATAGTGTTGTTGCTGGCGATATTGCCTCAATAACTGAAATTTCAAATTTTATTTTGTAAAATAACATTTACTTTCACCATTATCATTTTTATTATGATTATTTTTATTATTATTACTATTTTCGTTATTATAATAACAACATACAAAGGTTAGGTACTAATTACTTACTATAATTTGATGGTGGTGGTGGAATTTCAATTGGCCCACATTCACATTCGATTTCAATTGTGACTCCTACATCTGATATCTCAATAAAATCATTTAGGAAATCATCCGTTATTATAGCGCCACTGGTATCTTTTAATATGCAATCCTCCAAATTTTCTGTCAGATTTTCAAACAATTCTTTAGCTGTAATGTTTTTAAAATAATAATTTTACAATAAAAATAATACTCCTAACACGTTTGTTCGTTTCTCTAGAGTTTAGCTACGTCTGCAGTTTGTAATTGTTTTAATAATAATACCTATACCTTGTTCCATTTAAGCCATTCAGTATTGCAGAGTATAGGGAATAGTTTTGACCTCTCTCATTGGCTGAAATTGAAGACAAGAGACAAGTTTACCAAATGTAATTTGGGTTACTTAAAATTGGCGCCGATGCGAGCAACATCTGCTGAATGGCTTTATGCTCTGTTCAATTGAGGCCAAGCAGTAGATGGCGCTCGCATCAGCGCCAGTTGTAAGTAGCCGCAATTACATAGTGTAATATGTCTCCAATTTTAGCCAATCAGAGAGGTCAAAACTATGGTTTGTGCTCTACAATACTGAATGGCTTAAATGGAACAAGATATAGCTGCATTATTCTGCACACATTTTTACAATTTTGCGCAATACTATTCAAAAGCTTGTAAATTTTGCCCAGCAATATCAGAATGATAAATAATAGAACGCACAAGACGTGCAAGTTGTTAAAAATGTCTGCACTATACAGCTTAGTTAACAGTAAACAGTAATGACGCAGAAATGATAAAATAGTGCATGTAAAATTTGGCGAATTAAATAACAACCATTATCAATCTGCCATGATTTTAAAAACTCATATTTGCTAAACTAATATTAAAATCATTATAAAAGAACCTAAATGTTATATTTTGAGTTTAAAAAACATTTTCTTCCGTGTATTGTAAACATTTTAAAAATTAAAACTAATAGTACAGCAACAAATATAATAAAAAAAATCATTGTCTCTTGATAAAGCACATAATTGTACATAGTATAATTATTAAATAGCTTAAATCTTACCTTTCATATGCAGACAAAACTTTGTTATTGGTTTCAAAATTTTCGCCCATTTTGTAATTTGTTTGTACTTTAGTTTTATACACGCAAAGTCTGTCATTATTGCTTACAACTGTAGGTACACTATATTTAATTTTAATAACAAATTAAAACAGACCTGCAGATAATCCTAAATTGGTTTTATTCTTGGTTTAAGCTTTATTTTCTTTCTTAGTAAGTACGCAGTACGCATCAACACAACGCTAACAACATAGTTTAGCTAGCTACACTGCGCACACACTACAACGCAACAAGGGAAACAAGGAGGATAGGGATCTTGTCACAACAAGTTTGTTGTAGTTTACAACCACGTGCGTTATTTTAACTAAAAAAAATGTTATTTTGTCAACACTGAGCAGTGAATTTTTTTTTTATCTTTTAGTTATGTTAATTTAACCAAAAAAATGTTAAAATAAGACAAAGTAACAAATATATTTGTAAAATGACAAAATTCAGAAAAAAATAACACCAAAATATTTTCACAAAATTATATTTTTAGCAAAACTGTAAAATTAACATAATTTTTTTGTTCCATTAACAAAGAAAATGTTAACACTTTACAATAACTGTGTTTAACAACGTTTATTTTTTACTGTGTACAGTTAACATCGGTCTTATACACCGAATATTATTTTTACTCGAGAACGAAGTAGCTTATTACTCTGCCACATTAATATTTATTAAAACGTGCTAAAGGATGAGGCTACTGAACGATGGAGCTGTCATATAAAATTAGTTAGAAAAATGGCGGAAATTTTCAAACCGCTCGATCTGTGAGATCGCATGTTTACGTTGGAAGGTTAAGAAGAAATTTTCAGAAAATATTACTTTTATCAATAACAAAAAGTATTCATTTAATGATAAGTAATTTAGTTTCAATAGTCAAAAGTATGTATGCATCTGAGGTTTCAAACAACAAATCGTTAGTTCAAAGAATTAAAGAAGTTTTTTTTGTCTCCTGTAAAATCATTGTGAATGGAGTTAGTGTTAGCAGGTTTGTAGTTTAAGCCATCGATAGATACATATTATCATTGATACATACTACCATTGACATATTAAGTAAATGGACCCGACGCAGAGAGAGAGGAATTGACGCTCACCTTAGATAGGGAAAGATAGATGAGCGGGGCAACGTCAAACAAGATCATTGTTCCGGTCTGTTGTTTTGTTTGCTGGTCTGACAGTAGTGACAGTTAGTAAAGGCGTAATATATTTCCTCAGAAAATTAGTAAAAATATTTTTTTATATCTTTAAATAAGAATTAGTTACAAAGTGAGTAATTTTGATTTAATGTGAAAAAGAAATCATTTTAATGTAGTTTTCTGGTAATTTAAGTTATATCATGCAGTGCAAATGGATGCACAGTTCACAAGTCTTTCATTTTCGTCGTAAACTAAACTGTGATATGCAGAAATCATTTCCAATCGACGGACAGGGATTGCTCTTTAAATGTGTATAAAAATAGTTTTAAATAAATAATATTAACTAAAGCAAAAGTACTTTTCTATATTTGTTATTTTTCAAATAATTTAATATACGAATGAAATATTTTATGTTAAATCGAATATGAACTATATTTTACACTGTCATTTATTATGAATATTCCTAAGCACTTGGTATTATTTTTCATTTTTTGACTTTGCCCCTGCTGTTCTTTTCTAAGGTGTGCGTCAATGTTTATATAGTAAAGCAGCATCAGCGTTGCGTCCATTTATATAATACGCCAATGCATAGTACATAATGTCCGATCAAGGTCATCTACAAACTGTATGAATTAAAATTTTGTTCTAACAAAATCAGTAGTGTCGTTCACTTAGTTTTTATGAGGGTACATAAGATACTATATTTTATTATTATAAAAAAAGTAGTAAAAGCATTCAAAATTCAAAACTAAGTCACCTGGTAAATTTGTTAGCAAATATAAAACCAAATATGTGAAAAACAAAACACTGACAGAAAATAACGTTATTCGTACGGCTATAAATCAAGGTAATACATATGAATTAATAAATAAATGTACGTTACAGCGAAAGTATTGTCAACAACAAGCATCGTTTTAAAATGGAACGTCCGAACTTAGCCGAAGCAATATGAATTTTTGAAAGACAAGCGTGTTGTATCCATCCTTATCGCACACGCTTCTTGTGAAAGAGATAAATACATGCAAATTTGTTAATTCGTTCATGAAACAAATGACCTTGGTCGGACATCTTTCAAAAATTTTACTGTATGTACATTATACAAACGATGTAGGTACCTCTTATTGCGTACCGGAGATCCGTGGCCCGGATAATTGGATTCCCAGATAATCGAACCCCGAATAAAGGAGATTCCACTGTATTAGCGTAGTTAGTTAAAACCTTATTTTTAAAGATTATAAGCTACATTTTGGTTATTCATGCTTCCTAAAAATTTTATTGTATGAAAACATAAACCTCGGTGGGTCCTAATTTCCTTATAAAATATTTAACTTCACCTACTTTTTTCCTACCCAGAGTTTTATTCTTTTTTTGAGGCAAAAAATAAATTATTCCAAACGGTCTGAAAATATTCCGTGCATTTGAAACAACGCCTTGGGCCCGGCCGGGTCTTCGCGTCCGAGCACCATCTTATGTATTATCCATATGGAATATGCCGAGGTGGCGAAGACGAATACAATGTTTTGTCTCTGCGACAAAGGAACGAGAGCGGGCCATTGTAAGCTCTCGTTGTCATTAACGGAGAGTGCAGCTTTAATTCGGTTATAGTTGTAAAGTTTTATTGTTATTTAAATAATTGTTCATGTAGATAAAACTTGCATAGTATGTATAATTGTGCAATAATCCCTAGGATTTCATTACAACTTGTATTGTTTACTTATCTCGAACTATGGAACTTCCACAATTACTAAGTCTCTTCGGACGAAATAAGGTTTCTGGTGATTTTAAATGTGAATTTATTATTAAGATATTATTATAAGCTTTGACTATCACTGAATTGTTAGGTACTTTAAATTGGGCATATGCACCTTTTCTAGGAGAAAGAAAGTTTAAATCAGCACTTTCACAATGATTTAGTCCGGTGTGTAAGCGATTATATTATAGAAATAAACTGGTTTTTACTGTTGCATTTTATAGTTCTTATTGTTCGTTTATAAGTGTATATGTTATTATAAATAGTTACAGAAAATAAATAAATAAATATATCATCACGGCATATTACTAGGGATTCATCAAGCCAAGCTACTTGGCTTGAAATAAAAAAGCTTGGATTGGCTTGAAACTTTAAGATTTTTTAATTTTAGCTTGGCTTGGGCTTGATGAAAACAAAGCTTGGCTTGGCTTGAAAACTTCAAGCTTTTAATATTTTAGGCTTGGCTTGATTATCAAGCTTTATCAAGCTTTTTCAAGCCTTTTCATCAAGCTTTATGAATGCTCATGCGCACAGTAGGTATGGGTCTGGAAGATATTAATATAAATATTTGATGTGAATTTAATTAAATACATCGATACACCTATAAATCCGATATATCGATGTATTGGAATATTAATGTATCAATATATCGATATGTTATGTCGATGTTTCATTGTATCCTAACGATGTATAAATCAGGTTTTGTTTTACATAAATTTATTGTAGTACAATTGACAATATATTTTTAGGCGTAAAGATAAACAAAACGATAAAATAAAATTTATGAAACTTACACCAAGTGTTTTTTGTTTGTAATTATTAAAATACAAAGATATTGAAATGTATATTTTATTTATTTATTTTAGTTTGAGAGTAAAAATGAAACTTACCTGAGACTGGCCTTTTATACCTACTTCAAATACATCTGGAAATCATAAAACCCTACAGACGGATATTCCTCCAAAAAATTTTTTATTCGTGACATAAATTCCTACTCGCCTCTTCCTATGAAATTTGTACTGATTTTTGAGTACGGAATCATGTAAGTTAAATACATAAATATAATCACAGTAATTATGTCCAAATGCAAATAGCACAAAGGAAATACCCTCAACGATACCGATATGTCGTTATTATCGAAATTTGTGAATAAAAGCAAATTAAAAACCCCCAGAACTAGGTAATAAGCCATGATTATATATATATATATATATATATATATATATATATATATATATATATATATATATATATATATATATATATTTATTAACTCATATGTATGGAAACAATGAAAACTTGTATCAAGGTAATATTTAAAAGAAAATACTCTCTTTGTCAGTACGTTGTTATTGTCTATTATACCTATCACATACAAGATCGGTTTATTAGGGATACAGTAGGGGTTGAGCTAAAAATAGCATTAAAATCTTTGTAAATAAATATACATATCCACAAACAGAAATTGGCTCGTCTCTATGATTCGGAAATACCAGAATAACAAAACATTCTATAAAATGCAACTTTAAAATGCAATAATTATCATCATCAAACGTAGTCTGTTACTCAATTGCGATGTTGAGTATATTATTATTTGTTATAATTTTATTCTGCAGCAAAATTATCTATTTGTAGCATTCCAATAAATATGAGTAATAAATATTGTTTTGAAGCTTGATGCTTGGTATTGAAAATCAAGTTAGTTAAAATTTAAATGAATATTCATTAGGTTTATGTGTTTTTTTGTTATAAAAATCAAATCCAATTTCTTAAAGCTTTGAGCTTATAATTAATCCCAGTTACTTAAAAATTTAAGTATTTAATTAATTAATTTTTAAACAAAATACGTTTAACTTGAAAATAATTAGTATTTAAAAAAAATTAAATAGTTTTATATGGAATGATTGACATTTGCAATAAATTTTGTATTATCATTTTTCATCATACATTTTATATTAATGAAGGTAATGGATAAAACAATAAAATTATATTATCATTTAAAAACTTTTTCAACATGTTATAAATTTATAACATGGTAATGTTATAGTAATGTGTGTCTTTAGTCAGTCAAATTGTTGCCGTAATAGAACGGTAACTTCAAGATACGATGATATTTTAGACTTATATATATAGTTCTCTAGATCGAAGAATTAGAAAATTAGAGATAGCGATTAATAACGAGTTAAATAATGATGTACTGTTACATATGAAGTAAAAGATAATCAGTAATGATAATAAAAAAAAACAGTGTAGACTGTACACTGAAAAAAATTGATGGCAGTTAATAAGAGAAGCGTAATTAAAATAACTTTGAAAACTGAGTTATCTGATTCAAACACAGTACATACTTTGTACTGTATTACTATTATCTTTAGAAGCATAAATACTAATTATACATGTTTTTGTTTTTTTCGACTTACCTGGTGTAGCGAGAGGTTGTATAAGAGTAAAGTATGTAGTTTGACTTTTGCTCTGATTTTTTTTATACCCTCAGAACTAAATAAAATAAATTTAAATGTAAAACAGCTCAACATAAAATTCTGGGGTAGCCAGTGTGCTTTTGTTCGGAGATATTTCAGTAATGACGATATATCTGTACCGTAAAGGGCACTTACCAGGCGTCACCTCACTTTACCAATACTCAAAGTTATTGTAAAGAGAGAAGCATATGGGTTCAATTTCGAGTTATTTGAAAATTGGAAATAATTTTGGAGTCAAATTAGTGCTCTTAGTATTAAAAACACTGTACTAATCAATGTTTCTTCATATTGTAGTATACTTTATACATAGGATATTAATTAAAAAGCGGGCCATAGGCGTTTAACATGGGAAACCAGTTTCAAATAAATGTTGTAGAGCATTAAATTCTACACCTTAATCACTAAATACATTTTTTTGCAAGTTTAGTACCTAACCTGTAAAATCTAGTTTGAAATTTTATAAATATTGCTCATATGTGGTGATAGCCATGGAATTTAAACAAAATTACAAAGAAATTCGTATTATTTGAACTGACAGATCTTCGATTTTGCAAATTATAAAATATAAATAAATAAAATTTGTACAGTGATTTAGATATAGAATATAAAAACAAAATATATTTAGTGACAGGTGTAGAATATAATTATCTGTAATTTTTATTTAAAAATCGAATTTCTGAAAGAGCAGATGCGCATTTCTTTATAATTTTGTCCATGGCTATCACTAAAAATGAGCAATATTTATAAAATTTCAAATTTGATTTAGAGGTTACTAAACATGCAAAATAAATCTGTTTAGGCTTTTAGAATTTAATTCTCTATAACATTATTTTGAAACCTTCATCTCTAACATTAAATGGGAAGATAAGAATAATTGGAGATGCAGTCGCGGTAAACAGTGTTTATTAAATAGTAATTTAATTAACTTTCCTACGTTTCGATTCCAAATGAATCATCATCAGGGATAGTTAAAATACAGTAGGAAAATAAGATCATTACATTACAAAATCAAAATTGTAAGCATGAAAATATCGTCAAAAAATATCAAAGGGAATAAAATGCGTGCATACATCAGAAAGAACTAAAGATAACTCAGTTATTTAATAAACACTGTTTACCACGACTGCATATCCAATTATTCTCATCAAGCCTACAATCATACTAACAGTCAAGTAATACTAACAAATTTTATTAAGTGGGAAGTTTTGCGCAAGGAATAACTGATTTTCCATATTAAACGTCTATGGCCCGCTTTTTAATTAGCACCCTGTTTATAAAAAGCAATGTATATAAAGGGTCAACGTAATATGCCCGACTGTCCCATTTTCAAGGCATAAAGAGTTCTAGTTTGGGATTCTCTGTTTCATATATCGTGTGTGAACACATGCGTTTATGACATGTTGTGCCTGTGCTGTGCATGAACTTCGCAGTTTATATCGTAAAAGTTTTTGCGCGGTTCAGAGACGTAACCTAAAATTTCATTTTCATACCCGGATTAGCCAATAGATGCGAAGCTGTGCAGGAACTCATAATACGTGAGAAAAAATTGAATTGGCTGTTTTATAAAATATACACATGAGCTTTGCCGGCAAATTGGAAACAGCTGTTGAGCCGAGCCGCGCAGCATCGGCGCGAGAGCAAATTTTGTGGTTTATTAGGCCTGATGAAAATGAAGCCTGAATCATGTTTTCGACATGTACTACAAATTAAGTTTCTATTTTTACATTTTACGTTTAGCGATGCTTGAAATGTTTGAAAGTTTAGCAAAGAACAATAAATAAAATCTATAAATACCTTATACATTTTTCCTAGTAATTTTCCACCTAAGAATAAAAATAGGGAAGGCTTCCGGAAGAGACAACGTAAAACCTGAAATTGTAAAATATATGATTTAAATAAAGTGAGAAACACAGAGGTCTTCTAAATGAAAGAAAAAAAAAATACAAAGGAGTTATATTACCTTTATACAAAAAAGGAGATACGACGAAATGTACGAACTACAGAGGATTCACATTGTCAAGTATTGTAGGAAAAATTCTGGTGAGAATAAAAGAAAACAAAAGAAAGAACTGAAGATAAAATTAGTAGAAACAGTATGGGTTTAGGAAAGGTAGAAACATAAATCCGGTTTTATATAAAGACAAACTCAAAAATCTGATGTGGCTAACTCATTGGCCGAGTTGCATAAAACATTGTTAACTTTAATCACGTTGTTAACTCTGACAAGGCTTTTTTCCTATGTGTTTTTGATACATATCCATGGTTACAATGTGTAGTTAAACATATAATTAGCTAACGTTTTATGCAACTGACTCCTACCATGCAATTTTTATTTATTTTAATAAATACTTACAAGTTTACTAATAATGCAAATGTTTTAAGTTTGTTTAATAATATAACTATTGTTCATATTTTCTACTCCCAAAACTGACCATTATTTTAATTGAAATTTATTTTGCGATACTGACGTTTACTTCTTCTAATTCAGAGACAACTTTAATTTGAAATGATTAGTTTTTTGACAGTGACATTTTTTTGTCAATTACATGCATTTGACTACATATCATTCATTATGTTATAAACCAATAAGAATTCGTGATTTTCCACGTATTACAGCGGTTATTATTGAGTAACCATGGTGAACGAATATACGAACCTTTGTGTATTCGAATACGAGTATATCAAACTTCGTATACTCACCTATAGGTACGTTTGTTTATTTTGTTCCATCTACATACTCAGAACTATCAATGTCATTTTTAATTCTATTAACGGAGTGTATAGACGAATTTGCTTCTGGGGTTCATCACCATCCCTCAAAGATGTATTTGTTGCCCAGAAAAGGATAATCAGATATTGCTAAAGCTCCCTTGCGAACATCTTGCAAAAAACTTTTTATAAAATATAATATTTTAACTTTGCCGTGTTTATATATTTACCACCTTTGTGTCTATGTGTTTAATAAGAAGGGCCAATTTAAGACTCATTGGGACGTATAGAAATACTCGAAACAAAAATCATTTAATAGTGCCAAATAAACGATTAATAATTGCCAGAAACTCTCCTGAATGTAAAGCAATACAATATTGCAATTGCTTACCTTCTGAAATAAAGTTATCGCTAACAACAAAAAGTTTTAAAGATAAAAAAATTTAAAAAAAATTTAATCGAAAACTGCTTTTACTCTACAAATGACTATGTAAACCACTGCAAAAATTTGTAATTTGAATCGTATTATGTTTATATGACGATTTCCATAATTTTGTGTAAAAATTCAGAGGAAATAAATAAATATTATTATTAGAGTACGATTTTTTTCCTTCAAACACACTATCGAGTACATAGATGAATCTGTAGTTTGACTGTGAGGAGAAAAATCATGCTTTGTGTGTTTTAAGTAGATATTTGCATTGACACTGACAGCTCCGAGTACGTCCAAACGAATAATTGGACGTACCTATTATTTGACAGCAGGGCATTGTTGGAATAAGTCCAGAAACTGCACTCTTGCTAGTGTGTGTTTATATGGAAATACAGACATTTCTATAGGTTTATTACACACAGCTATATTTAAAAAAAAATTATATTATCGGTCAGTTGCAGAAAGCGATGTCGGGAATGTAACATCACGTCACGTCAGAATTTGACGTTTCTTGCAGAAGATACTAGATTACAGGCGTACCTTAAATTTACACTTTACATTTTAATTCATAATATAGTCTCTCTGTATAGAACTCGACAATCGAATATTCTAGACATTCTCGACGTGTTGCCTTTAGGATATACGTTTCGTATAATCGAGAATTTTCAATCGCCTTGTTGTATAATATATGACTATCGAGATTTATTAAAATAAATAATTTTATAAATTTATAACATAAGTCGCGAAAAATGACATTTAAAGGTATTTTTTATCCGATTTGCACCAAAATCTGATGGGCTCTTTCTATATTGAAATAGAGCAAGAATACATGGTTTCAAAATTTTCAGAATGATAGAATTTGAGTTAGACTGTATAGTGGTTTCACACTTACACCCTCAGACATCATCGTGAAAATGTTAAATTCTGGGGATCTTAAAACGTGTTTATTTACCTAAATCTCGATTTGCGATTTTTAGCACGATCCTTATATCTCCCTTACCGAGGCTAGCGGCAGATAAAAATTATTAATATAAACGGCGTTCGATAAGATAAAAGAAGAAGATGTGGGGGAAGTTCTTAGATAAAAGAAACGTCACCAATCGACATTATAATTGCAATATGTGAAACCAATGTAAATATTCAAAATAAATAATAAATATAATATTACACATTGTTGGGTGTGCCAATCTCCTGTATATATTGTAAGGATACAAAATAAAGAATCGAAAATTATAGTTTTTCACTTGCTTCGTTCGTGGACGTGGGTGCTACTAGTTTATTTCCTAGCAAAAATAAAAATTGCATGTGTATGTATGGTGTACTATATTTTTAACAAATATTCGATGTATTCGCCAACATATTTACTACTTAGCCAAATAATATCAAATAAATAATAATAATAAAGCACTATTCCGTCGAATACCGAGTAGTATAGATTGTTGAGAAACGTATTTGGGGTATTTGGTTCGGTAATTGGGTTTGGGTAGGTAATATAAATAGATATGTTGAAATAGTTCATAAAGTAGATATATTTTGGCAACAATCACAAAGCTGTATTGTCTAAATAGTTTTATGCGGTTAGTAACAACTTTCGTTGGTATGGTATTGGTATGTTATGGAAGAAGAAATTTATTAAATTAACAGTTATTTGTTTAACTAGGCACATTTACAGCAGAGGCTGCCATTTCATGAATGAAGGGTGACGAAACTGTAAGACTATGTTTAGTGCCGTGTTGAACACATTTTTTTTTAGCGATTTTAGAATTAATATTAATTTAGTGATTCTTTTTAATACCTATTTTGAAAGTCGCCATCAAATTATGTTGCTAATGCGTTTGTTGAACGTTTGCTACGCGTTTGTATAGCAGTTGCCATGGAAAAAATTGCAATGTTAATGTTAATCGGCAAAAAATACCTGCCACTTTAGAAAATAATTTTACGCATGGCTCAAGGAACCACATTGCGCATGTTCGCATCAACATCTAATCAGAACGCATCTTTCATTAAAATAAATGAAGTTTTTTTCAAAATTGCTGTCAAAACGGTTTTATGAAAATATTTATGAAACTTTGTATAAATTTAACAGTGGAATATCGGTTTTAGTCAATTCTTTGAATAATGCATGTCAAAAATGTATAAGTAACTTCAAAGAAAGGAAACAACAAAACAATTTTAAACAAAATATTTACATATCTGAAATAAGTATATTTGTATATTATTTGTAAGAAAAATTGAAAGAATTTTCCTCTTGCAATGTTTTATATTTAGAACTCAATAACAACTCTACAAACATATTACCTACTCCAGTTTCAAAGTTAAATGTAAAAAATAATGTTTTGTTTCTTATACTGAATATTTCGATCCGTTGTTTTTATAAAATTAAAATCACAGAAATTCTCCACATACTTCCAGTGAAATGCCAACGGAAAACTTTTCGTATTTTCAGAATAATTATAAAATTGTTTTTAACAATTCCATTTTGATGCAGAGTGGTAAGTTAAGCGGCTGCACAAGCTTTTTGAAAGTCGTGAAGTTGTAGAGTCGTGGAGTCGTGATATTATCGCGTGCAAAAGACAACACTTCACATTTAAGTGAATAAATATATCATCACGACAAGCTTCAGTCATAAATGGATAAATTTAAGGGAATTTTATACACCCCGATATAAAATAAATTGTAGTAAAGACATCATATGATTTATATCACATCGAAATGCGACCAATATTAAATTGAGTAAGAAACTCTTCAATAAATATTATCAATATTTCTCACAAGAAGAATAAATATTATGCATTGTAAAGATAATTATCTATAACACTTAAATTATACACTTTCTACTCACATACGATATTTTTTCTTCGTCTGAAATTAATAAATTAAAAATGTGTGTACCACAAAGAAATACAAGGTATCCCACGAAAGGATGTCAACACTTCAACCACATATCCTTCAAACAATATTAAACACAACAGTTCAAATAAACACAACCTCAATATCGTCTCAAAAAGAGTCTTAGATTCGACAATTACTCATATTCGCCGAAAAAAAATTAGAAGATATTGCCAGTACAGGACAATATTAAATAACATTGCAAATAGCGATGAAAAATCCAAATTTACATGACATATACGAGTGTAGCACCGAAAATTTCTGCAAACTACTGATAGATAACAAAATTTTTCAGAAATTATTTTTTTATTGTTTTCCGAAATACTCTTCTTTTAACTCAACACTATTATGCATTCGATAAAACCAATAGTTAAAGCAAGAAATCCATTCTTCTTGAGACACTTGAGAGACCATGTTTTCGAAGGCTTCAACCGCTTCATTTGCAGTTGTATATCGGAAACCACACATTATTTCCTTAATTTAAGAAATATGAAGAAATCATAAGGTTCAAGGTCAGGAGTGTATGGTAGGTGCTCCAGTAATTCCATCTTTGATTCTTTTAAATAGGCTTTAGTTTGCGCAGCAGTATGTGAGGATGCATTGTCCTGATGCAATACTAGTTTACTTCGAGGCACCCGTAGCAAACAAATAGTTATGTACCAATTAGAAGTTACTGTTTTTCTATCTTATAATGCAATATTGACAATAGGACCGGATTTTGAAAAAAAGGAGGCAATCATTTTTGTACGAACACTTCGAACTCGTTTTACTTTGACAGGATTGGGTTCTGTTGGAAAGACCCATTTAGCTGATTGTCGTTTTGTTTCAGGTTTAAATGCATACATCCATAATTCATCACCTGTTATATCATACACTCCTTTAGATTTACCTTCGCTGTACTTCTTTAATGTTTTAATGCACCATTCCACACGATGTTGCTTTTGAACATTATTTAAATTATGAGGTATCCAACAGTAACAAACTTTTCTGCATTTTGGATGATTGCAAAATTTTATTTATAGCGGTCAATGCCCAAAGTAGCCCGCATAATTATGTATCTGACACGGTTGTCTTCTTTAATCATTAGCATTAACTAACATAGACGTGTTTCAATATTTTCTCCAATACGGTTGTAAAAGAAGTACAAAAGTCGTGCAGGATGGAACTTTTTTAACCTCATGGTCCTGCAGCAATTTCTTTATGTGTTCCCATTTTCTGCTCTTGTTGTAAATCACTATTCCATAGGATCGGGGTAAAAGTAGATAAAAAATAACGTATTTCGGGAAATGAAAATAGATCTTTATTGCAGAGCGTGCAAATTTTTTTTATTCCCGTTATCATAAGTATTTGAATACTTCTCGAGTTAATGTACGCTTCATGCAACAAATATAAACCTTTAAATTTGTTTCAAAGAACTTTTTAAAATTATTACAAAAAACCACTATATTCTCCTTTTTTGAATTTCGTTACATATTTATACCTTGTCCATATAGTAAATATTTCAATGGGCTACTTGGGAGCCATTTTTTTATTCAAATTTTTGAGGAGGCGATAAAACTTACTAACTACCCGTATTTTTTCTTTTGGCAAAATTTTCATTAATTGGATAAAAAGAATAATTAAAGAAATATAAATATTACGCAGCACCAATGAATGGCCATAAGGCCATGGCATCGGTACGCCCTATAGTGGTCATATATATAGTGCGGGTAATTTAAACATGACAGATCACCTGTTTGACGTTTGAACAATAGTTTGGGGGTTAATATTTTTGTTTGTCATTTTAATCTTGTAAGAGTATAATCTAAGTTAAATTCCTTCAAAATCTTGCTTAATAAATCGAAATACGTAATAAAAGTTATAGAAACCGCGCATATTGCAAATAATAAACAAGAGAGGCAGTAAGAGGAAAATGAACTAATGTCAAATTCAAATTAAAACTCGCACTCGGACGTTATCTACAGGTTACATTCTTAAGTACGCTTTCCTCTTTCTCAGGTTCATAATAATGACGTCACAGAAAATGTCCTTTCTTAATTTACTAAAAAACATATAATTTAAAAAAAAATACGGCTGCCGGTTAAATCATGGATAACTTATTCCTTAGAAAAATATTGCATCAGGATTTGACATTTAATACAAATTTGACAATTTGAGTTATAATTCCGATGCTACATTTTTTTGTTTATCTAAGGAATAAGATATCCATGGTTTAGCCAAGAATTGTAAAAATGACGTTTTGCAATTTCCTGCTCACCTAATTATTTTAAGCAAAAACGCGTCAAATAAAAGTTTTAGGGCATAAAATTCTGCATCTAAATCAATTACCTTTCCATGCTTTGTAACGACAGAAATTAAATATGGAAATGTCGAAAGTTACGTTGAAAATATCGACAGCCATGAAATTGAACAAAAAATAAATAAATGCTTGACTTTTATCTACCACAACGTAAGTTAACTTATTTGACGTTTCTGACAATTTGATTTGAACAATTATCGTTAATTATGACAATAATAGAAATATTATATTAGATATCTTCTATTTATTGATTTAGGTGCAGAATTTTATGCCCTAAAACTTCTATTTGATGTGTTTTTGCTTAAAATAATTAGGCGAGCAGGAAATTAAAAAAAAAATACACACACAGTATAGTGATTGATATCGGATTTTAAGTACAACGCAAGCAGCCTATTATGGTATTTAACTGAGTTGCATTATTCTCATTACATCTTACATTATCTTTAGTATCTCTCCTTATCATGCTGTTTATAGAAATTTACTTCAAAATTCAATTAACACAATCAGTTTTCTCCCGGACAATATGAAATCAGTGACTTTCCTCTGGAAGAAAGTTCGCTATGTAACTCATTAGGCTAAACAATTTAATTCTGTGGCAACACGTCTAATACTTTAATACAGAAGCAAATCTGTCAATCAACCGCTAAGATATATGTTTGTTGTATCAACATGAGTGTGCTACACTGTAAAGTTTTGGGGTAGAAACAGGGAAGATGAATCTCCAATTGAGTTGTTGAATCTTCCTTAAAGTTGATTTAGGGTAGGAAGGTCGAAACATGGTAAGAAAAAGGTAGGAAATTTTGGTAGGGCAGATTCAATTCGCTTACAGGCATCTGTGTTGCACTGTAGGTATATTAGGTAGGTGCTACTACCTTTGTAACATGTTTATACCTTTAGGGTTGATTCGAGCTGAATGTTCTACTTTTAATTTGAGGTACAGTTCCTATCATAAAAAAATATGGACTTGACATTAATTAGCATGTAACAGTGTCATACATGTGAAATTACAAAGGAATAATAGGAAAAAGACGGCAGAAATAATATAAAATATTCAGTTTTACTGAAATTTGCAAACTTATTGAATTTACATTGTTAATACAAATTAAATTTGTTTATTAATCTTATTATATTTTTTATAATTCCGTGCATACATACATCGTTTTCTACGTTACTTACTAGAAAGTGATTTATAACAAACTATTGAATATACATATCATATTACAAGATAGACAAATAAATATGTGAAATGCAAAACATAACAGATTACAATTGATTTATAGCATTATTTATCCGTGTTCATAAAATTATATGAAAAACCAAAATATTCAATGAAACATAACTGACGATGTGTAGACTTATATAGTTGTTATATAAACAAATGCAAAACGATATTAGTTATATCTGTAAGATTTCGGAAATGAAAAGTGATCGAATAAGCTTTCGCATTTCTTAGAAATTGTTTGTTAGTCCAGCTAGCAACTGAAGGCCTTACGGGTTTTTCCGAAGGCCAGCATAACGGTACCGCATTTCTGGGGATGGGAAGGGGAACACAGAGGGGTGAGAATTTTATGTGTCATTCTGTTATTTGTTATTCTCTTGTCGACAGTCGCAATGAGCATACTTGAAACTCAGGTAAAATATATTATGTTGTATTTTTAATTATAAACTAATATCCTTTTATTTTTTAGCTCCTTGATTTAGTACGGTACAAAATAACATACATGTAGATTTGTTATGACAATATTTTCTACAAAAAATGAAGATGTGCCGATTGTAAAGAAACGAGCATCTTGACAACCATGTTCGACCTATAAAAATTAGAACTTTAAAGGTAATTTTCTTTATTTTGTTTCATTTTCTTTTTATTTACTTTCAAAGATAATATAACTATATTTCGCGGTATATACCTATACCAAATGTTAATTTTATTTTTGTTGAATTATCATTTAATATGATTATTTTCCTGTTAATAAAATAATATTATTATTTAATTACAAGAAAATAAACATTGAAAAACTAGCAAATATTTTGAATGAAATGTTCTTTTGTTCGCAAATATTTATTAGACGCAACAATATTAATTTAGTTTTATTTGTTACAAGAGGATCCAAAGAAAGTGAAGATATTCCTCGAGGACCTGCAAGAATTGGAGCAATAGCCAGTGAACGTGACCTTTTTTGGAATACATACTGTATTTACAAATAAAATAAATATATCATCAAGGTATATTACCCATTGCTGGATTTGCTAATCTGCTTTGTTCACAGATATCGTTAATGATCCTGACATATTCGTATCGTGTAGGCATTTACCAGGAGTCACCTCACAGATAAAACACTATGTAACTTACAATATACTTTGTCTTATTTTATTTATGTTTATTTTGTTTAAGCAAATAAATCTTTTATTATATATAATGTATTATTTTTCCTAAATCCCAATAATAAATAATATACTTTTCAAGGAATTTGCAATGACCTCATGTAGGGGTTCATATAAATTACTATAAAGTATTTTTAACAACCTTACAGGCATTTACTGGTAACTTGTGATACGGAAATTTCAAATCACTTTAAAGTATTTCTATAAACCACTGCGGGCATTTGCATCCCACTGTATGAAGGGTCGTATCGTGTCTACCAGGTAGTGAGGTAGGTTTTACTACCCTAAACAGAGATTGGTGCATCGACCTTTTAAAAAGGAAGGATTGTTCTACCTTGGGGTTGCATATAGTTTCAACCCAAAAAGGTAGTTGCAGCTACGTTAAAACTTAACAGTGTACCAGCACGCTGTCAATCGCTAAGGATGAAGCGAGATGAACGTCTGCAACTGCAACAGACGGAAGATAAATATAGCAGTGACCTATTAACCAGAGTTTACGGGGAGTTAAGAGGATTTCTAAATTACTCTTCCTGTACTACAGAGCGAATTAATAGAGGGGGAGTAAATCCAAAGGATTATTCGAAATAATTTTAAATTATGTTGTGTTAAAGTGAATATGAATACAGTATATTATTTATAGTATATTACAAGTAGATATGGGTACTAAATAAACTTGCGTATTATTCCTGGAATCATTTGACGTTATATATTCCTGGAAATAGTTATTTGTGTATATCAAGGCTGTAAAAGTTTGCAGCTGAGGCTAAACTATTTGTGTACTTTTTCAAACGGTAGTAGAAAAAAGAACTTTTAAGCCGAGATGCACATATTTTTAGGCGACTATCACAAAAAATTATAAATTTTACGAGTATACTCGTACAGGGTGTTATTTAAGTAAGCGTACAACGCGGAACACATGTTAGAACTAACCACATACATATTGTTCAGAAAAGCTGTAATATTTTAAGATTGTCAGAAGGTATATCATATGTAGATATCAGATAAAATATACTCGTATCTCAGTGGCTTTTTCTTTTTTTTTACAAAATTTTGAACTGACATATTTGGTCAGTTTTAAGGAGCTTCAGTTGTTATATAAAGCCTGTAAAATAAAAATTACTGCCGGATTTATAGGCGTATTCTGTAAAATATTCGCATAACGAATCGGTATCATAACAAAATTGTTATTATGGAATTCGTTATGTCTACTTAACGACAATCGTTATCTTCATATCTGCATTCTGTAACACATTTAAAAAAAATAATAACCTTTAGAGCAAGTTAAGAACTTTATTTCCTAAAATCAAATTATAATTTTAAATGAAATATATAAAATAATCACTCACAATACTTCTACGTTAAATAACTTCTTGTGGAAGTCTACTGTCACCCTATCAGACCCTTTATTCTTCTTCTTCTTGTTGTGGGCTATGCTAGAGCTACTACTACCATCTATAGACAAATTGTGAAGCTTGCATTATTAGGCGCTAGAAATATATACTTATTAAATTATTTTAATATTACCTAGCAAAAATGTGACGAATATTTGAGATCACTATTCAACGAAATAGCAATTTAATTTGACACGAATAAAAATACTGAATTATAGACAAAACGTCTACGTAACGAATGATTTTGCAGTCGTTAAAAACTAATGTTATCATTATCTTATTTCGTTTTGTGGAATTAAATTATTGTTTACAGAATACGACTTTGACGATTATCATTATAATAATGATATGACAAATGCTAACAATGCATAATGCCATAACGAACGTTTACAGAATAAGCCTATTAAACGATTTTCGTTATTATAACGATATAACGTTATGCCATAACCATCGGTTAAGTGTTGTACGCTTAAATAATTTCGTGTATATCATGTAGTCATGTCACTTGAAGCGTGCTTTGCTGTTACTTGAATAACTTACAAAACAATCTGTTTACTTTCAAAGTATTTTATTACATAAATAATTTGTGGAGCAAGAAAATGAGCGATAAAAATTGCGATAGCGACAACGATTTTTCTAATAATCTGCCTGAAATTTACGAAGCTGCAAGCAGTAAGTAGTGCAGCAGTAAATATATTTGCTAATGTATTATATCTCTCTGTTCTCCATATTATATATTACTTTAAATACATGAATTGTAGGACTTTATGGAAATACTTTTAATTTCTATCTAGAAGCGGTTCACGTTAACAGTTGTTCATATTATAAATTTGTTTCCATTGTTCTAATAATCATTATTTTTATTTGAACTATTTCGTTTATTAGTGGTATTAAAGATACGAGTAGTTTATATTTGCTCATAAGATATGTGTTATTCGTTGTAGGTAATTATTTATCCACATGTTTCCAAGACTGAAAAAGTGTGCACACATTAACGAAAATATAATAATTAATACGTTTACATGCAGTTTTGAAAATGGTATCAGTTTTCAGTCGAAATTACGCGAAACTGTTTACATGAAATTTTCAAAACAAGTTTACAGATTGTTTTGAAAACAGTTTCGGCACATGCGTATTTGGCTGATGTAAGTGAAAAATCCTCTTCACTCCAAATTCTTCGTTTTTCCATTATTCCAATTACTCTTCTACTTCTACACTACGCACTAAAACTACACAACTGTCAGTTTATTTGTAGGTTAGTAACACCAAATAACACAAAGCGACAGAAACGTTATGCTATGCATGCCTGCGCAATGTAGAAACTGAATTTTAAGTGTTTACATGAGTAGTTTTAAAACTAATTTTCAAGTCAAACGTATGAATTTTAGTTTTGGTTTGAGATAGTCCAGTAAACAGAGGTCGAAAAAGGGGGTTACCTTACAAAAGGTCGGGTAGTTCTGAATTTTTGATATGTTGTAAAGGATGGTTGGATAATGAAAAATCCAAATTTCCACAAATACTCTTCCTTCGCTCCCTCCGCCATCTTGTAAAGACCATCATAAATCGGCACTTTTTTCAGTTTTTCGCCTATAACTTCTATCTGGTGAATTTTAGCGAAAAAAAAGTTATTTGCCGACTTGTAGAGGATGAAATTTTCAAAAATTTTGATACAAAAGGTTTTTTCCACGATTCATAACAACGGAGCTATGAAGCTCCCAAAAAAGACAACAATTGCACACTTTGCAAAATTTTGAGGTTCTTTCCACTTTACATCGCAATAACTCCGTAACACTTCATTTTAGCGTAAAAGTCCTCATAATGAGTCTTGTAGAGAATTTAATTACCTACAAAATCTATTTATCTATTTTTTTACGACCAATGCAACAGAGCATAGGTAAATTTACAAAGAAACGAAAAAGTGTGTTTTTCCAAGTTTAGTGCAGAACAGTCTTTGGCTCATTATTTGTAATTATACCACTATTATTTCAAACAGAATATCCTATATTGATGCAAAATAAACGTAATTATGTGTTGGTGAACATCAGTGAAGTCTTGTAGGACTATCTAGAAAAAACTGTTATAAAACAGCACTTACTTCTTTTATTTGCCTGCGAGATCTCTCTAGTGCTCGTAACTTGACATAGGACATTTGCCGTGTATTATATATATATATATATATACAATTATAGTGTCAAAAATCGGAGACAACATTGGTATACTAAAGTTAAGAAAACACTTTTTCGTTTTTTTTTTGTAAGTTTACCCCTACTCTGCTGCATTGGTAATAAAAAAAAATTGACACATGGATTATGTAGGTAATTAAATTCTCTAGATTGATTATAAGGACTTTTTTAAATGAAGTGTAACGAAGTTATTGCGATGTAAAATGGAAAGAAATTAAAAATTTTGCTAAGTACGCAATTTTAGCCTTTTTTGGGAGCTTCATAGCTCCATTGCTATTAATCAGACCAAAAAACTTCAAATACAAAATTTACAGGAAATGTTGTCCTATACAAGTCGACAAATAACATTTTTTGCACTAAAATTCATCAGAAAGAAAAACTGAAAAAAGTACCAATTTGCTGTTGTTAAAAGAAAATATGAAAATGGATATTTCGCGGTAATATGTGTATTCTATATTTTCTCCATTTTGTAACGGTAGAGCTGAGTATAGCAACTAAAACTATATAATGAAATTTTATGATAATGGTTTATTTATAGCTACGAAAAATAGGAAAAACCTCAATATTTTTAACTAAAACTATTATAATTACCCGTTAACCTTAAAATTAATTTTAATAAAAACTAGATACGTATTTCGAGAACTAAGTTCTCATCATCAGTAATACAACAAGTGAAAAGTTAAACAGAGTAGTCAAGATTACTCAACATGTCAACCATGCTAGAGGTCCTAACAACTCTAGTTGTTAGGAGAGTTGTTAGGACCTCTGGCATGGCTGACATGTTGAGTAATCTTGACTACTCTGTTTAACTTTTCACTTGTTGTATTACTGATGATGAGAACTTAGTTCTCGAAATACGTATCTAGTTTTTATTAAAATTAATTTTAAGGTTAAGGGGTAATTATAATAGTTTTAGTTAAATTTAACCTTAGACTCCATCTATTATTAATTCTCAATATTTTTCTAAGATCGCTACTTCTGTCTTGTTGAAAACGGAGCAGATCCAGCACTATTGGTTGGACAAAAGCCATAATATGGCAAAGTTTTAGAAAATTGAGTCTTAGAATATATATATATATATATATATATATATATATATATATATATATATATATATATATATATATATATATATATATATATATTTATATATATATATATATATATATATATATATATATATATATATTTATATATATATATATATATATATATATATATATATATATATATATATATATATATATATATATATATATATATATGTATATAATATACGGTAATTGTCCCATGTCGAGTTAAGAGCACTAAAAAGATCTCGCAGGCAAATAAAAGAAGTAAGTGCTGTTTTATAACAGTTTTTTCTAGTATTCCCACAAAACTTCACTGACGTACACCAACACATAATTACGTTTATTTTGCATATCAATATAGGATATTCTGTTTGAAATAATAGTTGTATAATTAGAAATAATGAGCCAAAGACTGTAGCTGCACTAAACTTGAAAAAAACGCACTTTTTCATTTTTTGTAAATTAACCCCTAGTCTGTTGCATTGGTCGTAGAAAGAAGTTGATAAGTGAATTTTGTAGGTATTTAAATTCTCTACAAAAGAAACTCAAAATTTTGCTAAGTGCGTAATTGTTGCCTTTTTGGGAGCTTCATAGCTCTCCGTTGATATGAATCGTAGAAAAAAACCTTTTGTATCAAAATTTTAGAAAATTTTATCCTCTATATTTTGGCAAATAACTTTTTTCGCTAAAATTCACCAGATAGAAGTTATAGGTGAAAAACTGAAAAAGTGCCGATTTATGGTGTTTTTTACAAGATGGCAGAGGGAGCGAAGGAAGGGGATTTGTGGAAATTTGGATTTTACATTATCCAACCATCCTATACAACATATCAAAAATTCAGAACTACCCGACCTTTTGTAGGGTAAAATCCTTCATTTACTTGACTAAGATAACTTAAAACCGTTTTGACACTGTATACAGGGCGTTTTCAAAATTAAAAATGTTTTGAAAACGGTTTTGAAACTGCATGTAAACTCAGTATGTATAAGAGAAAATCGAGGGTACTCGTATTGTCATGGCATACGTATATTAAATACTTATTTCTGAGTGGATCAATTCTCTTTTCACTCGCAGATTTCTGTATTGACGTTATGTCTGTACTGTTGAGAGCGCTTATCAAGCGTTACTTCATACGCTCTCAACGCCATTGTGGAAAGAGTGCCACAAGGGTCACTTTTGTGCTGTATGAAAATTGGTCGGTCGGTCAGATTTCAACCGTCAGATCCTTAACCATTGCGCACTCAGCCAATCGAATTCATTAACGAATATGCAATTATAAATTAATTATAATTTTCATTATTTAAGCAAGTTGGTTAATTGCAGGTAAACAGATGCCTGTATGCATCTACACTCAATAACGCTTAAGGATTCAATAATTTAAGTTAATGAACAAAATGCAATTCACCAACATTACTTAACCTTATTGATTCAATAAATATGTAAATAAGTAACGGATTCAAATTTCATTTATTAACGATGTTCTTGATCCAATAGAGAACTGTCATTTGTCAAACGAAATATTGTAAATATTCTATTTTCTTTATTTATTACATTTTTAAAGGTATTTGTAATAAAATGTAATATAAAATTTCAAAGCAGCGATTAGGTATCTAAATATATTTCATTCTGTAGTATGAATGTTTTATACTAAACTTCTGGATTCATCAGAATCATCAAATGATAATGATTTCATCAAATTTTTAGAAAACGTAATTTCTGGCCACGAACAAACCCTTTTGAAAATGTCGAAATTGATTATTATGCCGTATTTGCGCCGCTATGTTGAAATGAAGACATGCATTGCATGAAATCTTAAGGCTACGCTATTTGTTCTGAGTGCTTTGTTTAGTAAAATAAAATTACATTTCCTTTAACATCATAAATGCTATTTTTATATACCGCTATATGATCATTATAGTTTTATTGCTGGAAGCGACAGTCAATTTTTCTGACTACAGGTAACACAGTTAAAAATTTGGGACTATTTTCATGTATCCCAAATCCCAAACAACAATGTGTCGCATAATACCCCGCGTTACCCGTTTGTTTAATTTGTGCACTGAACCGCGATTATATAACCGACAAACCATCGATCGCAACAAAATATTGTGGAAAACTTTTATGAAATTGCTGGATTTCACGGAGTGGCATATTCGGATGAAATATCCAGGTGGTATATGACCAGAAATAGTCAGAAATAGAAAAGGATACTTTAGTATTAATGTCCAAGCTGTAGGTGATGCTGATTTCGTTATAAGGAATAAATTGAAATACACTTATCAACTTTATTAATTATAAAATATTTATTTGTATTGTTGTTTGACACTGACAGGTAACACTATGTTACCAACATACTGTAACGTGAGAGGATAGACGCCCACAGAGTTAGAGTTAGTCCGTCAGGACAGTTACATAGACTATGTTTGTCTCGACAATTCAAGCGGCTTCAATATATTATGATTTGAAATATCCTATTGGTTTATCTCAGCGGATTGATAATAGGATTGAGTTATTTCCATTCTTTAAATTCGTATTGACTAAATAGAGATAGTTAAATACTTATTAGATTACACAGACAGACAGGGAGAGATATATGAGCTAATTTCATGTTGGATATGTTACCTCAAAATCGAAAAATTGTCATGTTATTAATTGTATTTTCTTTCAAAAATTAAATTAATTAAATTAAAAAGTTATTTGTTTCTTCAGCATTCTAAAAAAAAAATTGTCACAACTTCTATAAAATGAGATAAATTGTAAACAACCAATAAATGATCCGAATTTAGTAACACTGCAACATATTGCCGATGTGCGCATGCGTATTTACATTATTTGAAGCTTTACTGTTTATTTCAACAGACGTCAAGTCGCTTCATAAGTCCAAGCCTGTTATTTTATAGGCTAGACTTTACATTTACATACGACTTGAAATATTTATTAATATCGATCGTTTATTTCGAAGATTGAAAAGAGATTTACTAAATTCAAGCGGCTTCAAACGTCGAGATAAACGTAGTCACGAGTAGATAGTAAGAAGTAAGGAGTGAGTGAATAACACAGCAGTTTAGTGTCGAGAGAAGTACTCGGGAAATTACTGGTAAACTAGGATAGCTGTAAAAGTGAATACTCGGTAGTTTTGAGGAGTATTGGGAAGCTAGGCATACGGGGACAGTAACGGAAGTGGATACTCGGCAGTGGTGTTGAAGAGTAGTGGCATGCAGACAGTCGGTGATACTGAAGCTGTGGAAGTTAAAATTTTTAGGCCCGGTTTTATAAAGCTCAAAAATCTTCACTTAAATTTTAGTTACCAAGTAAATTTCTTTAAGTGGACATTTGGGTTTTATAAAGCGTTTTTGAATTTACTGAACAAGTAAATCTATCAAGTAAACTAAGTGGAGAATTTTGTACTATTAAATTTCAATAAAGATTTTTATTGATGTATTTTTAAATAATTGTAAGACTAAAAAGATATAATACAACAATAGTATATAATACATTTGTATTTATATTTTTACATATTTTACAATATTATTAAATTATTTTATTTTAAAATTAGTAGGTAGGTACCCACCTGTGAAAACTTTTCCAGTTTGACATACCTACAGGTAATAATAAATCGCTAATAGATATTGTAACACTGTCAAAAAATATGGTTGCATACATTAATTTACTTATTGTAAAAATAATATTTTTGTGCTTCGCGGACCTACTATAAAAATGACAAGAGACGTGAGTGATATATCGTCAGTTTCATCCGAGTCTACGTATATATCAAGCGTATTAAGTGATGACGAATTTGAAATCGAAGAACCCCGACAAAGACTTCCAAGAATTTTTAAAGATTGAATCCACCCTTTTGAAATATATAACAATGTAGAAGTTAGGATTCGATTTAGATTATCTAAACATGTACTGAGTGATGTAGAACTAAATATTAAACCATTCACTTTTACAAATACTTCAATAAGTGCATTGGATCAATTTTTAATAACTGTCTTCAGCTTTGTCTTTCTTGGCTTTAAATTTTATATTTTCATATAACAATTTTATCTGTTTTCCCGTTCGAATACCACTTTAGCATTATATTATATGGCAATCTTTTCCCACGTTTCGTTTCTTAATTTAGCATTTACATCGTCCGTTTTCTTATTTTATATTATATGTACTTAAATATTTTTTTACTATATCCAAAACATCACATTTGTCCCTATCAATAAAATGTTAACCCCATACACGTCTTTTATTCTTATTTCACACGATTTCACCTTATTTTACTTTCTGTCAAATGCACGGCAAACGATCAAAAACAGAAAACAAAACCATAAATACTGTTATAAGAATAATCAAGCACTTAATTTTTTTAAAAAAAGTCGTTTTCACATAAAGCAACGGAAATTATATCTCCACTTAGGTATTTAATGGGTAGATTTTGTTTATAAAACCCAACATGTATTTACAGAACAAGTCAATTTAATCATCACTTAGTTACGATTCCATTAAATTTTTGTTTATAAAACCGGTCCTTAGTCCGTCAGAAGGACAGTTAATTACATATATAGACAGTAAGGTGAAAAGAGTGAATTCGGTCAGGGCAGTTGAATATACAGACGCTGTTGAGTCAGTTGAGTCTATAGACGCTGTGGAGGCCAGTAGGTCGGGCAGATGAATGTGATATAAATAAATAGTGACATAAATAGTCGAAATAAGTATTCAGTAATATTGTGTAAATAAATAATCGTGTCAATTGTTTAAATAAATAAATAGTGTTAAGGCCCTCGCGCACTTGGGCGAAGCGAAGCGATGCGAAGCTAAGCGCGGCGAAGAGCCGTTTTTTCATTCAATATATTATTATGGGTATACGCGCACTTTGGGGCAGCGAAGAGCAGAGCAGCGAAGCGACTTGCCGGAATACTTCGGGGAGAATATTTTTCTCTGCTCTTCGCTTCGCTGAGCTGAAGTGTGCGATAGCGCAGCTACCTAAATCAGAACGAATACGCCCGAGACACATTGGAAATAGCCGGTTTTGAATTAAATTTCACACGTTTCATATCATACAATACGTATAGGTTCTATGAAAATGTCAGACACAGAAGAGAAATTAGTTCTTCTGGTTTCAAAATATAAAGATCTGTGCGATATAGGATGTGTCGAGTAATCTAATCAGACATTGAAAGACAACTGCTGGTTAGAAGTAGCAGAAGAAGAATATAACCGGTATGATATGCTATGTATATTAAGTTTGTTAATTGTAAATATAACAATGTACATTACAAAATGTTGAATTTTAAGCAATTCATTAAATATTTGATCCAATAGATATGGATATGACAACTGAATATGTACTACTACTTAAAACAAAAAAACTAATATATTATAATAAATATAAATAAAGTCAATTAAAAAGGAGATTATCTATTTAGTTATACAATGTAGAAGAATTTTTCAATAAATTTAGTTCTGAAAATTCCTTACATATTAAACGATTTCTATTGTACAAAATAGTATTGTAGACTCAACAAAAAATGAGATTAACTACTTGGTTACAAATGTAGTAGAATATATTAAAAAAATTAAACATTTTTTCGGCCTCTCCGTACCATGGAATTTTGCCACTGCACTGAACCTACGGATGAAACAAAATAATTTATAAATTTGCCTCGTATAGTTAGTGCCTGCGTTGTTGCGTTTCCTCCGAGCTGTCCATCTTTTGAAGCAAACGCGGCCGTTTCTCTTTGAAAACTGCTCGCAAGTGCGCGTTCGTTCTAAAAATGACTCTTCTCCGCTCTTCGCTTCGCCGCTCTTCGCTTCGCCGCGCTGCGCCTCGCTCAAGTGCGTGACGGCCTTTTACAGCCGTATTCATAGTTATCATAGTAAAGCCAGGTCTACGTAGTCTTGGTTTAAACCAAGTCTGAAACTGGTTATTCATAGTCATATTTAGACCTGGTTTAAACCTGATCTAAGAAAATTGATCTTACACCATTCTATCTTCTCGGCTATGATCATACATTGTTCTGCTCATGCGTAGTGAATACAATTTTGAATTTTTTGATAGCTGATGTTGACTGCACTGATTTCTCATAACTAACACTTCATTGGGAACTTTTTATTAGCTTTTAACTACGAAATACATACAATTAATTATTATCCATAAGTTGTTTCTTGGTTGTGGTAACACACATTGATGATTTTAGTAAATCAGGATTTGTAAGGAAATAGTTGTCACATATCATATTTTATTTCTAATTTATTTATTACCAGATTTACTTTAATAATTATCTTTACAAAGATATCTTATTCCGTACAGTGCTCAAAACTTTAACATTGACTGAAACTGGTCACCCTTTATTGTTAGTTTCATTTTCTACTAATAGTTTTATTCCATCATTTAAATTCGGCAGATTTTCTTTCTTATATCTGCAAATTTAAATCGCTTTTTAGTTTCTATAAAATGAACAACTGAATATTTCCTGGAAATCTAACCTTCAAATTTTTCTATTCGATATAATTTAATTTCTACATGGATAGGTATGATAAACACGCTGGTTTCTTCAACGATGTTCCATTATGTTCCTAATATCTTCTATATCATTAACATGATCAAAACCATTAATCTATTATGAACTTCCAAAAAATGAAATAATATAATATCATTAATATGGGTAACATGACACAGTAATATTAAAACATTACCTAATATGAATTTTTAAAATATTTATATATGACTTACCATATATTAAATAATAATTTGCATTAAACACACAAATTATATTGTCATACCACTGCTGTCAACTGAGTTAGACTAGCGATAAACTAGGGTGCGAGCAGGTCTAAATTTTAGTCTAGGTTTAGACCCGTACTAGCGTTAAACTGCCTCTATGAATAACTGTTTGCGCCTGTCCATGTTAGACTTGAGATAGACCTGGTTTAAACTTGAACAGATGCATTATGAATACGGCTGTTAGTCTTTAACTAGTGAATTATATTCGTAGTCTTAAATTAAAATTTAATATTTGTTTAATATTAGTACTCGTCATTGTTATTATCTTTTAAATATTTAATTATCGTTCTAATAAACATCTATTTTAATTAATAATAATTCTTTGATTATTACACTTCACCCAAATAAACAAAAACGTTACATTACTAAAAAAATCTTCAAAAATTATTATTGAATGAATAAATTTTTGATTAGAAAATAAACGAATAAAAACAATGGTGAACTCATTAAATTTTATTGAATCAATGACTTATATTTATTCATTAGTTACTGAACAATTATAGAGTGTTGGCGCATATGGGCAAGAGTGTATTAAATATTTGTTTCGTGTAATTCTTTTATGCGTAACTATTTTAATTCCTTAAAATTATTATTTATGAGTAGGAGAAAGTCGTATGCGAGTATTATACCTCCTAAATCATACCATCATGATTATTTCAAATTATATGGATCTAGCTAGCGCCACGTAGTGATACCAGAAGAAAGCTTACAAAATGTTAACACTCTCTACTGAAATTGGAAACAAATGTGGGCTGGCTAGCGCTAGACTACGTAGTAATCAGTAATGGAGGTAGTATGTAGTACTTAAGCTAAACCCTTATTGATAACTCTACAAACTAATAATATTCCAAACATGCTTGGTTTAGAGCCGTTGAAACTTTAATGTTTAACTAGAACTAGAAATGCTAGTAATTAGAAGAGTATGAAACAATTACAAGTTGTGTTATCCTAATTAGCATCCTCATCCCCAGCTTTCCCTTTTCGGCTACTTTGCTTCTTGTCGTCGCCCGCCGAGTGTCCAAACTCTGCCGTCGCCAAACTTCATAAACCGAAATATGTATGTGTGCGAGGACGAGATATTATCAACATTTTCATTTAAGAAGTTTGAAGAAGATATTAAGGCTGAGACTTGCCGCTTGAAATTGTCACGAATTTCCATCCAGCTTTCAATTAAGATGCGCGCAATGATAGTTTAAAACAAAAGTTTCCGCTGGGAAAATTCCGACAATGGGGATTAGGCTTACGCTCTTACGCCTACGCTTCTCAAAGAATTCAGATTGGTCAAAGTGAATTTCACCAAAGAATTCACCTAGTTTCAACATTCAGAAAACAAAAAATATATTTCATTTTGCTGGCAGAATACGAATAAGAATTTTCAGCTTAACAAGAAACTAAAAAATATATGCAACAATTTTAAATTATTGAATCGCAATAAAAAGGTACGGCTTTGATAATAAATAGGAAAAAACGAAACTTATTCCTGACTGCATTTTTATAAATTAATGCGGGTAACTTTCTCCACTGTGTTGTAGGTGCCAGTAATCGCAGCCCTATAGGATTTATTCTTACATAATCGACGTTTCAGTACGTACTCATATCATCTTCAGGGTTAGTAAGGTCTTACAGATTTTTAAACACAAAATCATGTATGCAAAAATACATTTGTTTAAACGTTCAGTTTTACAGACATAATTCTGTTGTCGATTTTGAGGGCGAACAGATGTGTATGTGATTTTTTTGCGAATATTATTATGACGTATTTAAAATTGAATGTTTACGGCCCATTTGTATAAGACATTGTTAACTTTAATCACTTTGGTAACTTTGACATGGGTCATTTTGTAATAAACCGCGTCCTCGTATGCGGTTTTGGAACTAGTTTTTTCCAGATTAAAACAAAATTTGAGTTGCTTCCTGGCCTTGTATTAAAAACGTAGGCTACCAGTCTACAACGTTTTATGCAACTAGCCCTAAGTACCTACTTGCCTTGAAAAAGATATAAGTGTATACCGAAACTGCTGTTTTGTAAGAATAAATGCTACATGACTGATGATAGTCCAGTCAATGGAGACCAAAAAATGCCTTTGCCTTACAAAAGGTGTAGTATAAACAATTATAACATTATGTTGTCTGGCTTGCGGCTGGGATGAATATTATAAGTTGTTGACCTTGCGGAGATGGCGCGATCCGCCATCTTACATCAAAGGTGAAAAAAATTATTATTTTTTGGGTTTTGACTATTTTTCTCAAAAACAGTAGCCCGTATCAAAATTTTACTAGACTATAAAATTAAAGCCCGCAAATTTTGTACAAATAAGGGCTCATATTTTTTACCAAGGATGAACTCTCAAAGAGTTATATTAAAAATAGTTAATCAGAATAACAATTTATGAAAAAAAATTAAATTACTCAAAAAATAAACAATAATAGGTTTTTAATACTTAGTCTAATAGGTTTTACTATTTTTATAACGCTTTTCTATGAATTCATACACCACTTTGATTCAGTTGAATACGAGGTCTGTTAGAAAAGTATCTGACCTTATTTTTATGCGAAAACCTAATGGATTTGAATTATTGCATTTGCGCGAGCCAACCTTGAACCTTTGTGCGCATGCGTGAATTTTTTCCCGCCTGTCGATAGCGTCTGTTGCTAGCAAGCAGCAGTTGAGTAAGATAGTGTGTAGTGCTGTCGTCGGTTTTTCATTGAAAAGAAAATGACGGAACGACTATTGCATAAAATTTTGCCTGAAACTAGGCGGCAGCGAGGTGGAAACCATTCGGAAGATTCAGTCGTCACAGTGGAAGCATTCCATGTCACCAAGACCAAAGAAGGCCCGCCAAGTGCGCAGCAACGTCAAAGTAACGCTGACTGCTGTCTTTGACTCCCGCGGTATGGTACACCACGAGTACGCACCACAGGGTCAAACCAACACCAAAGAGTACTACAGGGATGTTCTCCGTCGCCTACGTGATGCTGTGCTGCGCAAGAGACCAGAGCTGTTGTCAACAGGAAATTGGCGCCTCCATCACGACAATGCTCCAGCACATTCTTCGCACTTGATTCAGATTCTTTTGGCGAAGAACAAGACTCCTTTGGTTCAACAGGGTCCTTACTCTCCTGATATGGCCCCCTGAGAGTTCTGACTGATCCCCAAACTCAAAAGGCCATTGAAAGGAACGCGATTTCAGACAAGAGAGAACATTATGGCTGCAACGACAGCCGAGCTAATTCCAAAATAGGTTTTCTCTGAATGTTTCCAACAATGGCGGCACCGCTGGGAGAAATGTGTGGAGTCCCAAGGAGACTACTTTGAAGGTGATTAAGTTTCCAACGCTCCCAGGTATGCCAGTTTTTTCCCCAGGCCAAAGCTCGGATACTTTTCGAACAGACCTCGTATATGACAACGCGGTTTGAAAATTTGAATTCAGAATAATATTCTTCAGCATATCATATATTAAACCCCCACCCCGACCTAAAATATGTTAAAATCGTTTCTTCACCACCTTTTGCAAGGTAAAAAAACTCTATTGACTGAACCGTGAGGTTTCGGATATTTATTAACAACTAATTCAAAATTAATTTGTATTTGTTTTGTAATTCATCACATAATTAATAAGTATTATTAATTACGTTTAAATCCATAAGTGTTTTGTTTATATAGACCATTTACTTTTTTCTATAATTTTTCCTTAAAATATTCTCATATCCTTTCTGTGAATATAGTTTTTAGTAAAGTAAGAAGTAATTACGGTTCATTAAATGTAATAATCATCGTAATAAGGAAGATATCCCTTGGCTCATCGGTCTGGGAGATGGAAAGATATTCAGGATTACTGTGGAAGTGTATCATAAAGAGCTGAAGGTTTCTATATTACCTACTTGTCGCTATAATCCCCGAGTTCACCCGTCCTCTAGAGCTGATCATAGCGGATTTTTTCCCAACGCAGTAACTCCAAAATAAGGACAACGACAGGGATGCTGAAGTTATTTTTGAAATCCGGATTTGTCGTAATGATTTTCGAATTATGGTAGATCAAGAAAAATCGGACAGTATTTATAACAGTGCCGTTACGGTTCTGGCATACTAGGACTTTATCAGATCTGTTTTTTTGTTCATTTTTTTTCGAATCGGCTAGTAATTAAGCCACAAAAATATCAAAAACTTACGACGTATCGAATTGAATACCTTGCATTTAACCGATACAGCAACCTTGAATAAAATTTGTCCGGTTATTAGTTCGTGTAAAATAAAAAAAAACGCTGTTTTGTTTCGTTGTTTACTGATAGTGGGTCATTTTCTTTTGCTCCATATTTCCATTAACTGTTACGAAACGTTATATTTTTTTGTATATATTGTACAAACAGCTCCATATCGGGCTTGATAATTGTGGGCAAACTTGGCACCTACCTTGCAAACAGCTTTTTCATTTGCAAATGTTGATACAAAATATTATGTATATTTTATAGTAATATCACTATTACACACCTTCAATATTTATGGTCATTCCCTTATCATGGATTTTATCAATATTTTATCGATGGTTGATCACCAAATCACCGTCATAATCAGAAGTACAGCCCGAAAAAATATTTTTCTACTACAGTTGGGGAAAGTTCTTTATTTCAATATTCATATTAGTTAGGATTTTTTTTACTACATTCAGTGAAAAATATTGTATTTATAAGTATTATTTTTTTCACACTCGGTACGGAAAAGCAGACTACCATTTTTTGTTGCAAAATTTTTATACGTATTACAAACATTAGTAGAAAAATTTTTGTGTGCACGTAGGAAAAGTGTTTTTAATCTCGACGGCGTTTAAATTAAACATTTCACTCATAATTAAAAAAATTACTATCACTTTTTCGTAATTGCACAAATAGCGAAATATTAGCAACTTCGAGCATATACTGACTAGAGAAGTAACTCCCTATGCCATTGCATAGCATGTTGTGATCGGAAGATATGCGGGAGGGGGGATGTTACTGTAACCTAACCCTTTTTTTCATATTGCAATATGGTTTTATACTGTGTTGTGCCAAATTGCAATGAAAAATACGAAGAAATTTCAGATATTTTGTTTCATATGTAAGTAATTGGGATTATTTTGGCATATAATGTAATAAACAAAGTGTAACTTTTAGATTTCATGCTAATAATAATGTAAGGGGAAAGCGACTGAAATTTATTGGAAATAAAGATGATTTACATATTTTCAAAGCAGCAATTAGTCATACTTTGTAAATACGAAGTACAAATATTAAGATAGTATGCAGCCAGCAATACACCACGGCTTCCGTCTCCGCAAATCTCCTCTGCAACATATCTTCCGATCACAACAAACACCGTAAGGCGGCCTCTAGTCAGTATATGCTCGAAGATTAGCAAGCTGGCAATCTAGCTATCGAGTAAGCTTTGGTTTCCGTCGCTATTACATTTAAAAAATAATATTTAAATAATTGTCGGAGTAGGTTCTTGTCTATGTTTTTCTAAATCACAAATGTTTATCATTTTGAATGACTGTTATTTATAGACTAACCAACATGTAAAAATTAGTATGTAATCCTGTAAAAGTTGCTACACGGACTTATCGAACAGCCGTCGTACGGAATAACGTATCAATAGTGTAAATTTGTTATAGTATCGCTTAGTTATTTTAAGTTGAAAATCAATGTAAAGAAAAATAAGCGTATACCTACTAGAAAAAGTTATTGTGAAATATGTTATAATTATGTTCTTTGATCCAAAATTAGCTAGGAATCTATTTTCTCATGCATAACGTTATTAACATAAATGATGCAACATTTATTGTTAATTTTTATTTACATAAAGTGCATTAACATTATTTTTTTCCGTGAGTAAAATTAAACCAAGTGAAATTGTATTGTTTTTACGACAGCATACATTTTTGTTACCGTTGCATAAAAACTCGATTTCAAAAAATTCTATCTAGTTAAAATAGTTTCATATAATAAAAATATGCAAATAAAACTAATTAAAACACGTACATAAAATCTGATTTTATTCACAAAAAGAAAAGTATTCCTACGTTACACAGAGAAATTAAAATTTGATTACAGTACAGGTATAACGCTACATTCTTGTTTATTTGATTTTATATTGAAGTTTATGTAACAAACTCTTTACAAATTATTGTTTTACAAATTAAAACCAGCTATAAATGTGGAAGCTTAAAATTTAGACGCTTTACATAAATGTTCTAATTTTTCTTTACTAATATAAATTCTTCTGTTACGACTTAAGCTTTAAGAATTTCTTTCATTTGTTTTAAAAATTATTTCTAAGACACTGCAATCATGCTTAATTAGTTTGGCCTCGCATTTTTTTACCCAAATATACAATTATTATCCTCATTCCCAAGACCATATTTTTCGCAAGTATTGTTGCATTTATATTCTTCTTAATTAATTAGCTCCAACGTTTGTTTTATAAAATATGTTATACTCTTAATATTTATGCGCATTTTATAATTACCATCTTAATAGCAAGTTATAATACCCAAAATTTACAGAATAAAATATCTTCTTTGTACTAATTTTTATCTTATTTGTAGTAATAAGTGAGATAAAATAGAAATACTTACGCAAGTATAAACTAAATAAAATGCATTAATAGTTAGTCAAGTAGCCAGCCACTGGAGATTTTAATTGTAACACGAGGGCGGGGGGGGGGGGGGGGTGTTGAGGGAGTGCACTGACTGGATGATCGGCGATTACGGCTTGGTTGGGGAGTAAAACATACACTTCCACTTTCACTTGATGAACACGTATTTATGGATACGGACATTCTTTATATTTTAAGCTAAGTTATTATTTAAACATATTCATTTACATTTAAACTTACTTATTATTAATGATTACATAACACCAAATACATATAACACAACTAAACATAACTAAATCCTAAAGAAAGATGTCGATGCACCGTTAGGCCAAAATACACGCGTTACGCAGAACACGAGCCAAAACACAAACTCTACGACCGGTAGTATTTACTCAAAATTTTAGTCACCCTGACTAACTAATTACCATGACTACCATTTAGAAAAACATTGGAGTGATTAAAATACAACTGAATTTGTTACTTTAGTTTAAGAGTAAATACTACCGGTCTACTACTTGAGTAACTAATACCGACTGACTAAAAACAAAACGGTTATCATTTTCGTGAAAGGATAGGGGTTACATGGTGTCATATAAAACTCTGCAAGTGGGCTTGCAATAACTTCTAAACTTAATTGTCAACAAATAACTCTCTTAGACCGCTGACGTCTAGGCTAAAAAAATCGCTGTAGGAAACATGATACTTATTTCTAAACAGAATTTTGACTAAGAAAGTTAACAAGTTAAAATATTGTTCTGGAAAATATAATTTAAGAGAGTTTATACTAAAGTTATTTGATTATTACTCGCCTTGTCAAATAATGTCCCAATCAACGGTCGACTGAAGTAAGAATATAGTCTTTTTTTATCCGTAGTTACATAAAATTAGCTCATTTCTGATAATTAATGAAAATAACAAAATCAAGCACCTAGGCCGTGGAAATTTTGTACATTTATTTATCTGTCATTTGTCATTTAAAATGAAGTGAATAGGCCATTCAGAGATACACAGTCATAAAGGCTGTTATAATAAAGACGGTGTCGGTATTATTAACAAAATACTAATTATGAATGAACCGTTAATCTACGAAAGTTAAGTTAGTCCATTGTTGTTGAAGGGAACTACTTTAAACATAATTTTAAATAAAATTTTATACATAATCTCAATAATTCTAGTGGGCTGCAAATGTAGATGGTTACTCGAGTTTATTTTGAATATATTCAATAGTTATACAACAAGAGGTTCCAAAATAATCGAGTATACAGTTGAGAGGACGAGATGTGTTTTCAGGTAACACATCGAATCCGCGAACTGTATATTCAGATGATTTTCGTTTCTCTGGTTGTATTATACAACGAATCTGCCAACTATATTATTACGAAATGTTAAAAATATTACTTGTTCATGTTTATCCATATGATAACATATGATTCATTTGTTTGCGATCGAAACACCACTATTTGTGTTTCGCGAAACACAACTTAGCAACGCAAATAACCGATGGTATTCAGCGTAACTAAGAAAAATTGAGCTATCTGATTCGTCTATTTTCCGATAAGTTGTAGTCATATATAATACCACACGTCTGTTCAGGTATTATCGAATATATTGTGTTGCCACGAGATCGTATTATTTTGGAATATCAAGACTCCGTAGGAGAAGTGGTATTCTAAAATTATACATTGAGTGTATCAACACAATATATTCTGATAATACCGAACACAAGTGGTATTCATTGGATTATTCAATGAATAAATTTGATAACAAGAATAAAATCATTTTTTTGACGTTTGTTAATAAATAAAACAACGTGTTTACTGATGGTTACTGTGGCGAAATTACATTTGAGACCCAGCGAATATACAAAAGCGGTTATACCACGTCGTCAAGGGTACATTCAATTATCAATACATGGTAACTAAGGAATATTCTCAAATGCCATTGACAGAATTAATTATGAGTTGTATTATCAAATTTATACAGCGATATTTACTTCTAAATACTCAAAAAATGGTATATTCTTGTAATAGCAACTTCCAAAAACTCAAACCTCAACTGTCAAATCTTAAAAGTTAAAGAAATAAAAATAAATTAAAATGCAATAATCACTTATATCAAATACTATAGGTTTAATTTATAAAAAGAAAATATACCTATTCTTGATTTTTCCTAAAATGAAATTATAGTTTAAAAATTCGAAACAGCGCTACTTCGGAAGCAGCAATACTTTAGGAGGTGAGAATACGGGTCATTATATTTCTAAACTTCTACGGTAACTATTGAGATGGTAAAAGATACAATTATATTTCTATATATCCATATAGTTGTATTTGTAAAATTTAGTGCATACCGGCACTGAAACCATAGAGGAAATCCAAATCGATGTTATTACCATAACAATTTCGGTTTTCGATTCTCGATCGAATTACCAAACACAATGTGGATTCTTGCGAGGTTTCTTGCTGCATACATTTCTCGCTCAAATCAAAAATCTTATCCGGAAATCACGTGTAAATATAGTAGCAGTGGAATTTCCGATTCAGGAGAAACGAATGCCAAGCACACTTGATGCAAGCGTCTTGCTTGGCAATCACGTTGTTGCTTTTCTACAGGACCGTCGCACCAAATTTTCGTTTCAGTTGCATCGTTGTTCCACTTTGTTGTAACAATTTTATATTATTTTTCTGCTTTAATAAACAATAGTTGTATTCTTGGTAGATAAATCTCATCTTACTTAAGTTAACGTTTTGATAACTGTTAAGGTTTCTTTTTGATGGATTTAATTTATAAAATTATTTTTAGAAATATAAAATATTCGTAAATGCATTTGTTGGTTCAAGTTGCATTTAGATAAGCAAAAGAAAAAAAATATATTTTAAATTTTATTTTAAAATTTTTGTATCATACCAGTCAGAATACAGTTGTCAATATGAAAAATACGTAAATAAATAGGTAACCATATAATAGGTTAATTCATAATGGATATTCAATATGAATTAGGTATGGAATTGATTTCTGCTGTGGAATTGCACAGTAATTTGTGTGGCAAGAAAATCAAATCATTCAAGAATATTGTTTGTTTGTTTGGATGAATTTATAAACCTTAATTCATCATGAACCCGCGCTCTAAATTTAAATAATAAATCTAAATTAATAAATTAAATCCATCATAAATAAGCCTTTACTTTTCTATTTTACAATCTTTCTTTTAACTTCACTTTTTTGTTCTTAAAATTAGTTATTTAGGGTTTCATATAGTCGTTTGATTTGAAACTTTGCACACATAAATATGTATGTATGTATGAAGTTCCGATGTCAATATAAGTATTTCAATTTTTTCATCAATTTATTAGTGAGTTATTTAGTTATAATAATTCCGTATTTGCTTTAGTTTAAAACAAGCTTTCATTAATACCTTGTTATTTTTTATTCAAGACGATAAAATACTACTTTATCGACGAGCGGAAAGTGTTTTATTTTTCGACTCGATAATTAAATTTGATCGTCGTGTATAAAATTCTATTATTTTCCATGGCAGATTTATAAAAATAAGGAAAATCAATTATAAAGTAGAAAATAATTCAAGCACAATTTTAAAATTTAATTTAAGTTGGGGTTATTCTAAGAATACATTTTTCTGGTAACGTTAGTTGCGCGATGGAAGTTATTATCACAAATCGTCAAATTTTGTAATATATTTAATAACTACTTTAACTTCAAATTTATAAGATATGTCTTCTTATTAAATAAAATATAATTTTGGCCTTCAATTATATTTTAGCTAAATAATAAAAGGTATTTAATTTAATTTAAATAAAAATTAAACCCTACCCTGGCTGTTATAGTAATTAACGTATCAAGGGTATTATAAGGACAATAACGCCACAGATCAACAGTGTCCTTTCCGAGGGATTCTGGCCGGAGGTGTTTACGTTGACTCTACCATAGTCAAATTTTAACTATTTTTAAATATTAATTAGTTCGCAAACTACAAGCGATTGAAGTCTAATAATAATTGGGAGGACGTATCATGTCCTAGCAATTTGATTGGTTGCCTGATTTTAAAAGCAAAACTCGCGTGTCTTTTGCGCCCGTCTACCGTAAAACCATCAATGGACAAACACTAGTGCCACCCGCCGCCATAGTTGGTATTACAATATTGTCAAACAATGGTCAAACTGTTTTAATGTTCTATAATTCATTAGGAACAAAATGTTTGTCGACCTAAGTCACGTACCAAATTCTGAATATTAGAAATTCATATCTCGCTTATTAGGTAAAATTTTTAATTCGCGTTTGCACCAAAATTTTTATTTCATCCTGTTTTTCCAGAAAAAATAAAAAATGATATAGAATCCCACTATTGACCTGTACAGAATATAGTTCGCGAAGCATGAATGACGGGTTAGGAATCTGTTTAGTTTTAAGCTTCACTCTGGTATTGAAAAAACTGAAGGTTGATAAGTAATCTGCATTTTAAAAATCAGTAAAGCTTGTTTAAAATATTTTTGAAATTCAATATTAGGAAATATGTTGTAGTCGAAGTATTAAATTCATAGTTCTGTTTGTAGTAATATTTGCTTATCATAATGATACATTTAATTAAAAATGTATTTCATCATCCTTAATGCATCTCTGATCTCTAAGGGGTTTCCATAGCAAGTCAGACACGTGACATGACGTGACGTGGCGTGACATCCCGACGCGTATCACGCGCTCGCTGCACACGTCTTCCTGCTGCTCCATTCTTGCCTTGCTAGCTCCTGCTTCAGCCTGTCTCTTCTGTCTACACCCCGCAAAGAATTAAAATTCCTTCGCTTGCCCCCAATAATTGTGACACGCTTGACAGCCCATGATTGAAAAGTTTTATAAAACTGCCAGACATAAAAAAGAGGCTTGGGTAGTTTCGCAGGAATTTTATGATGGAGGATGATTGGAAGGTTTAAAAGTTGAAGTTGTTTTAAAATTTTGATAGGGAATAGTAATATGTATACCTCATTTTTAAAGTTTAAATTAAATGTTCGTTACTAATTTTTTATTTTCTTTCAGGTATGTTCTACTATCTACTGTCATTTCGACCGTTGGGAAATACGTTAATGCTAGTAAGTAAGAACATTTTTAATAACCCCTAGATGTTCAGTAATTTTACACTTTAAATATATTTAGAAAATAATTTTGACATTGGGAGTATGGTAATAGGAAAATTAATTAAATTACTGTACAGTTCAATTCAGTTCATTGAACTATATTGAGCAAGAACCAATGTTATTAAACAATAATATTGCACAATAGAGCACTATATTTAATAGGTACCATTAATATGTATTTTAATTTGCATGGAAATATTTATACGCATAAATTTTTTGTTTTACATTTTGCGGAGTAACCAAATACCAAATATTCGGTACCACGTTTTAAAATTTCGAAAAATTTAAAATATTTTAGATTTTTTTCGTAATAATTGATTCTACGTTGTGTAAAATTACAAACATGTAAAATTAATCAAACGGATAGTAGATTTGCATAATATTTACCATATTTAAATATTTAATTTTGGAACTATATATTTCAATTTTCAAGGTCAAATGATATTTCATTCACAGAATTTTATATGTATATGCAGTTTCTATCCAATTATCGAATTTAAAAACAAAAATATGATAAGCGCATTATACATAGGTGATGTTCACATTATAGAATATATAGAGAAGCTTTTGAGCAAAAATAACCTTAATCCATTATTTTGATTCTGTGATAATAAAAAAAAAAAATATTGTACCTTCCTTCCCGTTAAAGATTCAATTCAGTTAAACTCATGTTGATGATTATGATTAAATATTAGAATCCTTAACTATATGTATCATTCTGTCTGTTCAGTTAATATTATCTATATTATAAAACATATTGTTCTTTATTATTTTAGTTTCACATTAATTTACAAATGGTTAATATTGTGTAGAAATATTTCTTAGTTTCACTTGACTTGATTTAACCCTGAGGATGATCATAGTCTGATCGAAACGTCGGCATAATCAAATAAACATATTATCTTGACTGCATTTCCGAGAATTTTTCTTCTTTTCCTGCTTAACTATATACTTAGGTACACATTTTTTATAATACTGAAGCCTAAAGTAAAAGTAAAATTTTAGGAAAACAAAAAAAAAACGAAATACATAAATTATTAAAAAAAGACAGATTTTAAACAACATATTATTTAACTTTTTGACTTTCAAGTAATATGTACTAAGCTCGGTTTGGCAATAATACATTTCACACTTCAGCGAAAACTTGAAAACGTACTTTGTCAAAAAAAAAAATATAATAATATTCGATTCTGTAAATATTTAATCTTACGTACATTTCTTTTGTGTAGGCACGATCGTTACATAACCCCCTCCTCTCAATGTTATAAAATGTAACAAACCAAATTAAATTACCCATAAGAAAAGTATATTACTTTCTCGCGTATTGTTCAAACTGTACAACAATGAAATTTTAAGATGTTGTCGTAGTGCAATATCTTCTGTTTTAAACTCTATTGTATTTCTATTTCTAAACATATTTCGATTCGAGTGAGTTAGCTTTCACATAAACTTTATTTTCATTTCGCTTTTCAACTTGCGGCTTAACATAAAGTTATTATTATCGTCATTTTAATACCACAATAGCTCGGCAAGAAGAATACAATACATACTTTGCAATGCATTTATGTTGCAAAACAGTAAACTAAAAGCAAATTCGTATTATAACTGAACACTGAATAGTGTTCTAATTGTCGTTGTGACATAATTACAGTTTTATTTAAAATAGATTTAACGATAAATCCACTATTTATGTGAGTTTCATTAATTTTATTTGTTTCCATTCGATTCTTTTCTTTATTGAAATATGATTGTATCAATGCTGTATTATTATATGTATATTCGAATTGAATTTACTGTTCTTTACAATATCTATAGATTAAAATAAGTTTGTAATTATGTACTTACATCCACTTCCATTACTAAATAATATAATGTAGTATCATGTATACTATCTTATCAAGCTAAAAACCGCAGGTTTAAATTTTACACCGTAATAACTGTAACGCAAAAAATGTAATTTGAAACGTGATAAAAAGTAGAAGTTTTCTTAAAAATTAGGTGATATTTTTTTCTTGTATCGTACAGTAATATGTAATGAGATATTCTGCTACATTTTTTTTTTTAATACTCTGTTTCTGATGCCGGAGCGCCAAAATGCGGCGCGAAAGTTGAATTTCCCTTATTAGTCACGAAAACATTTTAAACGTTTTATTTAAAATTTTGTTAAATATTAATATCTATTTGTTTATAGTAGAATTTCTCGACTGGTGGTATTAATGTGAAGGAAAAATTTAATGGAGTTTCAGCCTTGTTGTTGATCGATTTTATGAAGTTAAATAATATTTAATAAAATCAATCAACTGCAAGACTGAAACTCCATTAATATAGTTGGATATGTTAATCCCAGAATTTCTAAAGGAACCTTGTCGCAATTATTTGCTTCACAAGACATTGCAAATGAACTGAAACGCACGCACCAGAAATGCAAAACTGACAGTGATTTAACTATTGGTTTTCGTTTATCCACTAAATTTTTCTGTCACCTTAGAAACAAGAGAAATTAGATTTAATTATTACATTTGAAATTAATTTTTATTATAATCAAAGGTTTTAGAAAAAAATTAATGCAATACTCATCATTTGACTCAGAGTCATAAAATATTTCGATGTGGCTCTTCGTTAGTAATGTACTGTTTTTTTGACTCTTATGTAAATAACTATTTTGAAATGCAAATGTGAAATATTAGGTGTTTTTCATTAAATTTAAGCGCGGTATAATTTTTTTAATTAATACATTTTTTTAACTTTACCCTAATGACGTACATTTTCCCGATGGCAGTTCGAAGTGATGACAGTACCTACTACCTACGGCAGAAATGTAGAAACATTGTTGTTTAAGATATAATAGTTGTTTGGTAGACGATATCAAAACTGAGACGGACTTTGTTTACATACAGTATATGACTGATTCATTTCTTATTTTATTGATGTTCGATATTCATATTAGTTACCTACGAGTACATTTTTTATTGTTTTCACGTATATTTAAAGGTAATAATACAGTAAATAAGCTGGAAAAGTAAAGTGAAAAAAACAGATCATAGTTCAGCTGTAGCGTACCTATGCAGTTTTCGCTATATAGTAAGCTAGTGTATTTTTAAGTTTCATTAAAAAAGGTCTGATCTTCAACTGTTACCAAGAAAGTGGCCATTTTTATTAGAATCGCAGAAAAACTGACAAAGATAGCAATCGAACATAATTTAGTGCAGTTCAAAGACTATTTTTTTAAAAAAAGAAAACAATAAAATTTTAATATTTTTCTAAGAGTTGCGATGTTATCTAAAAATTATATATTGGCCAAGGTCACCGCACTTGTTTTTATTTATTTGATTTTTTTGATTAACAAAAGCACATCTATATTATTTGTCAGAGGTAAATAAAAAGTCTCATTTAATCGAAGTCGTAACTCTTTCAAGTTTTCAAGATAGCAGAGTAAACCCCGTATAAACTCATTTTTCACTGCCTTATATTTCGGAAACTATTGATCTGACCCATGTTTAAGCTTTTTTTACTCATTTTGGTCAGTACTATATGACCTTACGCTATGGCTATTCGAGTCGCGGGACACCTGTATTTAGGCGTATGAAATAAAATTTAGGTGATTTCAGGACCTACCTATTAAACTAATAAATTTGTTTTATAATTTGTAGTCTATATATTCAATCTAGTAAATACTTGTCTATAATCGTTCAAAAGTTAGAAAAAAGCATGCACTTTGAAAATTAAATGGAGACCTTTATTGCGGAGCAAGAAAAAAATACCTATTTCAAATTACTAATAGAATACATCATCAATTTAACGGTTGTTATTTCACAACGAAATCACAATATTTTCTTATTTTGTATACTGCTTTTATTCAATAATTTGCAAATGCAACTTTTGCAAAAAGTACACTGTGAGACCCTTTGTCGATACGACTTTTTTTCTGCATTTATTTCTTTAATAACAATTATTTATCAACATAATTTTATTAATGAATAAAATTATTTAAAAGGCAAATAAAAAGAAGTTAAAATTAATAATATATCATCAACATTGCGAACAGGTATATGTCAATTATTCTATGTAAGTGTATTGTCAAAATATTTTTCAGATAATTTATAAAAATGCGCACATATCATTAATCTTTCTAATGTATTCAGCTCTCGATTATTATGAAGCGTGTAAAACTAAAAAGCATTAACGCTCTGTTGAAATTTATAACAAACCTGTGAAAAAAAAAGCAATCTCGGCTAGTTCAATATAAACTGATAATTAATCCGTGTCACACTATCACATTTAATAAATAAATTATTCACGGGCAAATCCGATAACAGAGCGGTGCAACAAAATGTCATTAGCGTTACCACCATCCAAACTCATAAAAAATACCTCGATCACCAGGACGTGTTAATTCATAAATATTTAATGTATGGATGAACGCCAGTAGCGCCGATAATAACAGAACATACTGCTCCATAATCAATAATTCTGAATAGGAGAAAAAATTAACTGTAGATGGCAGGTTGGACGACGACAAAATCCTCCATTTGGCTGCCATTTTGTCTAGTAGTAAAATAGTGATATCAGTTGTTTTTACTACAAAGTGTAAACATTGAAACGATTTAGTGCAAAATATCATTTATATTCAAAATAAACATTTATTTCACTAAACCATCAAATGAAGAAAGTAATGTTTTCCCCATTCGCTACGTTCACAAATCTCTCACCATACTTAGATTTTTTTCTTCAATAGATCGTATCATTTCTATTTCTAAAACAATAAGAACAAAATTTAAACGACAACTGTATTAGTTTAAAATACTAAAGGAACTGCAACTATAAATTTAGAAATGTTATAGTATTTTAAATTTGTAGAAATATATTTTACGTAAAATAACAATCTTTTGAAAAAAAGATTCAGTGACCATTACATTAAAAGAAATGTTAAATATTTTATTGTAGTTACATAATATTCGACGGAACATTCTTTCTATTCCCATAAGTGAAGTAGTAGCTATGCACATTTTTATGACCAAAATGACCACAGTCCCTTTGCTGGACATTCTCTGTAGTTCTCCTTGCTGTCAAAACAGTTTTCTCGGGCGCCAGTCGAACTGTCGGTAACAGAGCACAGGAGAGGTGGTAAATCCCGTAAAGGACGCTCTTATAGCATCGCTGAAAAGAGTGGCTTTTTGTGATTTTCGTTCTTAGGTGAAAAGAATCTTAGGAATAATCGTAAAATGGAAGTTGGTTAGTTTAAGAATGAAATAATTCAGTATAAAATTTACAAATTTAGGTTAAATTTGAACAATTTTGGATTACGAACACATGGATTTCAAACGACAAATTACGCTCCGAATGTGAATAATTATGAACGTGATCTGAAATTGAAACATCAGAGAACAAGTTGCAAACTTTTGCAGGCAAGCCGATATTTTAATAACGGCAGCAGAAAAAAAAAATTATCTGAACTCTTGTACTGTCGTTTGCAGTTATACTTTCCCAAAATCAAGCTGAAGTTTTGCTTAAATAGGTGATAATATGATGAGTATTCATACATATATGCAAATATATAAAATGATTGTACCATAAAGTTATGTTGTTTATGATCAAATTTGCGAGATGTTTAAATTTCTTTCCTTTCACGGCTATAAATCGTTTTTAGCAAATTTGTTTTCCTCGTTTGCTATTAAATTTATGACAGTTTAAAACGGGCTTAAAACATCCAATGTAAAAATGTGTTTCCTCATCTCGATCCTGTTATCGCTTAGGTAATGACATTTCCGGTTAGACGGAAGCTGAAAAATTATTGAACACTGAAAAATCCCGTCAGAGTGGCTATGAACACTGCTAATGTGAATTTGTTTCGAGTCTCGGGAAATAATAACTAGGGTAAGAGATTTTGATTGTTTTGTTGGCTTCGATGTGAGAGTGAAAAATGATCCTCTGTCTCCCGTATTGAAATGATGATGTAAAAACATTTCATGTCTTTATTTATGATACAAAACATCCATACATAGTAGATAAGAATTAGTTTTTAATTATTTATCTTCTAGTAACGAATTCATTTATATTGCTGATTCAGTAACGGCAAAAAAATAATTCTGTCTCATTATTACTAATCATGTCAGTTATACAAGTATAAAATGAAATGTAATTCAATACTGAAAAAGTTTTTGTATGTAAAAAACATAACTCGTATTTTCTAATTTCTATTATATAAATATTCACATGTTTCTCAGAATACTATTATTCGGGTACAGCATATTATGAAAAAATTTCTGTTCGCGCTCTCCACAACATCTCTTGACTGTTCATATTCCTAATATGACGTTTTAAAATGACCCCTAATCAAAGCAGATAGTTTGTTATTAAAGAAAATTGTAAGATATACGACCACAGTTAAATAGGACGTTTGGCTCGCCTCTGGGAGGCCATTTTACATGTGTTTTGTTTTGCAAAAATTTTGTAAATGCCCGGTTGCAGAAATTTTCATCAACGCTTTGTTTAATTAACGTACCATCAAAATGAACAATTTCGAATCAGTTTCCTTGTACTTATGACATTTAAATCAATGCTGTCAAAAAATCGCGTTGCATTTGTCCGATTTGATGATCCGTTAATTAAACAAAGCGTTTATAAACGTTTCTACAATCTGCATTAGGCTATTAAATAATGACGAAAAACTAATTTCGGTCGAAATATTCATTTTCATAACTTGAACAAATGGTTATATAGAAAAGTGTTTCAAACAAATGTTACATTTTTTTTTATTGTTCACACAGCGGCGTACGAAATTATTTTTTTTATCGGTAAATTTCAAGATATAACATTAACTTACATTTTTTAAAAAGGAGCCATATTTGATTTCTATTTTTAAAAAATACGTATTTTATTCTCTTTTGACTGGTATAAGGTTTGTAGTGTTTTAAATTTGTTTTACCCTTATAATCTTATTTGTTTGGAAATGTGTTTAATATTTACATATCATATTAGTTATTTTATTTAAATATATTTGAAAAATGGTTGTTACCCGAGTGAAGAAAATGATGAAAAGGTTGGTTAAATAAAATTCTAGAAGTAGTCCTTTAATCACGTTTAATTCAATTATTTAGTGGAATATATATTTTATTTTATTTAAAATATCGAAAATTCTAAGATTAATGGTAAAACATAATTTAAAACACAACAATCTGTATATCAGTTGAAAAAAAAATACATTTTTTAAATAAAAAATATGTTTCATATAAAAAATGTAATTTTGTGTTATATCTCGGAACTTTACCGATAGCAAACTTATTTTTGTTGTACGCCACTAGGTGAACAATAATAATATCTAACTTTTTTATTTGAAACATTTTACTAGATTACCTACAAACAGACCTTTTCAATTTAAAGAGATAGAAGATATGCGGGAGCCATAGTTACTTCCTTCCTTGCTGAGTTCAATGGCGTATGTTTCTGCAAATTTTAGATGTAAAATGCGAAAAAAATCTTCGATAACTTTAAAAAACTTCTCGATAAAAGTTATAAAGGCATTTATTTTATTTTGGAATCATAAACTTGTTTACTAGTCCTCAAAAGCGGGTGTAATTTGGTTTTTATTGTCCGAGAGCCTATAAAATTACCAAGCAACAGCTATTTAAACATATCAAAATCATAGTTTATGGATAAATGTCAGACAAGACAACAAATTCTATAAATCACATTTTTTACTTACCTTGTGCATACTCTAATTCTTTGTATTCATGTACAGCTGTCTTTTTCATTTGACACTAAATTAAAATTGTGTTTAACAAACAACATAGCAACACCAACAAATTACGTAGAAAATACAGCATACTTAAAATTCACAACTTCAGCACAACGATAACGAATTTACAAATATATCCTTGAATTTCGAGAACCAAAATAAAATAGAACGTTGTATGTACCAAGGGCATAATCAAGATTATGGCACTCGAAAAAATTAAAGCTCTCCACTAAGCACCGAGCTTTAAACATTCCCCTAAGTAGTCGTTTGATTATGCCCTTTATACATAAATAACTATTATTGCAGCTAAAATGTATATGATACAAATTTTCACCGAAAATACAGGTATTTTAATGACTGCAATATTTTTGACGTTTCGTTTAACAGCCTAACTGGCGCCATTTTACTTACTGTTTGCAGCGATAGAAAGAGATAGCTGTTAAATTGGAAAGGTCTATTGTTTAATAATTATGTGAAAATGATAATTTCGTCGAAAATCAGTTTTTCCTTCTTATCTTCCTATGAGAATTTTGGCAAAACGAAAGCAGATTTAAGATGGTTCCCCTAATGCGCTGCCGAGGTTGTATCTCTTTTACTTATACGAGTAGTTTCCGAGATCCCAATTGTGGCCCTCAAAATCCAGACAAGTGTATACTTTTATTTAATACAATTATTTCTCGTACATAAGTGAAGTGCTCTTGAAATATTAGTAATTTTATTTAAACCAAACCACTGAATACTTACAAATCATTCATATATCAAAAACTGTACAAAGTGGACACATTTGACTCAAAATTTGGTGAAATATAAAGCATGAATTTTATTCCCATTAACCTACATGTGCTAATTTGCATTTGAAATTTTTATTATGAAATTTTATTATTTAATAATTGACCAGACATAGTTATGTTATATCCTCTGACGATAACATTATTAAAACCAGATATGAAATAAGAAAGTGTATCGACAATTTTACGATGTAAAGTGAAATTTTATTTTGCTACTTATGTTTGGATTTTATAGCTAATAATTAACAAAATGGTATATTTTCCATTTTTATATTAAATTTTTAGTATCATTGTACGATATAATAGCTTTTTTGTGTATTCTTCAAGGTATTTTTAAGATTAAAGGCACATATTGAATTGAAACATAAAATAGAATCGTCGTTATTCTGACCACTCCCAGTATTATTAGAAATTATATTTGTACATCTTTAATAGATTGAAAAGCTCCAAAATATTAATAATAAAAAGTTTATAGTCTAGTCAACGAATGATCGTAGCCGGAAAGTCAATAAGCAGAAAAACCGACTTCTGGACTTTGTTTGGACTGGTTAGTAAAAAAACATATTACAGCAAGTGGGGAGGGGAGCACTTCACTGTCACACTTGGTCCTACGAACAAATTCAATGCATCAAAATTCTAGCTGAGAAAATTTCCTACATTTTCTATATTTTAGGTTTTTTCTCCAACCATGAACGAGTTACACGCTTCTGAAAACCACTATTTTACAAGTCACAGCTATACAAAAATAACGTACTGGTTTCTACCGAGATCGCCGGTTTCAGCGAACATTTTAAAAACGCTCTAACTTTGGATTAGGTTAAGATAAAATGGTAAACTGATATAACATTTTGAAGGAAATTTAATTCTTAACAGCTTCCTTTTTGAGATTTTTTTGTTAAATGAAAGGCTAAGGCGTTGGAGTGAAATGTTTGGCGAAAAATGTGGCGCGAATAATGGTTTTTCGTAAAATAGTGGTTTTCAGAATCGTGTAACTCGTTTACGGTTGAAGATAGAAAAAAATCTAAAGTATAGAAAATGTAGGAAATTTTGTCGGCTACAATTTTCATGCATGGAATTTTTTCGTAGGACAACTGTTTTTGAGATATATGCAAAAAACCAAGTACCTTCTTCGCCCTTACGTCAACCCGAAGGTCAAGGACTTTTAATATGTTTATTAACAAACCAGTTCAAACAAAATCCCGAAGTCAGTTTTTCTGCTTATTGACCCCTCTTTAGAGCACTCGTTGACTGGGCTATTATTATATACTGAAAGCAAAATCAATCACATTGTATATGTAACTCCAGTGGCGGTTCCTCCATTAGGTCATTTGGTTAATGACCTCCCGAATTTATCAAAGCAGAAAAGAAGAAACGAAAGAATAAAAATTATAAAATATTTTGAATTTAATAAGTAATAATCAGTCCATCGTGTCGTTAGCGTCGCTTGCCCACGACAACACTGTGTTAAAAGCATGACAACAAATGTGCGCGCGCTGCTTGGGTTACCTTAAAATTGTGGTCACGGTGTGTTATGCTGCATATTCAAGTCCATGCGTCAGACAGAAGCAGACATATTGTAACTTTTCTTGTGTTAGACGGAGAGACGAAGACAACCACCACACACTTACACATGGTCAATGACCAAGGAATCAGTCTAGTAGCGGCGCCATTGACTACGCTGTTCCGAAAAGATATTTATTAGATATGTCTCGAATTTTAATAATCTGGTGATCAATAATTTTGCAGAATATAAGGAAAGAAAAATAGACAACATTTAAATCTATTTAAATAAACATTTCATACCTAACTTGTACTATTAATTACAATGCAACCCACCAAATCTTTCATCCACGAGCCGCCAATGTATAACTCGATCTAACCCTCCTGTCTTCCAAAATATTGACTATTTTATTCTGAACTAGAAGTGTGAAATGACACCTATCCCACATTGTTCTTACTTGCTTTTACAGTAACAAAAACAATTCAAGGGAATATAAGATATTTTTTATCACAGACGAAAAAATATGTAATGTACAAAATTTTAAATATGTATTTAATCTTAAAATGCGAAAAGTATTAATGATTAATTTTTAAAACTAATTACATTAATTTATAAATAGCGCTGTTACATTTAAAACGATATGTATGTTGGTAGTACATTTATTCTATAGCTATAAATGTTAATAAGAGACATAGGATACAATTTTATTCTAAAAATAAATATAAATTATCACAGCAAAAATAACGATATAAATTATTTTAATTGCGTACTGTTATGAAAAATTAAAATACATATACACAAAAATAAATTTCTTCCCATCTCAATTACAAATTTTCCATTAATCCATGTAATTTCGTATTAATAGCCCTGTTAATATTAACATCAATAACTCAATTCATATTTCCCGCTTAGCTATCGAATGTTTTATGGCAACTGCGATCATTTCCATTGCACAGCCACCTATGCGTGCGTTGATTCCCCGCACGAAACTGTATTTATTGCATGAATTTGAAACATGCGTGTAGTGGTCTATTATTATTCCCCCAATAACAACAATAATTTAATGAAAAATAATAGAGTCTGCTACATTTTTCCCTGGGAATTATATCTTTAATCTGACAAGTAAATGCTCCAGCTTATGAATACCTTCGCCAAGAACCCTGAATATTTCAGTTTTTTGGACCCCAACTGTTATTATTTAAGATAAAAATAATGACGGCCATACCCACAAGGGTAGTAATTATTTTCTTTGATGTTTTCAGATTTAGAATAATTTGGGATATAATTGTTTTACCTTGAATCAATATTATATTGTATGCAGGGCAGATTTTATCTTGAGCCAAATAGCTTTCTAGGGGTCATTTTTGGTTGTTATAATGACTTAATGTCTTAAGAATTACTTCTGTAAAATATATTTGAATTGATATTTGATAAATAGATAAATGAGGAATTTTGTAACAAGAGTAAAGTTTTTTGCTTGTGGTATTAAATTTAAAAAACTTCGTATCGTAATATTTTCGTTAAAGATATTTATCTACTGCTTTTGGTTAATACGTACATTAAATATTTTTTTGTGCAACCGGACGCGAAATAAGCATTTCGCAGCCGCAATTCAGGCCGCGAAATTGGATTTCGCGACCGTTGTTATGGTAACGACCGCGAAATTAGGTAAAAGAATCACTTATCAAATGTCAATTCCATAGCCACCTTGAAAGTTAACTTTCTATTTACAACGAAACTGTTTAAAATTAATAAAATTTGTAATTACATATTTTTTACGGTTGCACAAAAAATACTGTGTACATCTTGTCCGCGAAATACTTTAGCGCCCTCGAGATTGCCTTGCCTCGGCCGTAAGCGGCCTCGGCGACAATTTTTCTCTCGATATGCCAAAGAGTGATTTCGCGGCCTTGATATACAAATAACTATTTTTAATAACATATGCCGTTTATAACTAGGGATGCGAAAAAAACTCACTGCTAAAAGCAAACTGTTGAATTATATAATATTACTCACTGTTATTAGACAACAGCTATGTAACTATAATCTCAGGTCCATTTACTTTGAAATATCTAAATTTGCAAATCTATCTATACACCAGATCTTCATCCACCTCATATCAGATTTTGACCTTTACTGCGATCACTGCGTTCAGCAATCATTATGTTCCATTTTAAATTTTCGCGTAATGCGGAAAATTGAATGCCTATTTACGATTTTGTGGAAACAATAATTTTAGCCATTTCTATAGGAATAAATAGTAAAAGGTAGCATTTATTATCTAGTAATATAGTATATATGTACCTGCAGTTAGATTGAAATATTTAATACAAAGAAATGAACGTGTTAAAAATTATCTTCTTCGTAACCTTTTCACTGTGATTTATACGTAATGCCTATAATTATTTAGTAGATAGTCTTTATTTTCTTTATAATTATTTGCTATTTATATATGTCTCTTCTTATCTAAGTTTTTATTTCTTCTTTGTTTTTTGTTTCTTTTTCATAGGATAACCTGTCTATTATGAAATTCTGTTTCTAATAAGCAGCTGTTTCTTGTTTTATCTTCACATATTTTTCTTTCTACGTTAGATAATAAATACTAATCTATTAACTAGGACACTAATGCTAATAGAGTTCTCCCAAGACCATTCTAATGTGATGTCACTAACAACTTTTACATTGCTTGTCAAGAACTTACTGACATTTAAAAATGCAAAATATTGCAAGTACTTAGCCATGTGAATATATTACGATGTACAAGAATATTACAATCAATAGAACAATTTAAAAAATAGAGCAAAACTAGAATTATTATTCAAATGGATCAAATATGGAAGGTAAATAAATGTGGTCAGAACCCAACATTACACTAGCCGTATCGTATAAGAAATGAACCACATGAGTCTTTTTGTGTGGCCGATCCATGTTTGGGGTATGACGGTCACATTGCGTTGGCGGCAATTTGAATGTTCGTGTTCTGTGGGTGAAACTAATACCGCATTCGACTGGTAGGAGCGCACTGAATTAGAATTTTTTTCGTGCGGCGCATTCGACTGGGCTACAATGTTCTAGTGCATCCAAGTACCTGCATTCGACTGGTTCGCACGATCCGAGTGGAGCTCGAATTTTGCATTCGGCTGACAAGCGTGCACACTCTGAGTTCGCATATTCTTGCACTATACTTTTTGATGGTCCGTGTAGTTCTGTCTCTCTCTTAATCATTTTCGGAGCAAATGCGCACTCGTTCCGTGCGATGCACTGGCGCAGTTCGAATCGCCCGAAGTCCGTGTAATTAGGTTTGTTCGAACCGTCAGTTCCAGTCAGTTCGGAACTGTTCCAGAATTAGGAGTTCTGCGCATGGCATGTAGAAAAACAAATTCTGAACTGTTCTCTCTTGGACAGGTTCGAACGCTCGCATAGATTTAAATTTGCCGGTGCAATATGTAATTTGGCACATGCATTTGTTTTGACTTTTGTATAACCTAAAATTATTTTTAAAAATGAGTGGTCATGGAGAAGGTATGCATAATGAAATAATAAATTGTTATTAAGTAATTATAAATACATATTATATTTTCAGATGTAATTATTGTGCATACCCCACAAAAGGAGTATAAAGAATGGACAACAAATTTAATTTGTTCTTGTGTAACATATAAACTTATTATTTTATGGATTTTTTTTATATTTATCTAGCGTACAATACAATTTAATTTTTTGTTTCCTAATAAAAAGAGTTTTATTTTATTTCAACAAAATCTAATTTTATTTTAAATATTTAAAATTCCTTAACATACTAGCTCAAAATAATAATTATTATTAATAATAATACATAAATAAATAAAATAAATTTATCATCACGGCTTATTACTCATTATAATAATAATAATAATAATTATTTTGTGATACAAAAACACAAACAAAAATTAATTATCTCTTCTATTAAACAGCAGTTCTGCTATATAATTTCTTCTGGCTGCACCAACCCTATCATCTTTTATTTTATTATAGTTTTTCGAGTGTAAATCCTAATAAAATATTATTCAACATTGATAATAATTTAATAATATTGATAATAAATTAATAACAGACATTACACAAAAAAACTTACCTTAAGAAAAATAAATAACAATAGAAAATGAAGGAAACTAGTACATTAATCTAGCTAATATTTCCTTGCATTCCTGCTTCTAAATCTCAAACAAAATTCCTATACTTTTCATTGCGCATGCTCAGAATTTGAAATACTTGCTCTCTAGCAAGAACTGGTAGAACCGTTCCATTAGAATTTGAATTTAAAATTCAACACGTCCGAACGCTGAACTGATAGTTCTCAGAATTTCGAATTTAAGAACTACGGGGTACGAACGCTTTTAAGCGAAATGCGCAGGCTCACTAGTTCTCGAACTGCTTAGAACTGACGGTTCGAACAAACCTATTATTGTCCGCACTGGGAGCGAATTCAGTGCGAATGCTTGCCAGTCGAATGCGTTATTAACAAACTTATGTTTAAAAAGTTAGGTTGTTTATTTCTATTCGCTTGAAGTTATGTTGTGTTTTTTGTTTTGCTGCATTTTTTGACTCTTTTAGTGTGTTTTTTTGTTTTTTTAATTTTACTGCTGCTTTAATATTTATTGTGTTTATGTTTTATTATAGTATTTGCATTTTGCTAGATTATACTCTTGCGTCGTATAAACACTCTTATTAAATATAAAATAATTCGATATATCGCAAAGTGTAATGTCAGGAAATAAATCCACATTTCGAAAAAAAAAATAGATTCGTCGTAGTTGTATGAGTCTACATTATCAATTATTTGAATTTTTTCTCCTTTCACTTTCACATCACCTGCTAAAATATTAATATAAAAAAGAGACGACATGACGAGTACAAAACAAAACTACATTGACTCTGATGCAGTGTCAAACCCAAAACAATGACAAGTTGTTAAATCCTAAGCGGCCGACAAAAATCTGAATGCTACTTTCAAATTGCTGCCATTGACCTGCCAAGTGACAGTCACAACCCATTCATGAATTGGCCACAGACTAAGGGCCTCTTTTACCACCTCACGTCAAAGTTTCGATTTCTGAAACCGTAAGATACCTCCCAACCGCCAGTCAAAAAGAATTCATTTTTATGAAAACCGACGGTTAACTTTTGGTTTACATAGCAATAGTTGGCAGTTATCCTACGGTATCTGAAACCGAAACCTTGATCGGAAGTCGTAAAGGCAGCCCTAAGAATCACATTTGAACCCGCGATGAATTAGTACCTATACAAATTGTATATAGTACTTACTATAAGCATTTCATTGCACGTGGGTATATCTGCGTACTTCATTCATTCAATTACGATAGAATGAAAGGGAATTCTTAGTTGAATTCTACTATAGTTCAGGATCTACAAAAACATGTAGTTTAATTCTACTGACAATTAAAACGCAAGTAAAATTTACTCCTGGAGAAAGTGTAAGTTATACGATACTCATTACATAAATATAAATTAAATTAATGGGATGCGTTCGCTAATGTTTATACTCCTATTAATTTAGAACAAATTGACATGTGTGTATCTTGTTTACGATGTTTTGCTCTACTATTATACACTGCATATAGATTAATTGCAACGTCAGAGGTCATTGTCTTGCTTAATTACTTTAGTTCGCACTTTCATTAAAAGGTTAATGAATACTTACATTTTTATAGGTCTTTATTAAATATTATGCGATACACAGCATTCTTTGATGTAATTCGGCTGCAATTTTCTTATTAAACTTGATGAGACAGCAGACATGTAATCGTAGGATCTTTAACATTAGTCAATCAAGAAGATAGATATAATAATGGTACATGTCTCTTGTCGACTATTTGAAAACTAAGCGAAATTTTAATAAATAAATGAAATTCTTCAAGTTCACCGTGTTGTTGCAATGTTGAGATTCTTTTGATTAGAAATATAAATATTTGGAACTATGTATGTTTCGTTGTTTTTTACAACCTGTCTCAATTTTTTTTAGTAATTGTGAAAAATGTCGCATTGTAAATTTTTAAATGAATACCATCAACGTGTGTGTCGACAAGGTTATCTTTCTGGGGTAACGGCATGATTTGAACCTTAATGATGATATATTCTGTAATAAAATCCCTTAATATACAAGGGAGACTATTCCAAACCGTGTGAATATTACACAGTACAAAGTAGAATGTTTATTAGCATAATATTAGTTGCAGTGCAAATCTGAATCTGTGTAATGTTACAAGGTAAATGACGTAATGCAATAAGTGTGGAGTGTAGTCCACATCCACATGACACAGGGATGTAGCCATTAAGCATATGTCCATGCAGATGTGTGATGCAGCCATGAAAGCGCATGTCTGACATAATACCATCAACATTTCACATTTCTGCTGGTGCTGCTGCTGTTTCGGCCAAATGCAAAACAATTCCTATTTACGGCCAAGCACGTGCTTTGAAATCCATTTCAGAATGCTGACTATTCCTCTGAAAATGCTTAATGCACAATTTATATTTTGTTCACTTCTGCTTGGAATAATTTGCTTCAATATTATACATACATTATAATAGTTGAAGCTCAAAACAACTACAAAATAAAATTAAATCATTGTTTTATATTTTACACTTCATAGTTCGTAAAAAGAATACAGAAAACTTACACAAAAAGCAGTTATTTTGTTTAGAACAATATTCAATGTTATTAAAATTAAATTTACATATTGTAATGTGCAGCGCCCGCCGTCGCCGCCACTGTTGCCGCCGCTGTCGCAGCCGCGTCGCAGGGACGAGCGAGTGTCTATTTTTAGCGATGTCGCAACAGACTTATACTTGTCTGAACCTGCTTAATTACGCGGTTTATGAAATACATATATTGTGTTCGAGTTTTTATCGGGAATAGTGCTCTAGAAATTTCTCGAATATAAATGCCGGAGTATATAAGCACGGTTAGCGAAGGCATTGGACAGTCTGATATAAATAAGCGTCGCGTGTTAAATAGTTGGTGATATATAAACAGATAGTCGACAAGTGGTAAACATAAATAAATATAGTTGTATAAATAAATGAGTTATATATTATTTAAATAAATAATCTTAATGTTTAGGTAATAATAATTGCCTAATATTTACACTTCACCCAAATAAATAAAAACGTTACAATGTAGTATGCTTTAAGCACACATTGGTGCAAATCCATAAACTAACCTTAAATCATAAGTTCTAATGACTATTTTTGAATTTTCTTATATTAAATCCTCGTCAGTGATATTCGCATCATTTTTATGTTTACAACTATAAATTGCTCAAATTGATTTAGCATTTGCGAACAAGAAAAGACTTTATTCTACGGTACTATTATTTGTTTATAAAACCATACCATGATGAGGCAGGGAAATACGTCATTATAAGACTAGCCCTGTGCCCTGTGTCCTGTAAAGTCTTTGTAAGAATAATCATCTTTAGACTTTCTAAACCTAGTCATGTAAATAAATAAAAATAATATTAATACTTTATTACATTGGAGAAATAAACATATATGTACCACTTACGTTTCCAAATTTGATTCATCATTTTTAACTGTCATTTGAAATTATAAATTGATAAATTAACTTGTTTAGTTTATTGAAATAATTGCCGGAAAAATGGAGTAAGTACTCGGCAACGGCTCGTACTTAAATTTTCTTACTTGTCATGTAAATAACACTTTTCGGTCTTATAACGTAATTCGCACACCTGACCTACTCCTTACATTGTGAACTGCCGCAGCGACATAAAAATTGGATTACCTCCAGAGTCCAGAGATTACGTTACAAGAGCCTAGATAGCGGACGTTTTCATTGCGGCAGGTCACAACCTGCACGTCATTCCTCACGTGACGTCATGTCGCAAGCTAGAGCAGTTATTAAGTGATGAATTGTAGGGATAATGAAAATTAATGGGAGTTTTGAGTGAGATAGTTTTTAATAGGGGTTTGGTTTAATTGTATGAAGACATTAATCAGATGGAGTTATTACTCAAAGTTGGATAAAACGCCAATACTTTTATCATTAAAAACGATTTGTCTTTTTCTGAATAAAATAGCGTACTGTAAACTGTAGAAATAACATGAAAAAGGCTTTCTTTTTGTAAAGTTTAATTAAACGTTTCTATTTTCTTATATAAATATATAAAAGAAATTATAAAAGAAATGAAATCATATCATGATGAATTGTGGTCGGTGAATATACTGAAAAGAAGTATTAGTATTTAAAGTTTCAAAACAAATGTATACCTAGGCACTAAAGCATAGGTAAATATATTTTTTTTCCGACATCGAATGTAAAATGCACGATACCACTCTGCGAAGTTAACCAAAATAGTTAAACTTGAATGACAGATGACTACGTAAAGTTAAATTTTGACATAAGAGTCTGTAAAGTTTTACTTTAGTTACTATTTTGGCTAACTTCACGCAGTGATATTGTGTCGATTTCGGAAAAAAATATCTTTTTCATATCTTTTCTCAAAAAATGTATGAAAATAACCACCTAATTTATGTCAAACATTCACACTTTTTTTTTAGTGCAAATATAATGAAATTTAAACGCACGATCACTGCAATTGTTCAAATTGTTTAACAGATGTGGAAATTATCTTGTTTTCTAAAAATGTATTATTGATTTTTAATAAATTTTCTGTTTCTAACTTAATAAGTCATTTTCTAACATGCTTATTAATGTTGGAATGACCTACATTCTTAAACGGTTATTGGTAGCATTTCATTATTTGCTGTTGGTATGACTCCACTAAATAATTAAAATATCTATAAACGGACATGATGAAAAACAAATCACTATCACTACTATACTATTCTGCCAAAACACCGTCAATAGAAAGTGTCAAGCCATTTTTTTATAGACATAATGAAAATGAAAGCTGAAACAGAAAAAATAGTATAAAACACTCTTTACACAAGGCTATTTAAGCATTCGTTCGTACCCACTCGTTCGCACCCACTCGTTGGAGCGTACATAGCTTGTGTTGAATTTTAAACTTGTGCGAGAATAGGTTTCCTTCTGTATCTTATGTTTTAATATGCTAAGTATGAAATGTTAATTGTTGTTTTATGAATCACTTGATACCAAAGGATAATTAGAAAAAATTTTACTGTGATTTTTGATTTCTCCCAAAAGCTCGGGCGTCTCTTTTGTGATAATCTATATTTTATTCTAAATCTAGTATCTATAGTGCAACCCATAATAGGAGAAAAAAATAGAAGCTGTGTAGTTAGACATAATGTACATAAACATTTTAAGTAGGTAACGAAAATGTACGATCAATTAAATTGCGTACATCAAGGAAAACATATTGGTTGGTACCACAAGCCTTGTTTTAACTAAAACACTGTTTTAAGGAATGTCAAATTCAAATTTCAATATTTAATTTCACCTTTATGTTTAAAGTACGATTTTTTAAACAAAATATTTGTATTAATACAAACTATGTTCTACTTTAAAATCATATTTTGATAAATTTGGCATTATTTATTATTATTATTAAACAATGAAATTTGACACCGTTTTAGTTAAAACAAGGCTTGGGGTACTAGCCGTAAAGTCTAGTAAATATCATTTTCAAGAGAAACCTGTTTATTATTTGAATATTTGTTTTTTCTAATACGAATTTTTAACTAAAAATATGTATCTCCATTATCATCATCTCATTTCTGCAATCTCCAAACCACTCTAAACTTATACGCCATATTAATACTCGTAACAATGTCCATATCCTCAGAGTAGGGCTGGAAATACCTTTACCGAATATCTCTGGACCGTTATACCGGTCCCCAGATATCTGGGATATCAGGCACAGCACGACAGTGTTTTGTCGTCGACGTCGCATGCTACGTGTGTGAAACAAGTGAACGCAGCCAAGGCCCACGAGAAGTGAGAAAGAAATTCAAATTCTGGATTGTTATCAGCAGGAATATTTTATTTAGTAGGCTAGGGATGGAAATTTGGATAGTAGACAGAATAAGGGTGGTTTTACATAATTTGGTTTAGAATTTATTGGTGGCAGCGCGTTACACACACAAAAAAAATACAAAAATGCTAATTTTTGTTTCTGTTTTATGAGTCCTGAAGTATTTCAACAACATTTGAATATAAATATCACTTGGTTTAATTTCATTGTGTATATGTATTTATTTTCATTTTATTATTTTGCACTTTTGCCACACTACTCGCATAGAGAAAAGTGTTGGCTCACGAGGCCGTCATGCCGAATAACATATCTTAAGCGACTTATGTAATTATGGGGTCTCGTGTCGTGTCTGGTAGCGAATCTGGTGATCTGACCAACGCCAATATTAATTCGTATTTTAATGGCACAAAAGTGACTCCTGTGGTGCTCCACCTATGCCAGCAAGAAAAAATCATTTTTTTGTTGTGTTGACAAAAGTAAAAATACCTGAACAATGATATATAAATTTAATTTCGAGCGCATACCCAGATTAGTTAAATGTGCACCACAATTTTGTAGGTTATCACATTTCACATTTTTGACTGTTGTCATATTATCATTATCAAATGTCATATGATAATTGATAACTTTGAGGTTACAGTAAATAGAGTGTAGGGATTATTGTCAAATATATACGATTATCTTCTCAAAAATCATCGTGAATTAATGGTCATTATACTTGAAATTACGCTTATAATGATCATTAATATAAGAAATATGACATACGATAGGTTAAATTAAGAATTATTTTAGTTATCATTAACATTCGTTTTCTGTCTCGTCTATTACCTACCTTCCGAGCTGCAAAGCTGTTGTGGAGAGAGCACCCCAAGAGTCACTATTGTGCATTCATAGAAACATAATTGTGATATTATTGTTTATAAACTCTTCATAGCCAAAGGCTTTCATCATCATGTTTACATAAACTTATACATAATCTACACAGTCAAGCTATGTTGGTTACGGATATTACCTTGAGGAGTAAAATTAGGAATACTATGCATAATTAATTCATTGCATATTACCTGAGTAGTTACGTACTCGCATTTTAGTAATATACTTATAATTAATTGTAGTACATTACACACACATGAATATTGAAGATAAATAAGTAAAGTACTTGAAAAACTGTAAAAATTATACATTTAACTAACAATTGAATTATTTCTGGAATTATCGTAGAATGCACGGAATTTTTAATTTAACTGTACTTTGAAATAAAAAAGCGGTTTTTTGCAAATTATATAATGTTTATGTACAAGATTTAATTGTATTATAATATGCGGCACCTATTAGGTATATAGGTCTCTCGTGCTATCAATGCATCAATCAATTTGGTAAAAATGTATTGATTACAAATTTACATGGGTACCACTGCAATGAATTACCCGTTGCTGCATACCTACGAAATTGAAATTCAAAACAACGGCTCTAAATTTAAACTGCATTGAATAAAATCTGTGCCAATGTCTAAAAATACTTCCCTGTTATTTTCAACCGACTGCAATGTACGTTAATGTTAAGCTGTAGTACGCTAACACTAATCTATTTTCAATTGTAATCCAATAGTTGATGAAATGAAAACCTATTTGCTTTTGAATGTAATTGAAATGTATATACTATCTACAATAGTAAATTAATAATTATTATTGTTCCTAATATAGCAGCTCTATTCACATTAGCTCTATGCACATTAAATAACAATTTAAATTTAAAATGTCTCAACAAGTGAACAAGCTCAAAATTATTAAAGAAATCTTCCCAAAATTTAAATGTTAAAAATATTTTGTAGGATGTAAACATGTGTAGTAAATATTACTCTTATGGCCGGTTTTATAAACGATAAATGATAAATTTATATCCAAAGTAAATAATTTTTATTCCTTCTAATGACAGTTGAACTTTTAATATATTGTATTACAACATGTTTAATTTGACAATTGCCTTATTATTTTCATCGTTGTTGATGTCAATCCAACGATTATCGCACATTTTTTTACTCAAAATTAACTGTCAAATAAAGAAAACAAATGCCTTAGTAACGAATATAAATAAAATGATAATTTCTTTGTTTTTTATCATCGCTGTGATAGACATGTAACTAGGGAGATTCTGAATGTTGATTGGCGGAAAACGTGTCACGTGACTCATGAAATATATTCTCTAATTAATACTATGGCCAGCTATATTCATCTCTGCTTACTCCCTCTTAACTGTCAGTTATAAGAAAACGATCGCATCGAAAAATTGACACATCTCACATGTGTAATATTTACTTAAAACATTTGTTGTACTATCGTTGCTTGTAATTCTGACAGTGAAGTTAGCAGACTGTTTAACTAGAGATGAAAATACCGGGCCTAACACATAATTTCGTGTTATGTGGTGTTTGAATGTTAAACTGATTTCAAATTCTGCTCGTATATGATTCGATTATATTAATTATTGATTTATTAATTAACCTAATTATCCACGGAGTAGTATGATAATATCCTAATGAAATGTTATTGTTTGCAAATTGAACGTTGTATGATAATAAATAGTAATATATTCATATTCGCATTTTTAAACTACAACAATAAAGTTGGTAATTATACTGCATTCGAAACTCGGAGGTACACTTAACACAATGGGTGACATTTGAAAAATAATTAGTATATTATTAAACAGATAAACGATTGTCAACACCATAGGTACTTCCTAATTATTTCATAATGTTGCATGAAGTAAATATTTTGGTTCTTTCTATAACAAGCTTTACTTAGATTAAAATTTTAAAAGCAGTTAAATGTTAACCTACAAAATGGGTGCGTGAAATTGACATAACGAGGTTAGGCACAAATTATGAAACTAAAATAATTTGTGCTCCATTTGTGCCCACAAAATTTATTTCGAAATATAACTGGGTTACGAAATAAGAGACTTCCTGCCAGCATAATAAAAATTTATAACTTTTATTATTTAAATAATTTATGCTTGATTTGTATCTATTTGCGCTCTTGGTTTGAATAATTAATTATTACGGGAACATAAGTTATTGTACCTATTTGTGCCCATACCATTTTTCATTTGTTTTTGTTATGATAGGTATGCAAAAAATATTCCGTTTTCATTTTATTTTTGCAGCATTAGAAAGAATATAATTTGTACCCAACTTATTTTTAAAAAAATCTGTAAACAGTAACTAGAAAATTTAGGATAGGAATAGGTTTGTTCCAAAAGAATGTTCTGAACCGTTCAGAACATGATTCAGAACTGCTTAGAATCCACGCGCGAACTTAAAGTTCTAAAACCGACTTGACTAGTGTTGGAACGTTTTAGAACCGGTTGAGAATTTTATTTGTATATCGTCGGCTTAATCTGCGAAACCAGTAATTCCAAAAACTAAAATTTGCAGGAGGAACAAAAAACGTTTTAAAATTAAACTACATTATTTTTAAAAATTCTTGTATAGGGGATCAACTTACATAACACTCAATTATATAATTTTACATCATATACAGTAAAATGCATTTGATTAATATATTTAATTGGACTTACGCCATTTTCCAGCTTATATTTATAGCAAATTGGGATTTACGGGAATTTGTATATTTAGAATCAAATAATGATATAGAAATTAATAACACTTTTATTTAGATAATATAACATACATTTGCAACAAAAATAAAAAAATATATATCGAATATTTCTTTTGTGTAGAAAAATTTTTTTAAATGGTAAAGTAATGAATATTATCCTAACCAAAAAACTTGATCACTGTATTGAGGCACTATCATCCGTAGGTAATTTTCATTGTTTTGTTTTATTTTAATAACATCGTCCAAGAATTCTCCATCACTTTTGCTAAAAAATGACAATTCGGAAAAATACCGTTTTATTCCATTGCTAATTTCATTAATAACAAAAACAAAATAAGTCAGGTTAGTTAGCACGTCAAACTTATTCAGAATTAAAAATTCTGGTGAAATCTTGGAGCTTTAAGAACGATTCAGAATCGGTTCGAAACAATTTTTTCTCGTTCTTGGCTTTGCACAAACGTAATAAAGTTCTTAACGGTTCTGAACTTTTATTGGAATAAACCTAATACTGGCGGGAAAATTTTAATTTGAATAGATTCGCTGAGACTTATACAAAATTAAACAGATTGTAAACAAAAGGTTGAAATATAAGGTGATCGAAATAAATATAACAAAAAAAGTAAAAAACAGTAATTTTAATGTACTTATAAATTTCATTTAAAACTTTATTAAGAACATTACATTATCTCCACTTCTGTATCGAAATTGAATTTTACCGTCATCTTCATTATTACTTTTTGGTTAGTAACTAGTTTCCAATTTATTTTATTGGAAACATCATTTGCAGGAATCGTTTGATCGTAGGAATTTTCTTTAAGCTCGTGACGTTTCAATAAAATGATATACCTTTGATTAAAAATCGCACTCTTACGTCTCGGAGTAATTCTGAGAAGGAATCCGGGTAATTTATGTATTCGCGCTTGCAACTTATCATCTCGCGACGCAGACGCAAACGCAGGCGTTGACAAAGCGGGCTTTTTGTTTGATTTGTGAGCGACTTTTTCTGACAAATATTTTTCTATTTTTAAGCAAGTTGGTGGATTTACAGCTCGCTTCACGTTCGATATTCCTCCCTGCTAGTAGCCTGGGACATGAACAGCGTGATGTATCGGGGTGTAAGGTGTCCGGCCATTTCCCTAAATCGCCACATGTTGTGCAGTCACGTCTTTGACGCAGGAAACTAACCTATGAAAGGTTTTTTCTGGCAAACTCATACAGGACCTGATTGAAGAAAGATGTATTATTCTAATCATCTTTTACATTGAAAAATAATAGTTCGGCCGGTTTACATTTTCAAAAAATTATGAAACCTACACAAATGATTAAAAATTTCAACAGTTTTTTCGGATACTTTAAACATACACAAAAAAAATATTGTGAGCCAAATGGAGGGTGATAATAGTTTGACCGATATTTTAAGGGACATCTTCTAGTCCTTTACTTTTGGCACAATGAAAAACAACTTCGTAGGTATAAATCCGGTGCGTATAGGTAAAATTACTTTAAGAATGTGACTCTGACTTCACGACAGCTACGCGAACTTTGACTTGTGTATGACGTAGGATCTTAATTTCAATTTATAGTTATGTCTTAAAGTAACTTTATTCTGAAACATACCTTGCAATGCCTATGTGACAATAATCACAGAAAAATTTGTAGGTCTTAAGGATACATACAATACCTAATAGAATAAAAGCAGGTATTACTAACCCAATATTGAATGGAGGAATACTTGATAACATATTCCGTTTTTCTAAGTTTAAAATCGATATTTCAAACTAGTTAAAAGATATTTGTAGAAATTTCCCATATGCATATATGTGTTAAAATTTGTTTGTTGAAAATGTAAACCTGCTAAAATATTATGGGTTTGAGCTCGTATGTAACAATGGACTCGTATGGCTGAGTGTGTTAAGTGAGTGGATGGAGTTCTACCGACCCGGATTTGAATTCGACCAATTTCAAACTTCAAAATATTTTTTTTTCTATTACGTCAAATTATAAATTTATAGCCGTATTCTGTTCAAAACTGTAGGTCTTATTGATCTGTAAATGAATAAGGTACTAATATAATATGTAGACGTAGATATACTATTAAATTAAAGATTATATTGTTTAAAAAAAGACTTCGTGTAGCGCTTACCATGCATTGTATATAAACGATAATTTTGTAACAATATTATTGTTTGTAATCTATGCAATTTTAATTAAGGGTCACGTAAGCACATCATATGCGTAACATGCCATAGATTTTCTGCAACTGTGCCCATTTCATGCAATTTTTTACGTGTGATAAGAGACTAGCTTCATATAATATACAAACATGTTTGAAAACTTCGTAGACAAGTTACAGATAAGCGCGTACACACGATGTACGCATGCGCGGTAGATCTTAAAAGTTCCTAAACACACATGTTTATGTATTGATGTGAAGTTTAAAAAGCCAGACAATCGTTTGGATGCATATTTGGAAACGTCGATAAATTTAATTAGAGATATTCCAGAGTTATGCCATGACTTGTGTAGAAATAATGTTACCAACATTAAATATGTAAATAACCTAAAATATATGTAACTCTGGGCACGTGTGATAACATAAGGTATTTTAAAAAGTTGCATAAAATCAGTTGAAGGTACCTGCTTTAGATGGAGTATATTTAGATAATCACTTCTATCATAAATTTTAAAAAATAATTACTACTATAAAAATAATTAGTATTCATGGTGTAAAGTTCAGCATAAAAATAGAGGGGCATGTATGCAGATTTGACACTATATTAAAATGATATATACTTTTCTTTATAAATGACTTCCTTTGTGTTTTTGTGTTATTGTATGCGTGTGAGCTATATTTGTTCTAGAAATTTTCATACTATGCAATTAGTGCAGAGATTTTAATAAGATTACTAATTAATTTCCAGGGACAAGCAAATTAAAGCGTACGTCACTTTTTAATAACCTACTGCTAATTTTGCATATAATAATATTCACTTTCCATTTTCTAAATCATGAAAATGATTCATCACTTTGGTGACATCAATCTGTAAACTAATTATTAATTACTATTTTTCATAGTGTACAATTACAATCAATAAAATAACACTATTAGTAGTAACCTTTCGGAACATCTAATAATGAAAAGGAATTTATTTATGTATTAGGCAGAATATAGGGCAATTAATTTAGTGACAATTCTGTTTTGAATGTGAGAATATATATATATATATATATATATATATATATATATATATATATATATATATATATATATATATATATATATATATATAATTATAACTTTTGTAGGATTTCAGTGAAAGGGCATGAAAGTAGAGCTCGTTTCTTGATTATTTCATCTAGCTTTCGGATTTATTTAATCCTTCATCAGGATGCTGTAAAATTATACATCAATGTAACAAATAGTAGTTAACATTTAGGTATGCAAACTTACAATAATGTGATTTAGTGTGAATTAGTTAGTCCGGTAGAATAACATCACACAAAAGTGACACTAAAATTAAACCCCATGCATCAGCACTTTCATTACATGTCACTAATGAAAAACACACAATGGACTATAAAAATATCAAAATTTTAGATACAGAAACAAATTATCAAAAACGAACGATTTTAGAAATGTACCATATATTTAATACACCCCACACAATTAATAAAAAAACAGACATAGATGGCTTGAGCGCTATATACACAAACCTATTTGATATAATAAAAAACAATAATACTCAACAACAAAATAATAATACCCAAACAAGTTCTTGATCGTGACATCTATTTGCTATTCCCAACTTCTTCGTTTTGAATTCAGCGCCATTCCCCCACCACAGTAACATCTGCAACCCCCTACCTGTTGAGAGAAGAACTCCGTAGTAAAACTTGTGCTTCCAGCAGACCAAAAAATTGTACCTATATATTTTTATATTTTTCAATGAAGCTATGTTATAACTAATTCACACTCAATCACATTATTGTAAGTTTGCATACCTAAATGTTAACTACTATTTGTTACATTGATGTATAATTTTACAGCATCCTGATGAAGGATTAAATAAATCCGAAAGCTAGATGAAATAATCAAGAAACGAGCTCTACTTTCATGCCCTTTCACTGAAATCCTACAAAAGTTATAATTATAATTAAAACAGTGACGAATTCTTAACACGTATATATATATATATATATATATATATATATATATATATATATATATATATATATATATATATATATATTCATAAAAAGTCAGGTTAAGGGCACTAAAGCTGATTTGCAGATTACATTAATTTCGTAAAATACATTACTATTCCTAAATAGTAGGAATAGTAATGTATTTTACGTTATTCTAGGAATTTTCTACGCCAGTAGTATAGTGATTTGTCTGAAATAAAATAAAACAAAAATGATGATGTACTTAAAATAAGCAGTTTTTTAGACGACTTTTTTAATAATCAATAATATATATATATATATATATATATATATATATATATATATATATATATATATATATATATATATATCGGGACAGTAGCCTACTTAAGTAAGTTGAAAATATCGTACACTAGCACGATATATGTAGTTATATCACAATGATGAGACCAACTTAACATAGCCAAGAAGCTTTGCTTGTTGCTACGGTTAATTTAAAAAAAAACAGTAGGTATTGTCATCTGAAATAAAATTCTTGAAAATACTTACGTTATTTTTAGTGGTCGTCTATAAAATAGTGTTCATACCTCGCTCAAAAGTAATATCGTATTGCTCATGTGTTTCAAACTTCACACTCCCACAATATTTTTAACTTTTGATACTCGTTATGAAATATACTACTCCTATTTATTTACAATAAGTATATGGAAAAAAAAATCGATTCATTTTCACATTTAGTCGACGTCAACAAGAAAAATTATTAAGAGTGGCGCTCTGATTTTTCTAAATTTAATATAACCTAACTAACGCATAAAATTCACTGAAAAACTCGTAACTGTTGAAAGACTTGCTCACTTTGTGGAAACTTTGATACACATCTTCAACGAAATAGAATATTTTCGTGCAATAACATTCAGTCGTATAAAGTATTCAACGTATAAATTTCCAATTGTACAAATGTTTTGTCGCATATATTTATGTTGGCGTATTGATTTCCGTTGTACAAATACGAGTATTAACATACACTATATGGATGATTTTAGGGGCCTGTTTCTCAAAAAATACGGGACTAGTATTACTAGTCCCTACACTAGTAATGCTAATGAAGTTTATTAGTTTTTGTTTCTGAAATATACAAGTGTAAAATACTAGTTACAAGTTGAGAACGAGTATTTACTAGTGTATTTTAAAAAAAAAACCATAATATTTTGTTTCTCAAAATATTTGAGCTTTCTGTCAGACTACTAATTAACTAGGAAAAGCTACAAGTGTCAAAAGTCTTGTAAATTTTGAATATAAATTTTACTGGTATTATTTTACAGATCGTGTTTTTTTTTTCTTTTTCGTATGTAATTCAATGATTCTTTGTTAATGTTAATTCAGATTTATGTAGTGTCTGTCGTTTTTTAGTGTTGATATATATATTTTTTAAATAGAGCGCGAGCAGTCGCCACACTTTGTTGGCCTTGATAAACAGATATGGGGGCAGCTGGTTGAACAATTTTATGAGGGACAAACACAGAGAGGAAGAAGATGGGGTTTCTAGATATGTTGCTATTCTGCAAAATACTTTTGTTCACATAAAATACTGCTGGTGAAATAGAATAAATTTGTTGTTAATAATCTTGACACTCTCTTTTATATTTCAATTATACATTCTTGAGTCAACTAATCATTTATTCCGTTTCCATGCTAGCAAAGACATATGCTGTAGTATTTGCCCTGGCGTATTTAAATATTGTCACACTTTTATGGCATATTTAAATAACTGTATTAGATGAAAGTATTTGCCATTACGATTACATGGTGCATTTGCACTGCTACGCTTCGACGTCTGCGTCTATATAGTCGCATCGAAGGATCAGCTAATACGCGTCATAGATGCCTACAATAAATTAAGCTAATAATTTTGTTTATTAAATAATAATAATAATAATAATAATAATAATAATAATAATAATAATAATAATAATAATAATAATAATAATAATAATAATAATAATAATAATAATAATAATAATAATAATAATAATAATAATAATAATAATAATATATATATATATATATATATATATATATATATATATATATATATATATATATATTTGACTGTAGTTTAACGACTAAGTAAAAGTTTAACAAGTTATCGAGCAGTTTTTATTTAATATGGTTCTCTTATACATAATCAACTAAAAAGAGTAGATTTTGTGAAGATACTTGTTTGCACCTGATAATTATCCTCATGCAAACTAAATACAGTTATAAATGTATCTCGATTAATCTCACTGTGTATGCTGAAATTTATCTTTTCAATTTTTTCGTTCTCTAAGAGAATATTGAAAATATTGACTTCTGCTGCCCGGATAAATAAACAACAACATCAACATTATTTAATCCCCCTCTGGCGAGTGAAATTTACGACGACATGTTGTCAAACGCCTATGGTGCCTCTGGCGGCCAGCGGACGTACCAACACAGCACCAGCAGTTATTTCCGAAGGGATAAAAAATTGATAAGTCCTTCGCACGCACGCCACTGTCGGGAACCACCCCTTAGTACGTCCCTGGATGGAAAGCGATCGCCTGATCAGAGGACGATCGTTTTTGCTCCACTTCCTTGCCACATTTTCTTGCTTCCTTACATTTTTTTTGTATCTTTGATTATAGTTTTGTTGGGCGCGTTTTTGACAGGAATCATTTTTATATTAATTTCGTTTTTGTCACATACAAATGAGTTATTAATGTGAGTATTAAATTTATTAGAAAGGGGAAATAAAATACATTTTGAGAATTCCATAAGGATATATTAATAACATATATGTCAAATATGAAGTTTTAATGTTTTATTGCATGATATATGTTCTACAGGGAATTAAATTATTGTAGAACCCTTCAATAAATGTCGTAAATTCATCTTTTGCACGATAAACTGGAATAATAAATTATAAAAGCGTATTCATATTTTACAATTTACAACATACTTGTCAAGTACGAGTACAGCATTTTTTTTATTCTTACAAAATATACGTTTCAGTTTACACTACAATTATTCAAAAGCAAATAATACATACCGGGTGTATACCTTTTTTGTTGACCATAGGAATTACAATAGTCAAATTTTCATATTGCTATAAATACTGCCCTGTTAATTTTAGAACAAAAGTGTAAACACAAAAAAATGTTCCAAATTAAAAATTGCATCTAAGACGTTTAAAATTATAGTTCACATGCGTTTCCTTTGCGAAATAGAGTCATAATAAAAGTAATAATTTTTAGCTATTTACAGAGTGCCATGAGCAATAGACCAATCCATAACAAATGAATTTACTGGAGGGCAGCTGTCAGAAATAAATTGCATACGTATTTTACTCAATGATGGAGTCATGGAAAAAATTATGGTTTAATTTTATGAATAATTTGTATCAAAATTTCTCGATTTCTATCATATTAATAAGATATATGCTTAAATAATTTTTAAAAATATCCAAAAGTGAGGTTAAAATCACAATTGCCCTCCACTTATGACGTCATGTTGGATTGCCTAATAGCACAAAATTTTAAACAGTTGTATTGCTTGAGTTTGGCAAATGATATCTGTCATAAAGTTTTAATAATAATTGAATTCATTAATTTATTTATCAGTAAGCATGGATGTTACCATCGTAGAAAAACTCATTGGAACAATATTAACAATTAAATATCAATTAATGAAATTTTATCTGTCAAAGACAAACAATACCTCTATTTGAATTTTATGTTTTGTCTTGCATGGCACTTTTTAAAAAGCATAAAAACAAATATTTTATTTTCGTTCATCTTATAACAAGAACTTATTATATCAATAAATTTAGGCTCATTTTATACAGTATTTAATTTAATTCTGAGCTTTTTTTGTATTTATACTTTAGTTCTTGACATTTGCAATTTAATTTATTTTGGCGTTTGACATATTGATAAGAGCTAAAAGTTAAAATTTGTATTTATTATGCTATGAACCGACAAATAATTACCTCGAATTTTAATTCAAAAAAGTGCTTAAACTAAACAGTTTAAGCACTTTTGTAAATGTAAACATTTTTCTATAAAAAATCTATTTTTAGCAATTATGCACGATTAATGACAGGTAATGATAACTGATATTAAAGATTTGACAAAGGCTATGTACCAACTTCACAATTCAAAAAATCCCCAAAATTGTTCATTGTAATTGTTTTTGATAAAAACAGTTGTACAAAAGTCACTTTGTATACGCGAAATAGGAAAAAATATTTGTACTTGTTTATTGCTTAAACCTCACAACGGTGGCGTTCTAAAACCGTTACATAGGCATTTGACATGGGAAAACAGATTTTTATTTGCCCCTTCCTAAAAATTCTGAATTATTTTGAGGCAAAATTTTTAAATTTGCGACTTTGAAAATCGAGTTAACCCATTAATGCATGAAGTTCTTTTTTTGTTTATTATTAATGTTTTCATAACAGAAATTTATTTATTAGAGTTAAAAAAATAATATTCATGAAGCATTTTTTTTTTGGATTGTCAGATTTACCGAATAAGCATGTCTATTTAAATGGACTCTATGCATAGCAGACATTTTAGGAAAGATAGTGGGTTCAAATAAATGTCATGTTTATTGTTAAAATTAGTAATTGTCCACAGTTGAAGACCACATTGCAAAAAGAAGGAAAAGGAATTTTATTATTGCTATGCTCTTCTGTTGTATGGCTATATTTCAAAGCTAAATAACATTGAGACTACGATTTTTATTGCATTGCATGTTTGTAATAAAATTCTGCCATATTTGATGCACATGACGAATATCTTAACTTATTTCATTAGAAAAAGTGACATTCCTTCTTTTTGCAGTATGGTTTTCAATTATTATAATGAAACAAATTAAATATTTACATATTCAATAGTAATATTACAAAATATTAGAAAAAAAGTTCATAATAATTTATTTTGAATTACATATTATAAAGTATTCTTTAAATTTGTAACTCTACATGACACTTTTCACAGATGAAATTACTTTTTTTGCACGATAGGGTTTTATTAAGCTTTACCGATAGGGTTTCCAAGGCAGTAATGTTTATTTACAAATTACTGACGGGAAGTGGTGGCTCACTTACGAATCAGGAAGTTGAGGGGGTAAGTGATGTGTAAATAATAAAAAAAAATTCGAAATATTGGATCCATTTATAAAGTATTAAAACAGTTCAAAGATCAAAATCTAATTCACTTTTAGTTGAGATACTGTGCTTGATTCTTTTAAGAAGAATTATCGCGCATGAACAAGTCTATACCTACTAGCGTAAGTGGCGACATAAATTTTTTTATTGATACCGTCCCTTATAAGATATAATGTGTTTTAACATAATTTCAAGACGTGGCAAAAATAGATGTAGTATGCATTATTTCAAAAAATGAGCGATGATTACCCGTCAAGTAAATTTTTGGCATGTTTGGTTTGACATTAATTTTTTAAAACAATCACATAATAAATCTATTTTTATCATACTTTTAAATTAACTTTACACGGGCACTAAAAGCGTAAATTTAAAGTTTCTTGTGTTCAAAAATAACGAATTTTATTCTGTAAATTTCTGTCTGAATTATCACATAAAGTTTTACAGGATAGATATAACATTTGAAAATAATAATTTACGTTATAAGTCAGGAAAGTGACAGGACGAATAGCCATAAGCGTAGGCGAGGACTGAAAAGCTGCGAGTCCGATGAAGGCACTTTCAAGTCTCAAGATAACCATGAAAATTTAATTTTCTTGACAGTTTCGGTGAAAAACTGTTTTCTCATATTTAAATGCTTATGAAACGGATTTCGAGCGTCCAGCCGGATAATAAACTGGTATAGTTAATTAAAATTTAGTCATAAGTGTGCAAGTTTTAACATCAAATTTTGTTGATTCACGTCTAAAAATATTACGTGATTAACATTTTAGCAAATCTATTTTTATTAGTTTTTTCTCAGAATGGTATGCTACATTGGATCTTTTTTAATATTTCATTTCATATCTACAATATAGTTTATTGAAATAAAATAATTGGAATGGCTAATTTTATTTAAAAAATAATTACAGAAATACAGACAATACAGAAATCCGGCTATCCGTTGCATCCCTAGTTTTTAGCCCTCGAAAATTAGCGCCATCAAATTTTGAAAAATTGTCAATTATGTTTTGAATTATATCATATATTTTCATAAAATTCAAATAAACTCTGTTGTGAAGTAGAGTGCTCCTATAATATCACTAGGTAACTGCAATGCATAAATATACCGTGAACCGAGTTTTAGAGTAAAATATGAACATTTGTTCAAATATGTATTTGAATTAAAAAAAAAAAAAACTTTTTGTAAAATACACAAGAGTCGGGTACGTTATGATTTATTTTGTTTACAACATTTTTACAAATTGTAATATTAAAAATATCCACCTATTTTAATTTTAAACGAAACGAAAATATCACAATGAAATTGCATGCATCTGTAATTAATTTTTCGACATATTTTTATCGTGTCGGGTAATTGATGGAGCATGGAACAGTGATTATTTTTGCAATGTGAATTGTTAATTATTGTTGACTGCGCTTGTTTTTTAAATAGATGTTTTTGTATTTTTCATTTATGTAAATGAAGGCAATTTTCCTGTATGTGTAGGAAATTTCATTTTAAATATTAGCTTTATATGAAAGACATCCGAATCGGGAAATGAAAATTGAATTTCGTATGTTTTCTTGTAGATAATAATGGTTTGTTGTCAACGGAAACGGAAGCAATAATAATACAGAAAATTGCTTTATTTGAAGTTGTGTATGTCGACATTAAGATAAATAGAAAATAAGTTATTTTAATATTTGTTTGTCAATTCTGATATGTATAATTTATTATTTATGTTGTACTTACAAGAAATATATATAAAAAAAATTAAAATGCCAAAACCATCTGGAATAAGAAATTGGTACTATTAATTTTTAATAAAGATATAAGTAAGAATTTATTTTAATTCTTTTTATTTTTAACTAATCAAATAAATAGAATTGAATTTTATTAGTGAAGTCTGTATTTAAATTAGGAGCACTGAATTCAAAATTTCCCTAGTATACTATTTGTACGAGTATGCTTCTTATTGCCTAGAAATTTGCCGGGTTTATATCTAAAGTATATTGTAGTTTATGTAAAAAAAACCCGTAGTTCCTTCGTAAAATAACCGATTTCACTGATTTATATATTTATTAATTATGACTTATGAAACACGTCCTCGACTGGTAAATACTACTTGTATCTCTTTTCTAGCATGAATAACTCTTTCCCAAAACCGTCAAGTTAATTGAATTTTTATGACTATCTTGAGTCTTGAAAGTTTATATTTGCAGTATTAGTTATATTTTTGATTGTTTTTATTTTTTAATCAATTGTGAAAAATGACAAAAAAATGCCAATTTGTCAGTAATTTTTAAATAATTTAAGCAATTTTTACAAATAATTTATACGTATTACGTCAGAAAAGCCTGTTTGCGAGATTCGCATGCTTCCAGTACGAGCTGTCTCGTTCTGTAAAAGATCACTTTCTTGATTTATAATGATAATTACTAATAACATTTACAAATTTCATTATGCATTTTCACTGTAATTAAAACCAGTTAGTATTACAAGCATCGACTAAACATACTTTAACTTTTGAAATTTCGTGGGCTTTCGAAACTATATGTTAGACAAAAATGTTATATAAAAAAAATGATCAAGAATAAGTGCCTAATTTATTAGTAATAACAAGCAGAAAATTCAACTAGTGGTTCTCAAACGTTAGAATAAATTTATATTTTTTTAAATGGCAGATAGAGATTTTCTGATTTTAACGATATAAATATTGTCTCGAATATTGTATAGGGTTATATAACAATTATTTAGTATAAAATATTAGATAAAATTTTACTAGCGTAGCATAACCTAGGCAACGGTAATGTAAATAGTTGAGCCTACTTTAATATTGCAACATTTTTACCTTCCGTCACCTTTAGGTAAGGAAGGTATTGTCTTTGGTCAAAAAATTCGGTGGTGAGTTTTTGATGAATAAGCACGTTTTAGGGTCCCTAGAATACGATTTTACTATTTTTACGATGATGTCTGTATGTGTGTGTGTGTGTGTGTGTGTGTGTGTGTGTGTGTGTGTGTGTGTGTGTGTGTGTGTGTGTGTGTGTGTGTGTGTGTGTGTGTGTGTGTGTGTGTGTGTGTGTGTGTGTGTGTGTGTGTGTGTGTGTGTGTGTGTGTGTGTGTGTGTGTGTGTGTGTGTGTGTGTGTGTGTGTGTGTGTGTGTGTGTGTGTGTGTGTGTGTGTGTGTGTGTGTGTGTGTGTGTGTGTGTGTGTGTGTGTGTGTGTGTGTGTGTGTGTGTGTGTGTGTGTGTGTGTGTGTGTGTGTGTGTGTGTGTGTGTGTGTGTGTGTGTGTGTGTGTGTGTGTGTGTGTGTGTGTGTGTGTGTGTGTGTGTGTGTGTGTGTGTGTGTGTGTGTGTGTGTGTGTGTGTGTGTGTGTGTGTGTGTGTGTGTGTGTGTGTGTGTGTGTGTGTGTGCGTGCGTGCGTGCGTGCGTGCGTGCGTGCGTGCGTGCGTGCGTGCGTGCGTGCGTGCGTGCGTGCGTGCGTGCGTGCGTGCGGAAGTATCCTCATTTGAAGATTTTAACAGTTTTTCTTGAAAAAACTATGTTAAATATCATTTTTTCACATTTAATGTTATTATAAACATTAAAGAATATTATATTTTCTATACGATTTGATTGAATTTTATACCTAATATTAAATGGATATAGAGTTAAAAAATTATAAAGAAATTAAATTTCATAAAGTAGCCATAGCTGTGGAAACAGCTACTATATTGAGAAAATTTTGATTGAAAGATGTCAGTGTCAAGTGAAATTGACATATGGGTGAATTCTAAACACAATCCGTTAAAATATATTATGTAAACGGATTCCGTTAAAATATTTCTTATTAACGGATTCCGCTAAAAATTCTATTCACAATATGGCATTTCAACGGATCCGTTAAAATTAATATAATAAACGGATCCGTTTGCTACTGCAGGGCAGTGTTGTCAAATTGTAAATGTCAACATATTTATATTTTGATAATAACAAAATATATTAAGATCTAAACAGATATTTATGATACATAAATTTAGAGATATTATTTAGTAATAAATTTAAATCAATAAATAATCACAATAATGAATATATTCTTCAAAATAATCTTTGGAATGTTGGTAGGTGAATACTTTGTTGTAATACATGTCAAAATTGTCAGTTTCATAACCTTTTGATATTATTATATATTATTGTAAATTTAGAAAAAAATGGGCATAATTAGATATAGGCACATGCACTTTAAAAACTACACAAATTATAAAACACACATTATGAGCTTCATTCTTAATTCTTCGCAAATATTAATGAAATTTTCTTCATTAGATTCATTCATCTAATCAGTATTATTCGAATATAATCAAAATATCCATTATTGTAATCAAAATATTCTTTGTTGCTATAAAAATATCCTTTGTTGTACTCAATAATTATAAATAAAGGCACCAATAGAACATTTGTGTCTTGGGCCCCTGAAGATTAAATGCAGTCCTGAAAATACTCGAATATTTTTAAAACATTAGGTAAAGTACAATATTTGCATTAGAGAAAGCATTTTTATTTTATTTTTTGAGAACGAGAATAGGATAATTTTTGTATTGTTAAAATCTTTCATCGAACCGATTTTTTATAGGTTATGTTCGAGTATTAATTTGTTATAAAAATTATTTATTTGTACTTTCCTTTCAATTAAATTTTATGAATCCAAGGGTCGGAGCAAACAGTAAAGGATGATAACGCCATTCTCTACTTAAAATTTAGAAATTTCTAAATATTTATGTATTAAATGTCGTCCGTTTACAAATAACGGCTATGAATCACTCTCCGTTTAAATTTTATTTGTAAACGGATAACATAAACGAATCTCCGTTTATATTATTAACGGATAGTGTCTTTAGAATAGCAAAATCTAGTTAACGGATATCTAAATTTTAACGGCCCGTTTATAATTAACGGAATGCCTTTAGAATACACCCAATAGTGTGTTTGTCTTATAATTTACTGGAAATATAGGATTTTTTTGCTTTCTGTATGGAATTTGTATAAAATACATACAACTGCTTTAAGGTAATGTACAAGAAATAATAATAATAAATCTTTTATTTCTGCAGATACATTACACTGTATATAGAAAACGTCACAAAATAATAATTTTCTGTATGAAATTTGCATAAAATACATGCAACTGCCGGAAGGTAATGTACAAGAAATAGAATATTTAATTTAGCAAGGAACTTTCCGTATGAAATTTGTACAAAATACATAGAACTGACGGAAGGTAATGTGCTGGCCACATCAGATTTTTTTAATTTTTAATACCAGTTTTCTCGAAATAATTGTTTTACAACCTTACATAATATTTATGTCGTTGAAATCATCTAATGGACCAATATATACATATAGGTTACCATTAAAAAGAATATAATTATTTTTCTAGCGCTTGAGAACTACTGGTTGAATTTTCGGGTTGTTATTATGTTGATAAATTAGCCCATTATTCTTGATAACTTTTTGTACATAATATTTCTCTCTAAATCCGTTGGTACGCCCAAAAAACGACTGGTTGTTTTAAAGGAAACAAAGTGTATAATCGTAGGCAGTATTGCTCTTTTTAGAATTTTGTAGAATTTTCACATAACTTCACTCAATGACTGAATTAATTGCAACTGGTCTCTTTAAATCTTTTCGGCACATCACTTCTTATTTATATATTCTGCCGGAGCCTTGGAAATTTGGAGATCTAGACTTTATTTAGAACCTGCTTCACAGTCCGTATTTGAAACGTTTACCTGCACCTTGTTTTTGCAGAAATATTTTATTGTCTTGCTACGTTCGTTTCTGTTACAATATAATACGAGTACACGGATTACTCATTGCTACTGCATTTTACTTGACAATATATTTGTACCGTTTACAACTAAAGGCTTAACCTCAAGGATACTCAATGTTGTCATTGGAAATAAACAATTTTCATCTTTTGTCTTTGGTTAGATTTAATGAACCCCGGCCGACAGAATCAGAAGCGATTACTAAGCTACATTATAAAATAACACCCCTTCAAATTTCTTTTACAGGGTATTACTATAATTTATGGACTTTGTTAGAAGAGAAGTGACTTTTTACAATTTCCTCCCTTTGCTACATATTTCGAATAGTGTTATTCTTCTAATTTACTATGTTGAAGCGCATGCAAGAAATATATTTACGGTTGCTTTCTCGTACAAAATTGCACAAACAAGTACCTTCTTCAAGTATGTATAAAGTGCACGATTACTTTTACTTGGGTAGTTCCCGTTTCTTGGAACTTGTTTGGAAAACAAGCAAATTCTGTAAAGAATTAATTCGTTCAATCTGAAACAATGTAATAATTACAGCTATTACAAGACTGTAAATCAGTTTTATTGTGTTCACAGTTTAATCAAGTAGAATAAAACGGGTGTACTTCATAGTTTAAACGGTTTATTTAAACGTAAACTCCGTTCAACAAACAGTATAAATAAGGTAGTGTGCGTCGTAAAGTTTTATTAAAGCTACACAGGTCATTAATTGTGTTCAAAATGTCTTCTATACGCTGAAGTAACCACGGAGATGGATGCTGGAGCGAAGGATGGACACCACTTAAGTTGACACTTTCTTTAGGGGTCATTTTCCCAACAAGATATTGCCTGTGGTAATTATTTTTTAAGAGTGCGTCCAGACACCCTGATGAGTCAGCGGGAGCATTAATTCTTTCAATTTGCGATGAAAGAAACGTAGAACCATCTAGTATCATTAATTTGAACTTTCCTGATGACTTTATGTGTAATCGGTTGTTTTACGTTGATATAATAAAAAAGGTAGGGTAAGTCCGGGGGAGATGGCCATATTTTATGTAAAACTGTATAAAATTAAAAATATGCGAAGAACTACTACAAAATTGATTTAATTTTATAATATATATATATATATATATATATATATATATATATATATATATATATATATATATATATATACAGAGTGTCCCATTTAAGGTACGAATGCATTGGGATCTCGAGAACCGTAAGAGCTACGAGGTTGGTTAAATTAGACAAAAGTTGCCCCATTAGGAGGCCATTTTAATGGTATTTTGTTATTTGCGAAAAAATGCATAGGTCACTAGATATAGGCGAAAATGTAAATTTTGCAGTTTTTTATTTTTGCAAATAACTTCGAAGTGTGAAATTATACTGGATTTTGGTTTGCACATCTTTAGGGCACTTTTTTATGTTCTTTTGACTGGCGATGCTCAATTTTTTTATCAATGTTGGTTTTCGAGGATTGATGTCAAAGTTTTAATTTTTATATGGACGTCATATTGGAAAGTTACCCCATTGAAAAGATAATTTTTTTAGCTTTACAATGATATAAAATAGTAATAATTTATTTTTATAGTTAACAGAGAAATTAACAAAAAATGTTATTAATACTAAAATTTACAGTACAATATTAGATTTGGAGGACAATGGACAGGGACCAACAGCGAAATCAAGTGGCCTGCTAGATCTCCAGATTTAACACCTTCAGATTTTTTTATGGGGATACTTAAAAAATAAACTTTTATTCGGGAATATCAGAATGAAAATGAATTAAGAAATGCCACAGTAAGAATTATAAATCAAAGTAGGCTAAGAATGCTGAGAAAAATTTTAGAAGGAATGGTGGGTTAATAGAAAATTTATTGTAAAGTTTTTGTAAATTATTTTTGTATTTTTAACATTATTTGTTTATTAAATAGTTATTTTCTTAAACAGCAGCCTTCGATTTACTTTTTTCAATTAAATTTTAGTATTAATAATATTTTTTGTTAATTTCTCTGTTAATTATAAAAATAAATTATTACTATTTTATATCATTGTAAAGCTAAAAAAATTATCTTTTCAATGGGGTAACTTTCCAATATGGCGTCCATATAAAAATTAAAACTTTGACATCAATCCTCGAAAACCAACATTGATAAAAAAAATTGAGCATCGCCAGTCGAAAGAACATAAAAAAGTGCTCTAAAGATGTGCAAACCAAAATCCAGTATAATTTCACACTTCGAAGTTATTTGCAAAAATAAAAAACTGCAAAATTTACATTTTCGCCTATATCTAGTGACCTATGCATTTTTTCGCAAATAACAAAATACCATTGAAATGACCTCCTAATGGGGCAACTTTTGTCTAATTTAACCAACCTCGTAGCTCTTACGGTTCTCGAGATCCCAATGCATTCGTACCTTAAATGGGACACTCTGTATATATATATATATATATATATATATATATATATATATATATATATATATATATATATATGTGTTATATTTTAATGGACCCAGCAAATATCTCACTTATTTATTAAGTTCGCAATTTTTTTCATATCACATGATTTATACAGGAACATGTAAGCTACTTGATGACGGATGTACATTTGGGATACCACTTCCGGTTTATGAGTAATTAATATCTACTTTGAAATTGCAAATGGAACATACTATATTTTTTTACAAATTTGAAAAGTATATCAAATTTGCTTTACAATCATGTAAAATAATCCATATGTTACATGATTAAAAATTAAAATGGCGGGCACTTTTTTATACACCTAATTGGAAAGAGAATAGTAAGCCATGACTGTGGCTTGTGTTCCTTATTCTTATTTTCTGCATTATTATGACAAAAAAATATTATTTCGTTTAATAATAATAATTACAATTGTTTTAGTTAATTGTTTTATTTCAAGCCACAGTCATGGCTCACTATTCTCTTTCCATTAGGTGTATAAAAAAGTGCCCGCCATTTTAATTTTTAATCATGTAACTTATGGATTATTTTACATGATTGTAAAGCAAATTTGATGTACTTTTCAAATTTGTAAAAAAATATAGTATGTTCCATTTGAAATTTCAAAGTAGATATTAATTACTCATAAACCGGAAGTGGTATCAGGAATGTACTTCCGTCATCAAGTAGCTTCCATGTTTCTGTATAAATCATGTTATATGAAAAAAATTGCCAACTTAATAAATAAGCGAAATATTTGCTGGGTCCATTAAAATATAACACCCTGTATATACCGGGTGGAACATCATACCTGTGTACATAGGCGATTCATATGAGAAAAACAGTTTTTCCGTGCGCATTGCTCCCCAAATTATTTTAGACAAAAATGCTTCAAATAAATGTTGTAGAGCATAAAATTCTGCATCTAAATCAATAAACAGAATTACTTTTACATGCTTTGTAACGACAGAAATTAAATAAGAAAATATTGAAAATTACGTTGAAAATATCAAATAGCCATGGAATTGAAACAAAAATAGAAACAAATAAATGTCTGGCGTTTGACAGATAAATAACTAATTTGACGGTAAAATATCAAAATGAATTCAGTTTATTCTAACGAAGAAAGGGTTTTTATAATAAAAACTTTTTATAGTGGAAATTGTTTACGTATAGTTAGAGATTTATTCGCCGTGAAATTTCCAAATAGGCCAATTCCAAGCGCTACAACAATACGCGCGTATATTCAAAAATTTGAATCCACGGCAAGTGTTGCGGCGGAAAATAGTACAGGTAAATTTAAATTTGAATATTTTTTAAGAGATTTACAAACAAATCATATCTTTATTTATAGGAAATAAAAATAATCGCATTAATTTAGAAAACGAACAAAGAGTTCTGGAATTAATAAATTTTAATCCTAAATTAAGTTCAAGAATAATAGCGCAGGAATGTGAGATTGCTCATTCTACTGTATTGCGCATTCTTAAAAAACATAAATACCACCCTTATAAGATGCAATGCCATCAAGACATTTCGCCCATTGATGAAGAAAGTAGGCGAGTTTTTTGTGAAGATATGCAAGAACGAGCAAATCGGGATCGTGATTTTCTTCCATCTATTTGCTTTACCGATGAGTGTACTTTTACATTAAACAATGAACCAAACGTTCAAAATGATAGGCACTGGGCTCTAGAAAATCCAAGATTAAATGTTACCACCGGAACGCAATATCCTCAAAATATTAATATTTGGGCAGGCATTTTTAATAGCAATATTATTGGACCATTTGAGATCGTTAGCAACTTAAATTCTGAAACTTACTTAGAACTCTTGATTAATGAGATCGGCCCTGCATTAGACAGCGTAGCGCGCGAAAATCAGGAGGTTTGGTTTCAACAAGATGGCTGCCCAGCTCATTTCGGAGTAAGTGTTAGAGATTATTTAAACCAAGCATTTCCAAATCGCTGGATTGGTCGTGGTGGAACTTTAAATTGGCCAGCCAGATCTCCTGATTTAGCACCTTGCGACTTTTTTTTATGGGGTCATCTTAAATGTAAAATTTATAAGCAGCGCCACCCAAATATTAATTCATTGAGAGAAGCTATCATGGAGGAGAGCGCCTTAATCACAAATAGGCAGCTCGCTAATGTAAGAAATTCATTCTACAATAGACTTGGTTATTGCTTGGCTGAAAACGGAGGATTATTCGAATATTTGTTATAATAATAAATTGTAGTGATTCTTTTATTCAGAGAATTACTGTTTGAAATTTGAATTGTAGTAGATAGGTCTTAATGTTTACATGAATTATTTCCAATTTAAAAAGATTTTCAATAAAAATCCTATAAAAAATAAATATTTCATTGAAATGTACAATTGTCGTAATAATAGGTATGGAGATTTTTGTATGAATTTAATTTACCTATTTATTTGTTTCTATTTTTGTTTCAATTCCAGGGCTATTTGATATTTTCAACGTAATTTTCAATATTTTCTTATTTAATTTGTGTCGTTACAAAGCATGTAAAAGTAATTCTGTTTATTGATTTAGATGCAGAATTTTATGCTCTACAACATTTATTTGAAGCATTTTTGTCTAAAATAATTTGGGGAGCAATGGGCACGAAAAAACTGTTTTTCTCATATGGATCGCCTATGTACACAGGTATGATGTTCCACCCGGTATATATATATATATATATATATATATATATATATATATATACAGGGTGTCTTGGAAATAGGGGGACATGGCTTAACCACAGATTCCTGGGACCAAAATAAGACGATTTAACTAAACTTACCTATATCCGACTGTGTACCGTTTAGCCAGTATTCTACTTTAAAGTCTTTCTAAAAAAATTAATATTGCTTATAATAACGAAACGCTTTGTTCGATTTGAATGAAATTTGGTATGGTAGTCCATATGAATATAATTCATTTTTTAAGATGGTATTTGCTATTGTTAGTGAACCACTAGTGTATGAAACTTGGGTGTCGCGACCATGATTAAACCATAACTTTTTTATAGCAACGCCAATAATGTAAATTTACTGTTTTTCAGAAAGATACAATCAATAGTAAACTTTCGTGTCTCTGCGTAAGTTATGATATCTGTAACGATTTAGTCAGAAGAAAATAAAATGTAATTGCATGCGCCGTGTAATTTTTAAAATAAATATTACCTAGCAGGCTATCCAAATGTCAAACTACTAATTTTTAATGACAAAAACAATTGTTTATGAGTTGTCAATTTTCTAAAGGTGTTTAGGAGTGAGCTAACATCATTTAATCGTCTTATTATAATAATAGCAGTAAAATACTATAAGGCCGAATAAACGGATGTGTTACTAGTTTTAAAATATGGCAAATGAAATTTTTGACAACCCATAAACAATTGTTACTGTCATTAAAAATTAGTTGTTTGACATTTGGAAAGACTGCTAGATAAAATTTATTTTAAAAATTACACGGCGCAATCACTTACATTTTATTTTTTTCTGACTAAATCGTTACGAATATCATAACATATGCAGAGACACGAAAGTTTACTATTGAACGTATCTTTCTGAAAAACAATAAATTTACATTATTGGCGTTGCCTTTAAAAAGTTATGGTCTATTCATGGTCGCGACACCCAAGTTTCATACACTAGTGGTTCACTAACAATAACAAATATCATCTTAAAAAATGAATTAGATCCATATGGATTGTCGTACCAAATTTCATTCAAATCGAACAAAGCATTTCGTTATTATAAACAAAAATATTTTTTTTAGAAGCACTTTGAAGCAGAATACTGGCTAAACGGTGCACTGTCGGATATAGGTAAGTTTGGGTCCGTGAAGTTGTAGTGCTGAGTAATGCGATTATCAAAAACTATACACAGAAGTTTTGTACTAGTTTTGTATAGTTTTGTACAAGCAACGAAAGGTTTTGTAACCCTACTTTTAGTGCGAATTCAAAGATTTCTAAATTTGCACACCAAATTAACGAGAGAGTGCAATTCTGCCCAAACGACCTAAAAATGCATCAATGCAAAGTTCCAGTTTTGTACAGTTTTGTACAACCAAAAAAAGTTTTGTAACGCCTTGGGTACTATGGCATTCCTGACGCAAATGATGCACTCACAGTTCACGGGGTGTGCGCATAACATGATAATGGTTTTATATATGTGCATCACATGGAACTAATTTTGTACAGTTTTGTACAACCAAAGAATAGTTTTGTAACTCGTTAAAATACCCGTTTAGGAATGCGTGAAAGATCGCACATGTAAAGGGGGTTGATAGGCACTCCATGTTAACTGTGGAGTGCAGTACTTAGGATCAGCTCGGAAATTATCACAACGCGTTAAACTACTTTTGTACAGTTTTTTACAACCAAATAAATGTTTTGTAACGCTTTGGGTACTTTGACATTCCTGACGCAACTGACGCACTCACAGTTCACGGCGTGTGCGCATAACATGATAATAGTGTTATTTTACGTGCATCATATAGAACTAGTTTTGTATAGTTTTGTACAACCAAAGCGAAGTTTTGTAACTATTTTAAATATCTGCCAATCATTGCGTAGAAAAATTGTTATATCACAGCTTTGCAGAGCGTAGGGGATTTCAGTCTCATACTGAATATATATTGTAATTCTGAGCAGAAAAATAAGAAATTGGGAAAGGTTTATTAATACACCAATATAAAAATATATTTCATAGGAAACAGAGGTAGACAGAAACAGTAACTAATTGTGTTTACATTGCAACTTTTCTGACTAATACATTCTCAGCAATTGCACAGTATCATAGCTTTTACTATACTTTGATCAAGATATTAATTAATCTCTCACAAACCTTCTTTTAACTTGGCTTGTTCGATTTATGTATTCTATTCTAACAGGTTATAAGGCAATCACATGAATAAATGATCTTATTCTATTTAAACCCCATTGAGAATATCAAACTCAAAGTACTAACTTAATAATGGCCTCAAGTGGGCAACTTAAATTGATGTTTGAATGATGTTATGGTGTGAAAAAAAAATTAGTAGTGTGAGTTTTGATGCTGTCATCGGAACAATACTGTGGTCCATACCAATCCCAAAAACAATACAGCCAGGGGCACACAGGATTACATTAAGGTTCACGATAGCGGGTCAATTTTGGTGGGGGTCTAATGCTCTTCTTAACCCCTTCGCCACATCTACCAAATCCGATCTGCAGTATAAGCAATTACAATGTATTAAATGTTTTTCCCTAATTCTTTGGTCACCTTGCAGGCTTGCGGAATGGTGAAATAGTACCACTCAACAAATTCTGCCTCTAATAAAAACAGCGGTTATGAATAAAAGAACTTCGGCATAATTTTGTAAAAATGGCTAACGAAATTCACAATTCGCCAAAACGATAATTAAAAAGAATTAACTGAAAGTAACTTTAATATACACTGAAAGTACCATTGTAATCTTACATTCTGCGTAACTTAGTAATTTACTTTTCCAAAACAGGAAACACAGCCCTTTTGTTGAACTGAATGATAAAGTGGCATCACATTTATGAAGTAATTCGTTCCTTTTATTACAACAAAAATAATAAAAAAGTTTACATTTGACGGTACTTAAGGCTACACATCAACTCAAACAATAATTATCACTCGTACAGATACATCATGTTAAAAAAAATCACATATTTTGTAGGAACGTTTACAATTTGTGCAGATAATTTCAGTCTTTAAAAAGAATCAGTTATCTTCTCTACACTATGCACGAAACGGTTTATACGTACAAAAAAAAAACAGCAACGCGGCCAATACCAGTACTTTAGTAATAATTAAACCCTACACAGTTCAAACAGTATATACGAGGTGACACTTTACAATTTGTCTGCCCGAGCAATCAACTTTCTTATCAGTCAGATCGTCGTACACTTCCCCATTTGTAGTTGGGCCTGAAGCAGTACGCTTTGTAGTGTTCCATGTCTTCAATTTCGCCACTTGGTGGGTCGATGAACCCCACAATCCCTCGTAGATGGAACGAAGTACCTTGAACGACTAGTATTTTGGGTACAGAGCGCAATTGGAGGACACATTGAGCTAGTTTTTTGGAGTTGGACTCAATCACCTCAAGGAATAGATGGGAGTTCAAGATTTTTCTTGTCATTTTTCTGATACCGGCGCACATTGGGACCTTGGACAGTGTTTCATCGTATATCACGTTTGGCGAATCAGTGTCTGCTCCTACCATCTTTGCATTACAAAGATTGCATACAGACTTAGCGGTCACAGTATTTATACTCTCCTGGATACCTGTTGGCCCACATTTTGGCATTCCGATACCAACCACAAACATTTCAGTAGATCTTCTTGGCTCTGGACAGTCAGGAGACCCGCATATGCGTTCTTCACTGTCGGAAGAGAAGCCCTTGGTAATGGCACTAACCATCGCTGACGCATTACACTGAGCTTGTATTATTGTCACTGAAAGGACCTTGGAGGACGGGAACTCAGACTTGAGTATATGAGCTCTTATCCTATACATAAGAGCGCTTGGACCTTTCTTGACCATTTGACGAATCATTTCAGCCATGCACCATTTGAATCCTTTGCTCTCAATGAATATTTTGTAAGCGTTACTGTCACAGTAAGCAGCGCACAGTATCTGAAAAATGGAATCAAACGCGCATGTGTTTGTTAGAACGAAGGAGTCTTTTCCGATCCTTACAGGTTTTAGTGCAGATCGGTTGCCATTTTTTAGGACTCCAATAGGAATCGTTTTCACATATTTTGTCAAATCCATTCGAAGCCACTCTGAATTAGGCTCCAGGTACGATCGACGTGGACGTTTTTCAGTACTTGTACCCTGTCCTCGCCAGTTTTCTACTGCTTTCCCTGCCACTCTTTCCTGTCTCTGAGACTCGCTCATTCGTGAACAAATGTTACACATATATTGCGTAATCCCTTCGTTGTCTATTGATGTGATGCAGCAGTCAACTTTGTCATGTACAGCGATATTACATATATCGCACCACTGCTTGATGTCAGCAAAGGATAAAGCTACGCACTCAGGGCATTCAGCTGGTGATTCGGGGAGCGTTGAGTTGTCACCATGAGGGGTAAGTATTCCTGCATCTCTCTCGTTGTCAAAGTCAGAAACATGCGGGAAAGCAAGGTCTACAGATTTAGATAATGCGTCACATTGTACATCCATCGCTGGCTCGTCTGACTGGGGCGTTGGTGTATGAGGTATGCTTGATGTCTCCACCTTTCTGAGACTAGTGATAGACGAATCATCTTGGCTCGGCTCTCCAGCAGAATCTCGTGGTGGTGTTACGTCTACATAACCGGGATCCTCCTCACACTGCTCCTCCGCCGCTTTTTGTCAAGTACGGAATGCGTTTCAGACCCTTTCTCCTCATCACATTGTACCTGGCGGGCACCCTCCAATATTAAGGTCCCCGAAAGCGCCTGAATATATACCGGCAGGAAATCATCTACTCACACTGGAGTTGTGATGTGCTGGCACACTCGGTGTTTTACGTCGTTAAAGTTCCCCTCACTGCCAGTACTGCTCGCAGTTGAACCCCCAAAAACGTACAGTGGTACCATTACCGCTGTCCACAAGGGCAGAATGTCACAAATCTGTACTATATCATTAATGATTTTCAGGAAGTGCTGCTGGTTGCCTCTGATTCCTTTGGAGTTGCATGTGCTCTCCTCAACCCTCTCTTTGATTCTCGTTGCCCAGGACAAGAATTCTTTCCCAAATTTCACGGGCAATTTGGGCAGTTCTTTCAACAGACGGTCATGAAATGTTTTCTCTTTACAGGTTGGCGCATGGTCTATTACTTCCCCTCCCAGTTTCTTGATAAGATATTCTTTGCTGATTTCACATGGAGTTTTTTCTCCAGTTTCTTCGTCTAAATCTTCTGTTTCACTACTAGCCACGGTGAAAATATGTGTTAGCAGTACCTCAATCTCTCCAATATCTGTACACTGCAGTACAAGCGCTAAAGCTCGCAGGTAGAACTGCCGGGTTCGTGACCTTTCGTCTTTCAGGGACGGAAAGCTGGCAAACAACTTCAGGGCATGAGCATCGTCGTTCCTGATGTAGCATTCTGGGAGGTTCATATTAGCAATACCTCCTGGCTGCAAGACCTTAGCACACTCCTTTAGGTATGCCGCCAATGGTGGCATCTGGGCAAACACTTGCACGCAGGCATTCATAAGTGCCAAACTCATGTCTATGACGACTTTTTTGGGTAAGGCAGCACCATCTCGTAACCACATAGTTAGCCAGTGCCTGATAGTCTCGGTGTCGTGCCATTCCGAGAGCATTCCGCACACCGGATACTGCATACTTGTTTTGGGGTCATTAATAACGCCTTCATGCATAAGTATGCACGCTGACTTGTCACCATTCATTCTGACGCAGCGTTTCGTCAACTCACCAGATGCATCAATTGACAGCCTAGGCACCACTGTGCCAAGACAATACAGTCTTTCCGCGTGCACCTGTGCTGCACTCCAGAAATGCACACAAAATTTGTCATAAGAAATGTCCTTAATAAAATCAAAGTACACCGCTGTGTACTTTGCTACAACCAGGGATAGAATCGGATCTTGATCAAATCGGGTTTTTTTGACAGCTTGGCACTTAGCTTGACGCACATTCAAAGACGGCAGAGTGCTGGGCTCCTTGTCGCCTACTTGCATGGTATTGGCCGCCATGTCTCTTCGAATGAAGCTTGCCGCCTTGTGTCCTTCTGTCATCTGCCAAACGACGTCGTCCCTCAATGAGCCACCTAAGGGTCTCTTCTTTGGTGGATGGGGCTTCCTAAATGGCCCTTGTAACGTGCATGTCATGATTACACGGCTGCCTGGAGTCGGTTGGCAATCTATTGCTCCTTTGAGAACTGAGCGGCAAGTGGAACAGATGCCGGACACGCGCACGTAAGGAACAACGTTAGATTTCAATACCTTGCCACCTGAATATCTCATAGGGAACGGTAAGTGCGTGTGTTGAACAAAATGCGCATGCGTGACGTTTTTCCAAGTACGTTACTTCAGAACTTTGTATTTTCATTCAATTCTCTTCCGTCCTTGGATCGAAGTGTACACCACTTCTTCCGATGTCATGGAAGACCACTCATCTGCTGAAAATGTAATGGTAAATTTCATCTTGTCAATCTTCTCGTCTTTTCCCCACTTTGGTTTGCTAGCAGGACCCTCCCAGTCATTTACGCTGACGTGAGATGACTGACTGTCTGATTGGTGTGAGCTTTGCCTGCTTTCGACTGACTTATCAGACTGTGCTAAGTCGGATCGCTCATCTGCTTCTTTATTTGATTCCTCTATTCCTAGGATGGAGTGAAGATTGTATCTGTTAAGCGAAGTGATTGTAAACAGGTAGTTAGGTGTAACTTTGTGGATGTCCACGGTATCCCTGCTCAGCACTTCCCACACTGCAGCAGATCGAGGTGCGATTTTCCCGCTGCCTTCGACTATTTGGTCCCTCTTTTTCACGAATTTCCCCCGGAGTTTTTCTATCGGGAATGTTGATGGCCGCCCACCACGCGTCTAATCAAAAAAATAGTTTAAACAAAGGAATAAGTTTCTGCCTAATAATGTAAAACAACGTTCTTGGATGGATTGCACCACTGAGCTTAACCCGTCATATTTCTAGCTACGCAAATTTCGAGTTTCGCGATATAAACAAGAGGGCTTTACGACCTTTGTCTGTACTGGACGGAATTCCAATGTCTTCCATCAACGTACTTTTCTTAAAGGCAATCTCCGCGTTGCATACTGAATATCTCCTGAACTCTGTAAGATAAACGGTCGCTCGCAATCGCAGATCACGCGTCTTGTACTACACAAAAGTGTGCGAGTCAATTTGATTTAGTACTTACACCGTTTCACTTACACACACACACACACACACACACACATATATATATATATATATATATATATATATATATATATATATATATATATATATATATATATATATATACAGACATCATCATGAAAATGTTAAAATTGTATTCTAGGAACCTTACAACGTGGCCATTTACCAAAATCTCGATATGCGATTTTTAGTGGGGTTATATTACGCAGTTTATTTCAAAGAGTAGGTACTGGTTAAAAACAACGTTGAATTTAAAAAAAAATTATGTGCAAATTTAAATAAAATGTAAAAAATAGCTGAAAGTCGCGAAATGTGCCACACCTTGGTCTTTCTAGGGTAAAAATTGTGGCGGAGACTAAATTTGACGTGAAATGGTAGTCCGCTACTAGCACTGAAAGGGCATAGGCCTACGTGTCGACCTTGACACGATACGCCTAACATTTCTGAAACAGTGATCGAACCTAACAACCACAGGAAACAAACCGAAGACTGAAATTTTCCTGACGCGCGATCAGCGACCAGCAGAAGTACAGTAGGTACTGTCACGCTCAAAAATGTTAACGCGCATTATTCGCACACATGATTTTCCACCTAATCGACTGCACCGCGAGTGCTGCAAATAATTAAAATTTGTTGAAGCTTTCATCTGCCTAGGGAAAATTGGAGACGGTTGCCTTAGTACAGAGACCGCGGTGAACGTCTCGTTGGGGCGCCTCAATTCTTTTGAGCCTGATAGCACATTGTCGAACTCAAGGCAATATACTTATCAGGCGCGGATTGGGGAGGGGGCTTTTGGAAAAGGGGCAAATGCCCCTCCTTAAGGCTCAGAGAAACGTACATTTTACTCAAAATATCAGTACTCATGCTCTTATTTTCATTCTATACATCCCGTTCTCAATCTCAACCCTATCATTTCCTGAAAGTACCAAAGCATAAGACAAAATACAGCTGGCAAAATTGGTGCCACCTAGAAGGTAGGCCACCCGCAAAACAATTGCCCCACCCTGGATTCGCGCCTCGCACTGATACGTGACACTATTCTCGCATGTGTTGAAAAAACCAAAACTTTTTGTCATTTTAAACAAAGCGCCTGCATACCGAGCAATAGGGAATGATTACATTAGTGCGTGGTGCCGATGTATTCTAAATGGTCCAACCGACACATATGCATCAGAACTTACTTTCATCATACTTATTGAAAACGAAGCACAGTACCAACAACTTCCTCTTCAGAAGGTACCACCACACTGCGGACGCCAGCCGGCCACTCCGTGAGGCGAACACAGTCGAACTACCCCGAAAATAAGCGACAACAGGGCAGTGACCTCGAACCGCCACAGCCGGTACAGCTGCACCCTGAGGCTCCTTTTGTGGTCATCAAAGATCGCAGTAGCATTAAAATGAATTTTGACAGGATCCTTTATACTAAACAGGTCATTTTTCTCTGAGATGCATAGTTGTTTTGTAGAAAAATTTTAAAAGTACAAAAGACAAACCTTGAAAAGATCATCCAAGTTCACATGTAAAAATTTAAAATGATAAACGGTGACAATGTGTCAGATTTAACATGTACACAAGAAAGACTAGGAGAAATCACTTATATTGACAACTTTTGTCATTTGTGGTACCCTCTAACGGCCCGGGCCCCAACTACTCGTATTTAAAGTAACCAATGAACAATCAGCACATGTTTTCCGTTACCTTAGCAACATGTTGATGTTACAAACAATAATAAGAAATTCTTCTAAAAGTTTTCATTTCCATTTTTCGCTTCTTATTAAAGTAGTTTTTGTATAGAGAACGGTTTGCTGTACGTTGTAACTTTTCCTCAAGGCAAGCAATAAGTTACTTCATCATATACTGATAATAGTTTACATTTACTGAATTTTTGTTGTACGAGTAGATGCCGCCATGACGGTTCTCTTGTTTTAACATTGAGTGCGCACTCCTAGTCCTCCTTGCTTGTAGATGTCAATAAGACAAATTATTTTATGGTTTGGGTTCTCATCCTTTTAAATGCTAAAAATATGTATAAATAAAACAAAATAAGATAAATAGGACATCAAAGATGGAAAAGACGTGATACGTATTGTAATTAAAGCATATTTATTATTTATAATTATATTTTAGATTGTAAATACATATTACAAAATGTGGAAGGTTATTAAAAGCCATGAAATGGACATGAAAGACTAATAGAACTTTATAAACAAAATAACCATATTATCACGTTATGCGCACATCCCATGAACTGTGAATGCGTCAGTTGCGTCGGGAATGTCAAAGTACCCAAGTCGTTACAAAACATTTTTTTGGTTGTACAAAACTGTACAAAAGTAGTTTAACGCGTTGTGATAATTTCCGAGCTGATCCTGAGTACTGCACTCCACAGTTAACATGGAGTGTATATCAACCCCCTTTACATGTGCGACCTTTCGCGCATTCCTAAACGGGTATTTTAACGAGTTACAAAACTATTCTTTGGTTGTACAAAACTGTACAAAATTAGTTCCATGTGATGCACATATATAAAACCATTATCATGTTATGCGCACACCCCGTGAACTGTGAGTGCATCATTTGCGTCAGGAATGCCATAGGATCCAAGGCGTTACAAAACTTTTTTTTGGTTGTACAAAACTGTACAAAACTGGAACTTTGCATTGATGCATTTTTAGGTCGTTTGGGCAGAATTGCACTCTCTCGTTAATTTGGTGTGCAAATTTTGAAATCTTTGAATTCGCACTAAAAGTAGGGTTACAAAACCTTTCGTTGCTTGTACAAAACTGTACAAAACTAGTACAAAACTCCTGTGTATAGTTTTTGATAATCGCATTATTCAGCACTACAACTTCACGGACCCGGTAAGTTTTCGTCTTATTTTGGGCCCAGGAATCTGTGGTTAAGCCATGTCCCCCTATTTCCAAGACACCCTGTATATATATATATATATATATATATATATATATATATATATATATATATATATATATATATATATATATATAATAATCACTTCTAAAAAAAGTTTCAATTGGCCATCTCTGCCTCAATGTCCGGTAGGGATGACCATAAATACAGGGGTGAGATGGGCAGGGTATAGTTTCTAAGTATTTTGGGTTTGCGTTTCTTTGCCCTTCCATTGTCCGTTGTTTATAAATCCACATACAGCACACTTATCTTCAAATGGTGTGCAGTTTTCCTTTTGGTTCCGTATTTTACTATTTTTACGCAGTATATTTATGAAAATACCTTTGGCTATTATACGAGATCGGTTAAATAGGCAATATTGTGTAGATTGGAATGCTTACTCAGATTCCACTGAGAAAAATTTAAAATTCCGAAGAGTTTTAAACTTATAAAAAAAACTGAAAATCGCGATTTTGGAAAATGTCAAATATACGTAATTATAAAAGATATAAAAAAATGTTTTATATAAAAGTTTCATGATTTGATGACACAAACTTAAAAGTGACATCAGAATAAAATTCAAGATGGCTGTTTCCAAGATATTAATAGCAACTGTCTTATTTTAAATAGGCGCTACATCCGGCTTTTTACTTTAAAAAAGTATCATTTTCTCTTTCTAATGGTGTAAGGGTTATTGAGTTTCAGTTTTGTTTTATCACTAAAATCTTAATTTTTTTGTTATTTTTCATTAATTTTTTTATTTTTGTGCCAAAAATTTAAGTAGTTTGCAAAATACTATTTTATTAGCCTGAAGTAACTTATTCGATAACTATCCTATTAATAATTTAATTTTGATTCCATATTTTTTATTTAACATATATATATATATATATATATATATATATATATATATATATATATATATATATATGTATATATATACTTATTCGATAACTATCCTATTAATAATTTAATTTTGATTCCATATTTTTTATTTAACATATATATATATATATATATATATATATATATATATATATATATATATATATATATATATATATATATATATCTCAACCAGGTATCTGATGTGAAAAACTTATTATTGAAACGGATTATTTTTATTGACCATAATATTTTTAGTTATTATAAAATAATTTATTTAATTAAAAGTACTAATATGACATGTAAATATTACAGATACTTTCAAAAAATAAGAAATTTCATGAAAAAAAATGAAATCTTAGATTTTAAAGGTGCCCGTCAATTTAAAATAAGAGTTGCTATTAATATCTTGGAAACCGCCATCTTGAATGACATCAGTTTTAGGTTTGTCTCATCAAATCATGAAACTTTTACACGAAACATGTTTGTATGTCTTTTATAATTACAGAGTTATTTAATATTTTTTTTTAAATCGTGATTTCCAGTTTTTTTGAATAACTTTCAAACTGTTCGGAATTTATTTTTTTTTATCAGCGGAATCTGAATGAGCACTCAAAACTGTACAACATTGTCTATTTAACCGACCTCGTTTCTCTTATAGTTTCGGAGACCCCAATGGTAACCCAATTAATTTGAGACACTCTGTAAAAAATATCTTATGTTGAGTTAATTATTTTGTTCCTATATTTATGTATAGCTTCATTGTACATTAATTTGGAAAGTGCATACTAAACGTAATCTTCGTATTAGTTTTATCTTTTCAAGATCAATTTGAAATGATTCTATTATTGGATAAAGGTTATTTTGCGAATTTTTGAAGTTTAATAAGCGCCCTTTACATTAAAATGAAGTTTAATTTACCGAAATTTACCTAAAAGAAAGGAAATTTGACATACCCATCCGTGAATAAGTCTTGATGTTGTATATTTTATTGTTTGCTCTATTGTATCCACTCTAACATCTTTTCAAATTATAGATAACTCCACATTAGGTATCTATGTTTAATTTTGTATATTTTGTTTAGAAATCTTTTATAATCTGTCATTTGAATAATATGTTAATATTTTAATAATCTTGTTTGAACCGCCCATTTAAAGTACAATGGCACAATGCAAACGTAAAGAAATAATAAACCATAAAAATGTAAATCAAGACAAAATAAAATTCATTTTTCGAAACATAATTTACATCAGCATTTGAAATAAATTTCCTTCTTTCATGTTTTCTTCTCTCGCAAAATAAAACATGATTGATATTTAGTGGAGATATTTTTATCGAGTACATAATTTAAAATTTGAATTTTATACAATTTATTATATTTAATAACATGGCAAGGTAATTTAAATTTATAAGTCGACATACGCTCTGTTATTAAATGTTAGATGGAAGCAATAAATTTTGCTCAACATGTTTACCAACCGTACTTTTATTCATTTTTTATGACAATGAGCCAAGGAAACAATATTCTTGCGTTTTTTAACTAGAGATAAAAAATATATGTTCGATAGAATTTCCTACAGTTGGAGAAATTTTTTACTGCGCCATTTTTAACTGATATACAATATATACATAAATGATGAGACAAGTATAAACTAAACAATATTATATTATTCATATATACGCCTGTTAAAAAAGTTCACTTTTTTATTAAAATGAGTTTATAAAGTATGTTTTTTTAAAATATGAAAGTGTCAAAAAAGTGCATTTTTTTTAACGCTGCATGGTGAAATAATGAAACGCTGTCATTTTTTTCACACGTTTATTGCAGACGTAAATTAAATTGTATGCAACTCGGGAGTAAATTTTATCTTTTTCTCACAAGAAGGAAAAGGGCGAGTATGCACAGATCCTTTGAGATATACTTTACTCACTTGTTACATATAAATAACTATAATCAAATGTAAGTAATTACTTATTTTGTCATCACTTTAAGCATTTATAGGCAGATGATTCTACGTTATTCACAGTTTTTGATGAGAATTCAAAACACGTCATTTTTATTTGATAAGTACATATTTGATAGTCTTGGTTATTTTTTCTCATTTGTTTGAATATCATGTATTCATTTACATTTTAACATAATTTTAAAAATTTATATAATTGTTACAGTATTAAAATAAAATAATTCCTAAATAAATTATTTTTTGTATAGCTGACGCTAAATTGTGCTTTTATCTACTCAAAATAGTAGATGAAGCAGCAATTTAACCGCAAGGGTAGATAAAGTAGCATTTTAACAGCAATGGTAGATGAAATAATTTAATTCTTATTTATTTACATACAAAATCCATTGTAACATACATACTGGGATATTAAAATTGTGTTTATTTATAATTTGTATTTTTTCTTTACCTTCTGCTAGAAAAAAAAATAGAATTTTATACACGGCAATAAAATAAATTATCGTCTTGTATAAAAAATATCTATGTCTTATTTTCTACGAGTATATTCTGTATGATATGCTGACATGCGATACTATGTTCATTTATTTTGTAAAATTTTGGAGAGACATATTTTCCTAGAACTCTAATTATTGTTAATCATAATGTCCTACTTAGCAGTTTATTCGCTATATACTATAGTTTAGAGAAACGGATTTTTTTGCACAACTTCCATGTTATAATAAATTTTTAAAAATCTCATTGTTTTGATAAATTATCATTCCACTACACTTTATCTCCTTGTACATATTCTGTTTACTTTTTCTTTCTTTCTTGATTTCTACGGACAAATGCATTATCAACTGGGAAAAAATTATCATCATTACCGGAATGTCTGCGTACAAAGCAGATTGGCCACACCCAGCAGTGGGTAATATGCCGTGATGATATATATTTTAATTATCAGCTGCAAGCTGTAAGTTGTGAAATAAAATTAACAAAAGTAATGATATTTACAGTAATTTTTATTTAAAGATGTCCGATCAAATTCATTTGTATGGTCAACGAATTAACAAATTAGCATACATTTATCTCACATTTACAAGGACTATTAGCATGTGCGATATAAATATAAATATATCATAACGGAATAATACCCATTGCTGGGTGTGCCAAACTGCTTTGTACACAGATTTAGGTAAAAATGATGATATATTTGTACCGTGCGGGCATTTACCAAGCGTCACCTTACTTGCACTCATTGCTGACGTGTGCGATAAGGATGAGAATACAATTCATTAGTCATGTTTCGCCAATCTGCATTCAGATTCTCTCGCCCTAGTTACATGTTACATATTCGTTACTAAGGGATTTGTTTTCATTACTTAAAATATTGACAGTTATTTTTTAGTATACAAATGTACGATAGTCGTTGGGTTGATATCAATAAAGATGAAAATAATAAGGCAATTGTAAAATTTACCATGTTGTAATACAATATGTATATGAAAAGTTTAGTTAGTAGCACACACAATGTATCATAAAAATTCATTATATTCTCTCATTAAATATAAGCAGGTGATTATAAATAATAATCGAAGATATTGCTCGTGAAACCGAAGCAGCACATTTCATTTGAGAATATCATCAATGATAATCATATCACTTATTATATTACGTATGAATATCGTATAACACGCTTGTCTTTTAAAAATTCTTATTGTGTCGACTAAAGTTACGACAATCTATTTTAAACCGATGCTCGATGATGATAATACTTTCGCTACAACGTAAGTTTATTTATTAATTCACAAATATTACCTAAACTAATACTGTGTCATCTTATTTTCACATATGTGGTTTTACATTTGCTAATAAACTTACCAGTTGACTTAGTTTTGAAATTTAAATGTTTTTACTGTAACATTACTGAATTTGACAGAACTAAAATCTTACTACTGTACCTGTTTTATTTTATCGTCGTAAATTTTCAGATTCAGGTATTGTAAATTTTTTCTGATAAATTTCTTTTGTTTTCACGAAATTTGGTTTCACGAATTTAAATTATTTATCTAATGTATGTAACAACTTTCGGCTCTCAAGCATCAAATGCTGTTTTATTACGTGAAAGCCTGAAACGCGTTATAGTATTACGTATATAATATAGATTTCTTTTTATTTTTATTATTATTATTATTGTTATTTTATTATTATTATTATTATTATTATTATTATTATTATTAGTACTATTATTATTATTATTATTATTATTATTATTATTATTATTATTATTATTATTATTATTATTATTATTATTATTATTATTATTATTATTATTAATTTACTTTATCTGACAAGCATCTAATTATATGAAACATGGGGCAAAATTGTACTTGTTGCATGATGTGCTTTTTCGACGAGTATATACTTGTCTTTATTGCAGAAAAATTATTTAGCCTTCGTGAGCAGTTCCGAACTACTTATTTTTCTTTAATGTTTGGTTAAAAAATCAAATTTATTGTGTTTAGGATCATCTTGAAGTTATTTCCTAAATTATATAGAACAAATTCTCTCCATTTTTTCCTTTTTCTTGGCTGGTCTGTTAGAAACAAAAGCCACTATCTCCCTCTTATAATCGAGTGACTTGGTACAGGTTCACTCTATCAAATTCTTCTCAGTCCATTACTTGTTGGCCCCCCCGCGTTCTTGCATCGGGGGCAGTGTACCGTGGCGCCGCCCCACGGTTCGTTGCGCCCCCTCGAGACAAACCCCCTGGGCTCAAGCACAGGACCGGCTCCGAGATGGAATCAATTTGTCTCCGGGATTAAATGACTGCATAAGGGAATGTAATTTCCACAATGAAGGAAATCTAATGCCACAGGGATGAAGAAGTAATGAAAAGAGGAGTGATAAAGTGGGAGGATAAATTCCTACCGTACACAAAAGTATAGTTACAACAAAAAAAAAATGTAAATTGATTTATGGAATGAATTGTATTTTTTTTTTGGAAATATAATAGAATGGATAAATTATAAATTTAAGAAATAATATTGAAATAATACTATTTCAGGTTCATATTTTTGGGCATGTATATGAACAAATTTATATCTTGTTTTCTTTTATTTTACGCAAATAAAATTAATTTAATTAAATTTAATTGATAAATAAAAGATATCTCATTGCAACATGGCCTAAAAAACCATTTCTATGCTTCAGTCCGGTATACGTATAAGTAATATTGTTTTCCATATCTCTAAATGATAAAGAAATACTTTGTTACCAGCCAAATTTATTTAATAAACTTTCAAAGAAGTCCGCACATAAAGTCTTGTGTATCACACGTCCAGAAAATACTTTGCAAGTGTTCGTATTTAGAGGCCTCGGCTCTAGCTTGGTGTGTCAAAATACACTCGCATGCGCAAAAGTGCAGTTTCTAGAATCTATACTAGTGATTGAAATAACTACTTGCATGCTGTGCAATAAAGATCTGTTTTTATTATGCCTATCTAGTTTTTGTTTAATTTTTGCACAGAAATAGTAATTTATGTAACAAGATCAGAAAATGATATATCACTGGGCGAGCAAGCATCTTGTAAACCCAGTAAAAACATTTTCGGATCATATTGGGTAAAAAATTTATTTCGCGGTTCAGATTTTTATTTAAATAAAAATCTGTAGCTATTCATTAATTAATTTTTTATTGCGAGGAAATTAGAAATAAATAAATAAACAACTGATCGCCATGGAAACATTCATAGAGGGATCGGAAAGTTAGTGTTCTCGCTACCACTTTGGTAAGTAAATTAAGGTACATTATAAAAAATTGAAAGTAATAGAAAGTAACTTATCCTCTAACGATAGCAACACATTGAATTGAATTTAAACAAACCGTCGGTGAAGACAGTAAAGTTGATTTACCGAGATAGGTCACTTTCCGCGCATGGTTAATTTTAGCATGGAGTATTCGCTCCATAAACTATTCGGAGACTTTAATATCTTCCATTAATATAAGCTAACAATACACTTTTATTAATATCTGCAACTCTTTTGGAAGAAAACCACTCTTTAAATGTCGTCGATTTTGCGAACAGTACAGAAAGTCTCGCATCATTGACAGTGGTTTCAATTTCCATAAAATCTTCGTAATCGCTCAGTTTACGGCAGAAGCAATTCATTACAATATTTTTGTTTTCTACATCGCCTGCTTCGTGCATTAAGCACATTAAATTAATTGTATTGTCATCAATAGAAATGTCAAAATTAATTATGTATTAAAAATGGGTTTTTGATAGGGAGAAAAATTTTATGCGCAACGCGTAAGTAAGTTTATTTTCTGTCTTCGATGGTTTATGGATCTCAGCTTCGCTTCGTTCCACAAACTATCCCCTCTGACAGAAAAGTTCACTTACCTTACTTGGTACGCAAATAACTAATCCGATCCCTTGAAGACAATTTTCCGAGCTAGCTTAGTAAATATTGATTTTTGGGTCTAACAAGTGATCAGCAAAAGCTTATTTTCTGGACAATCGCGAAAAAATAAATATTCTAACGATATAAGAGGGTCCTGGATTCGAATCTCAGTGAGGTGTATGAATTTTTCACAAATCTTTTTTTCGGTAATTATACTTTGTAAAACTTTAACATGGGAAAAATTCAGTAGATATATTGTAAATAATATTATTGTGTCATGTAATATCTAGATAAAAATCATTTCTTATTTCGCGTAGACATAGTGAAATTTGTCAAAATCAGAGTTGCAATTCCTGAGTTTACATGTAAAGTTTGTAAAACCGTTCTGATACTGTACACATGGCGTGTTCAAAACTAAAAGCGTGTTGCAAACGGTTTTAAAAACTGCATGTAAACTCAGTAAATGAACAATTTTGTATAAATATTTGTGGGGATTTTTTAATTGTGAAGTTGGTAACTTAGTCTAAAGGTGCATTCACAAAAGAAAATTAGGTTTAGATTTATGGTTTATACTTTAGATTTAAAGACTTTGGCCGCATATTATGTAATGACTCCATTCACACTACAGAATTTAGGGTCTCTATATCCAAATCATAAAGCTAAACAGTGCAAGGTCCAAACTTTAGGTTTATGATTTAGTTTGACGTCACAAACTTCACCATTGAGACAAGTCTGGAATGATATAGATATATACACCCATCTTTATTTATTATCCACTTGGAGGATTCGGCTTTTTAAACAAATGCGAGAAAAACATGGATACTGTCATAACTTACTTGCTGAAATATAACCAATAATGCCAAGTGAATAACAGTTTCACGGCGCACAAGTGTCTTGTTGAGTACTGCTCCACCGATATTTTAATCTTGTTTTTGAAACATTTTCATAGATGTCTGTATATATCAAAACTAATTTTCAGGAATTTAAACTTACATTTATGAATGACTTACTTAAACCTAAACAAAAACCATAAACCTAATTTTCATTTGTGAATGCACTTTAAGTGTCAATTAAGCATGTTTCATTTTAATTGTAATATCCTGTTATAACGCATTGAAAATTAGCCTTTTATAGTAAAATATTTACATCAAACAGAAAAGCACTCTTTTAAATTAAAATAGAAGTTATTTATTTGTAGGTTCATAACGTAGTAAATATAAATTTTAACTCTAACCTAACTTGAAAGTAACTGTTGTCAATGTGTCAAATTTCAAAATAAATTAAATTTCAAATGTTTATTGAAATTGCTAGTGTTACCAACTTTAATATTTTAATATTTTTTTCAATAATTTTTTTAAAATAAAAGTAAATAAATGCGAAATGGGAAAAATAGTATGAAAAACACGCATTACAATCTCCATTTGTAATACTCGTACTTTGCGTAACTCGTCTACGGCTCGATTACGCGAACTGTACTCGTATTACAATAAGAATCATTGTAATACTTGTCTTTCAATTTACTATTTTCAACTATTTGATTTAATTTATTGTTTTATTAACTAAACTACTAGACTACTGCTTACACCATTCTATCTCTTAATGCCTCTTAAATTTTCTCCCTTTGCGTAAAATTAAAGCAAACAGCATTGCAAACAGTGGCGCTTTCAAGTGTTGGCAAATAGAGAATGGGAGTAAAAACAACGCATATCAGATAGACAGTCTTCATACATCACACATTCCAGAACGAGGAACAACGCCGCGCTGTGAGAGAGCAATATCTCGACGCAAAGGGCGTCATATTCCTGTTCACTCTGAGCTCTGAGTGCTGAGACCTTGTGTTGCACGTACGAAGCTAGATATACAGGAAGCGACGATGAAGATGATAGATGACAGACAGAGGAAAGAGAAAAGAGAAGTAATAGTTGGAAAGTGAAAATCAGTCAGTGAGTAATAAATCTCTAGGTCTGATCTAATACTCGAAGATATAATCGAGAAATGTAGTTTCCTACTGACCTAGTAATTTTTGACATACATATCTTTACTAGTTTATGCATATTGTCTACATCTACAACGTCGCTTGCAATGGAGTCTTTATGGCACCATCGATATTTTAATTGTGACATATTTATGGAAGATATGATTATACAAGTTTAAAACAATTTACTGAAAATATGTTGTATTAATTGCTATTGGAACATTCAGGAACACCAAGTTTTCTGCAAATTGGATCTCTTCCTTTATGATGTGATTGATGCGGTAAAACATTCTACTTTACAATCTACATTTAATTAATATTTGGAGTACATTATATATATATATATATATACACGGAGAAAAATGGATTGTTGAAAACGTATTGTTAACAAAATTATACTTCCAACAACAATCTATACACTTACAACTAAAAACATGCATTAAATTTTGTAGATAGTATTGCAATATTAATATTGCTATTGGTGTAACAACATCGTATTATTATTATATCCATTTATAATGATATATTTTATATACAGATTGCTGGAATTAGTAGCAAATGTGTTTTGCTGAATGTAATAATATAATATAATAAATGTAAGTGGTTAGTATTGTTGTAAAAATTATAAATATATTGAAAATTGTTAGAGCAATATAATGTAGTAAGGACAAATATCCAGTATTGCCGAGACAAATATCTGTATTGTTATGCGATCGTCTACAACGCAGAACGCATGTCTTTACGAGTGTCGAGTAATCTTGTACACACCAGACTTTTCTCGTCTTCGCGTTTAGTGTAAGTTCTTTGCTTCGTTTAGTTTTGTGTAGATATTTGTATTAGAGTATAGTCATTAAATAATAAAAGTGTTATAAAATGGCAGATGATTATGTGAAAAATATACTCGTCGAGTGGGGCTTCGAGACCTACGTAGATTTATTTCACGGTAAGTATATTCCATGTGTAATTTTTCCTCCATTTTATTATTTAACAATAATACTTTCGCAGTGTATATTAGCAACGTACGTATTTTATGTTTTAGAGGAACAAATAAATGAAGAAGCATTTAAATTGCTGGAAACAGACACAATTAAAGTTCTATTTCCCAAAATTGGAACAAGGCTTTTATTTCAGCAAAAACATAAAAAATTAATATCTAGCTCATTTGTAAGTGATTAAAAATAAATTAATCCTTGTTTGTTTTCAAACATGGTTATCAAATTCGTAATGAAGTATCGTCTTGTAGGTCAATAATGAAAACGACGCAGATACAGATAGTACAAGTACTACTACTTATAATTCAGAGTCCAGTATAAACAGCCAAATTTACCTAGCTGATGACACTGCAAGTTTAGATATTATAAATATACCGATATCTTATGCTGATTTAACGGAACCATCACAACCCCAACCAACACAATTTGAACAGGAAGTAGTAAAAAAAACACTGCTGCAAATACAACCAGCACAATTACAAGCAACTAAATATAGACTTACTAAAATATAATTTGTTGAAAAATATTCTAATTATCCACATTATGTTTAGGGTTTACAAAATATATTAAAACGCACAATTACTGGCCAAACAGCACTTAACAGCAGATTATGTTTGACAAATGATAACAGACAAAAGATTTGTAGCATTATCATAAATGAACTTTTGTCACAAACAATAAATGGAAAGTAAGTAATAGAATAGTTTTGCCTGAAATTATATTGTTTAATTCGTGTTATATATGTATCATAGAGTTCCCACCGAATTATTTGAAAGAGCAGCTAAAGAAATAATTAAAATATTTCCTAATGAAAAAAAAGACTCTTATTTTATGTCATACATACCAAAAAGTAATACTTCTCCGAGAGTATTACCCAGGGGGAAATTGTGGTCAAGGTATATTAATGCAAAACGATCACTGAACGCATCAAAAAAGAAAAATTTATTGGAAAATAACGGTATTTATTTAAAACTAATATTACAACTACATTTTAATAACAGACCATTATGAAGTTACAGAAGAAGACCCCGATATAGAAAAAAAAGATCAAAAGCAAGACAGTGAATTGACAGCAGAATTAAATTTTTTGAAAATTTGTATTGAGCCTGAAAATCTGGTAGAGGAATATTGGACTGTTACTCATGAAAAGAGAATTCAAATGTGTGCACATATGACAACTGCTGAGTATTTTGACACATTTCCCGCATTAAATACAAGAACAGGATATCGTTTAGTAAGTACAAAATTAAAATTTTAAATTACAATTTGAATGTAGAATTTTAAACATCTGAAGCTAAAATTATATATGACTTGGGAACAGGGTTGGCATAATTTAAATCATGATTTAAATCTGTTGATTTTTTAATAAAAATCGATAATTTATCAAAAATGAAAAAAAAATCAAATTATAATAATAATGTATTTATTTGCTACAAAAGTATAAATAACAACAAAAATATGTGCTGTTTTTACTAATATCTAAAAATAAATGATATTTTATTACTTTAATTTTCGAATAAAAGAAAAGAAATAAGTATTTAAATACATAACAAAAAGTAAAAATTCTTTGTTACTTTTTTTAATTTATTCAGTCGAATCTTTTTGATCATAATATTTGAATAAGAACATCAATTTGACCTGTTTTACTTAGGTAGGCATGGTTTAAAAGCCGCGCGCGCGTGGACCTTTTATATACTACTTACATATAAGCAAAAAAATTCAAATGCATCCTTTCGCGTTTATTACAGATTTTGTTTTCGTTTATGAAATAAAACATATATATTTCTTTTAAAACAATTAAAAAAGTGTAAAACACCAACAGATTTTTAAAAATAAAAAAATCAATGATTTTTGATTTTTAAAAATAAATCATGATTTTTGCCAACCCTGCTTGGGAAATTATTAATCCTCTATATGTTTCACTTTTTTATAGGACATTGACATCCGTATGTTTGCATTGAATATGGTTTATTTTTTTAGCTATTACAAGATTTTAATAAACTTTATCCCGACAAAGAGAATTTGCTGTACGATAAGTGGCCACAGCTGTGCGAGTCTTTATTAAAATTGCAACGAAAGAAAAATCTAAATATTTGTACCGGAGAAGGCGAAGGTAATTAAAGATCAATTTTAACTTTATTCATAACATTTGTAATTTTATTATTTTAGATACAGAAGTTATTGGATTAAAAGTTTTCCCTCATTTATTTACACCAACAACTATAATAAATAAGAAAAGTGCATATCGACCATCAAGGATTGAAATTCAAGAAAGTTTCTTTCTTCATGTACAAGTAAGTATATATTCTTTTCAAAAGTTGGAATTTAGAGCCGGAGTAAATAGTTTAATTTTTAAAATTAGAAATCTGTAATAAATTATAAATTTTATGTTAAACAAATGGCTTTTCATATCTTTTTATGTTAAAATTTGTTACACACTATTATTTTAACTTTTTATTACAGAATTTCGCCGATATTGAACAAATTGTTAATAGCCGTCGTAACAGACTTGCAAAAGTTTCTGCTACTCTGCAGCCATTTGTTGTTGTAGCCGGAAAACTACAAAAAAACACTACAGCTTATATATACATAAACGAAATAAAATATGAAGTTGAATCAGCCATAAAAGCCGTCGATATATGTTTTAAGATATTCCACGCGATGAACATACAGTACCCACAAGAATCACAGGCCTTGTGGACATACTTCCAAAGGGAAATATACGATATTACCACGCAGTGGGACAAAAGTATGCCTGCTGTGTCTACTTTGAAGGCGGAATTAGATTCCATATAGCTAGGTAAATAAAGACACACGTTATTTTTGTTGTTTCTTGAATTTAAAGATTTTTTTTTATTTTTTAATCTCATTTTTTACAATGGATATGGATAGAACAAAATCAAAATACGTTTGTTTTCAATGTAATTTAAACTTCACAACAATAAGTGAACTTATATCTCATTTGAAATATTGGCATGGATTAGGTAACAATAAAATAAGCATTTGTGCTCAAAATAATTGTCACAGAATATTTAACAACCTCAACTCACTGCGAAAACATTTAAAATCTCATAGTTCATGTTTAAGTCCAAATAAAAAAGATAATTACAAAATAAATGTCGATCTCGACAATGATGACTTCAGAACTGACGATGTCTCAACTAATGATACTAATACATTACATAATGATAACACCATTGAACCTATGGAAACCGACTGTGAAAACGATATTTCATTAAATAATTTCAGTAATGAACTTAGAATTCAAACTCTTTCATTTATTTCATAACTATATCAGAGACACAATCTTAACAGACAAGAAATTCAAAATTTGATTGAAGATGTGTCCGATTATATTAGTATTCCTTTAAATAAAATGAAATCTTTATTAACTCAAGAACATAAAGATATAAATTTACTCAACCAAATGATTGATTCATTCATAAATTCATTTAAAGATTTAAATTCCGAGCATTTAAGATTTAAATATATAAAAGAGTCTGGAACTTATATAGAACCTGAGTCAATTATTTTAGGACAAAAAATAATTCAAAAAAATGGAGTACCCATGTTTCAGAACATGAATGCTCAGTTTATACCATTAAGACATGTATTAAAACGTTTTTTTGAAATGCCATCAGTTCTAAATAGTACGTTAGAATATATGCAAGAACTGTATAGTAACACAAATTCATTTAGTAATATAATCCAGGGAAATTTATGGCGACAAAAAAAACTCAATTTTAAAGATACTGATGTAATAATACCAATTTGTTTGTATTTTGATGATTATGAGACTGGTAATCCTTTAGGTTCCCATGCCGGTGTTCATAAATTGGGCGCAATTTATGTAAATATACCATGTTTACCACCTAAATACAGTTCTTCTTTGGACAATATATTTTTAACTATGTTATTTCATAGTTCTGATAGAACAGAGTTTGGGAATAAGATTATATTCTCAAAATTAATTGATGAAATTAATTTCTTACAAAGAGAAGGTTTAAACATTAATTATCTAAACGAAGTAAAGCATGTGTATTTTGTTTTAATTTTAATAATTGGTGATAACCTAGGGTTACACAGTGTATTAGGACTCACAGAAAGTTTTAAAGCAAACTACCCTTGCCGTTTCTGTAAATGTAGTAAAGAAGTTAATGCTACACAAACAAGTCAAAATGAATTAAAAATGCGAAATACAGAGAATTATAAAACAGATATTAATTTAAATAATGTAACTCTAACAGGTATAAAAGAATATTGCACTTTCAATCAGATTGATAACTTCCACGTTACTACTAATTATGCTGTAGACATAATGCATGATTTGTTTGAAGGCGTATGCTGCTTCGAAATTTCCTTATTGCTACATCGGTATATTATTATTGAGAAAATATTTTCTTTGGAAACTTTGAATTTTAAAATAAAACATTTTGATTATGGCGTTGATATAAAAAATAAACCACCGTTGTTTACGGATGATAACATTAAAAATAAAAGAATTAGTATGTCTGCGTCAGAAATGGCTTGCTTTATACGATATGCTGGTGTAATAATTGGTGACTTAATTCCTTTTAATAATATGCATTGGGAATTGTATATATTACTCCGAGAAATAGTAGCAATAGTAACATCAAGAGCTACTCATTTCTGTTCCAACGGATATTTAAAAAAATTAATAGAAGAACATCATGAACTGTATTTGAAATTATTTAATTTATCACTAAAGCCAAAACACCATCACATGGTGCATTATCCTTCAATTATTAATGATGTCGGACCACTTGTAAATATCTCTAGCTACCGTTTCGAATCTAAACACAGACAGGGCAAAAAAACAGCTAATATTACTTCATCTAGAGTAAATATAACTCAAACAATTGCAATAAGGCATCAATTAAACTTAAGTTCCAGGCTCCTACAAAACACAGGTTTTATAGAAAAAAATATGTACAGTACAAAATATTCTCTGGACACATCCATACTCCAAAATATAATTTCTGATATAGAAACGTTTCAAAACTATCATACCTATAAATGGGTTAAAATTAATGGCATACTGTATAAAACTAATTTTATAATAAATATAAACGATGACGAATTACCCGTATTTGGTAAAATCGAACAGATATTATCGAATAATGAAGACGACATTTCTTTTGTATGTTGCAAATATAAAACTTATTATTTTGATAGACACTATCAAGCTTATGAAGTACATACTACAAAAGATTATAAATTAATAAACTACAAAGAGTTACCTGATCCATATCCAAACGTACTACACATAAATAGTAATAATTGTATTTATATTTCTCCTAAATGAGCGTTAATTTTTATGGAAAAAGTGTGCAAACTTAAAAAGTTACTATTTTGAGAATATTATTTATTTTCTATTATCTCATAATATTTATTTAAATATAAGCATAGTTCCTATTTTTTTTGTTCTTGTATTAATAAAATATCTGTGATTAAATGTAATTGGACATTGACAAATATAATATTTTTGTACTTTGAATACTCGTGTTGATTATTTGATTACATTCTACATTATTTTAATATAAATAGTGCTATTCGCAATGAAATATAGTTAAATTTAATATAGGCTAGATTGTTCACGACCATCCATAGTTTGCATATAGGAAGTAAAGGTAAATTGGATTAAAAATTTGCAGGCCTTAACTAAATTACTACTTTCTGTTTTAAATTATTTTAAGTCTGCAAACAGGTTTAACTCTCTTTGCCATTTCGCATTATATAAGTGATCGTGACCAATCTAGTCAACAAATGCACGAGAGGCCTCAAATGTAGCAAACAATTATATTAGTTTTATCTATTATTTTATTGCTATAGTGAATATATTAAATATTTGTAACAAACATATTTAAAATGCTACTATTAATATCCTTCTTGTTAAAATAAATATATAAATATTGCTGATATGGTAAGTTACATATTATCTGATTGATACTTTAAATATATAAAATACATACGAAAGCAAACTTGTATAATTAGTATAGTTATAATTCGTTGCTATGGTTAATAAACTTTATTGATACTACAACTTGGCAGTATAACTATTTTGGTAAGTAAAATTATTGTTGATCTATACATATTATATTGCTATATTTTAATAATATTTAGATTGTTAGCTTAGCTACTCAAAATGCTGTCACCATACGTACGATAAGTTATTGCTATAGTATATACATTTATTGTTATAGTAAGTATACATTTTTCTCCGTGTATATATATATATATATATATATATATATATATATATATATATATATATATATATATATATATATATATATGGGATGGGATGATTAATAGGCGGCCTACCCTAGATCCAGTAAGCTTTTTTTTTAAAAATATTTTTGTTGTATACTGTCACTATATATATATATATATATATATATATATATATATATATATATATATATATATATATATATATATATATATAGCCGCCTCAGTGGTCGTGCGGTTAGAGGCAGCGGAACAGCGCTCGAAGCGACCGTCACCGCTCGGCCCTGAGGTTCGTGGGTTCGATTCCCACCAGGGGCTTGGATGTTTGTGGCGTCTTTATCATCTCATCTCCATCAAACGCAACGAATAATTAGGAAGGTTACAAAAATTGTACGGAAATTTGACACCCCCATATCAATTGTAATAAAGTTGTACACTTTAAAATACAATAAAGATTATTATTATATATATATATATATATATATATATATATATATATATATATATATATATATATATATATATATTTGTATGGAGGTTTTATACTATGTTAGGTCTTTATCTGCAGTAAGTTGCAAGTTTGACTTCCAGTGGTGTTAGGTGTCCGGTGTGACGTTAGTTTGCACAGAAAAGTGCGGGATTCAACTACGCACCCTAGTTGACAGGTGTGCGGCCGCCAGCTTTTAGACAGTGGTGATGGGGGAGGGTTCTTAATGGTAATAACAGAAGGGATATAGGGCGATACGTAATTTTTCTTTTATACGCCAAATTACGAAACGTACGGCAATGACTAAATAAATTATTATACTTACCGTGATTCTACTGTTGCCTGAAAACGTAACATGTTTTCCCCAAAATAATACTCAACGAATACGAAATGTAAATAAATGTTTAATAACAAAAAGTTTTTAATGTGGTAAATATAAAATGTCACGGCGTTCGCGAAAAAGCCCGTAACCCGATCGACATCTATGCGTCTATTGTTGGCCAACCAGGCGACGAACAATTCGCAAACGATAAAAATTTAGGTAACAAACAATGATGCTAAGTACCACAGTAAATACAGTCTGACAATGACTGTCTAAAAATAATGCGTTAATAAAAATTGAGAGTAAATACAGCCTGATAATGACTCTCTAAAAATAATGCGTTAATAAAAATTGACAGTAAATATAGCCTAATAATGACTGCCAAAAAAAAATGTGTTAATAGAGTGCACAAAAATTATATGGAACCTGTAGTCGCTAATACCGCGCAACAATGAAATGATGTACAAAATAATAACAGTAAAATAGAATGACTCATCCAAGATCCACGGTGGCAGCTGGTGGGTAGAAATGGTGAAGCTGGGCGCTGGGCGGCAGGTTAGCAGGAACCCGGTGGAAATGTCTTGAAGCGAAGACGGCGGGAGCAGCAATTTATCCTCCGTAGAGTTGGACGTCCGGGAGAAACCCAAACAGTGGTGCACACACCAACACGTGGTCACCCACAACAAGAACCCACTGGACACTCCTCGAATCCCGATATTAAGCAAATCCGCACTTGGCGCTACCCTCTTGGGTAATTTTAATATTCGGGAATACTACTCCGCGTCTTTAAAAAGAAAACTTGCTCGCCAACTATGAGCTAAACCAATCACCAACCGATCAACCACGAGTCTCGGACCAGAAACCCCAAAAAGCGGAAGATCTCTCCCTCCAGTCAGTGAAGAATTTCACACGGGAAGGAGGTATCACCAACGTATAATAAATTACTATGAAAAACTCAAGAATACAACTAAAGGATGGTTTACAGCAACGACCATAGAAATAAACAATTGTTTAAGCGAGGAAATAAAATTGGAATAAATTCCTAGAGTAATTTGCAAGGACAATGCAACCCTAAAAATAATACAGTTTGGTGCTAGATGCTCGCTAACCATAAATTAAATTATTAACAACTTAAAGGTCGGGCGGCGGGAGCATAAACGCACCTTTAACTAGACACTACCTGTCAAATACAACTTATAAACACTAGCGGTCCGTTCTTAGGTTAGAAAAATATGAAGAAATGCAATAAAACAAGGCCTAATCTTAAACTATCGCTACAATAATAGAAAGAGGTACGTTACTCCAGATTTATTAACAATGAGTTACATGAAGACGATCTATTTCAGCCTTATATACACAACAAAACTAAACAATTTGATTTGGCAAAAACTAGTGAAGAAATGAAACGTGAAAGGAAACTAGAAAACACACAACATGAACCAGATTTAGTACGATACGGTAAGAGAAATAAGGTTGGAAGAAAGTTAAATAAGTCACGAAAGCTAGTGCAGAAATAAACTGTAACACCGGAACGCGGTGTGGAACTTTCTGTGAATGTCAGAATACCGTTCGGACCATTTTTTCTCACATATTTTGATTAAAAGTACCTATGTATATACATATTACTATTTTATTGTCAAATTTAAATAGAAAATACAAAAATTGTATAGTTTTAAAAATAATGCATTATTAGAGAATATTAAACAAATTAAGCATTCAGGATATGTTTCTTTGAAGATAACCATTTCAGTAGGAACTTTTTGATTTACCAATACACCATTGTTCTAAACCTAAACTTTCTCTCACTAAGAGGGGTGCTACAAAAAGTACACCTGGTGTCAAATTGACCCTAAAACTTAATTGTTTTGTTCACAATATTATCAAAAATTATTTAAATTTTGTTGTAATAAAGAATTTTTGTAGACAGAAAATTAAGTAGAATAAAAGACGAATTTTACAATATATTGTAACGACATAGATACACTAGAAACTATTTCATTACCTCAAAAATTGCATATTCTGCTAATGAAATTAATTTATTATTTAGGCAAATTAAATCAATCCTAAATTATTTGTGAATATAATTATTACCTGCAAAAAAAAAAATTACAAAGAAAATATTATAACATTTGGGAGGGTACCAATAGATATGGTGGCCAAAATATTGAAATTCAACTAACTTGTCTTAATATTATAGTTGCCATCAAATAAGTATAAACTGGAAATTTGTACACTGTTGCCAATTCATATAGGCAATGTTATGTCATGAAGTTATAAACAAGCGGCAACACCGCAGTGCAAGGGACAGAGTGCGGAAAAGGGAAAAGTTAAGCATCTATCAAAACTTCTCAGCGAATCATGTAGGTACAGTTATTTTTTTTAAGAAGTCCGATCATTGTCATCGAATTCAGTAATGTGTTTTTGTGAAGATATTTTGTTATTATAAAATTATATGTTAAAATATAAGTCAATTGATAAGTTTATAAGCAAATGTAAAACCAAATATGTAAAAAATAAGATACTGACACTGACAGAAAATAACGTTTTTTGCACGGATATGAATCAAGGTAATATATCTGAATTAATAAATTAACTTACGGTCAACAACGAGCATCGTTTTAGAATGGAATGTCCTAATTTAGTTGAAATAATATGCATTATTGAAACACATGCATGATGACCTTGATCGGACTTCTTTAAAAATTAATATGTACGTTGTCAGAATTCATAAAAAAATATTTTCTTTAAATTGTTTATGATTGTTGTCACGTATTCGTATGGAGTCATAATTTCCATTTTCATTGACTTGTCCTGCTCACGTAATTCATTAACAAGCGAGGTACACGAGAATTCTGATTGTGCCTGTGTTTTACATCCCCACAGGCTCTCGCCATATAAATCACACGCGCGTCGTACATGGAAGTGAATAAAAACTTGGCCATTTCGCGCGTGATTCTCGAATATCGATGAGGCAGCGCGCATAAAATTTAAAATTTGACAGTTCGTCGCTGAAGTTTGGAAGTTGGACACACTTACCGCGGTACATCAAACTGGATTTACAACTTTTCGGCGGTTATTAGATTTATCGGGCTGGTTTTTCGCGTGTGTCAGGTTTTTATTAACGGATGGCCTGCTGAAATATCGGAGGCGCGCAGCGTGGAGACAGTGACGGAGTGGACCCTTTGCGCCTCGGCCGTGCGAACAGAACTTTCCAGCTCCAAAGTGGACCCGACAGAATTGGGTCGGAGACGCACCGAAATATTTGTTTCAAACTATTTGATTTGTGATCAAACTAAATATAGACTGCGTTCTTCCGAAGCCTACCTTCATAAATGTTATTCATTACAGGTATCTTCCAGTCCTAGTCTCATGATAATAAAAGAAAAACGAAACAAATACAATTTATATGAGTATAGAAAAGAATTATTTAAACTTAAGAAATATGTTGCTAAAAATATTGTGACGTTTTGTAACCTTCCTATGAAATTTACTTGAAATATAGAAGCATTATTTCCTAGGTGAATTAATATTTTATTTTGCGGTTCATTCTTTATTAGTTTTTTTTTTGCTAAAATATTGGTATATCTTGTCTACTTTTTAAAAGCAAGTAAAGTATTGTGCACTCATTATTCCAATATTGAGAAATATCATCTATCAAGATCTAGCTACGAATGAAACTGTCACACTCAATAGTATGAGAAGAAAGAGTAAATTTTAAGGTTAAGTATTTCAAACAAAATAAATATCTTATAAGATCATTTAAATTTGAAATATGAATTATCAATAATAGCTAAAGCATTTAAAAAGTAATTTAAAATTATTCGTGAATATAAGTTTAGTGAAACGATTAATAATCGAGATATTTTAACGCGCGAATGCAACAATTAACGCATGCTTTAGTTACAATATTTTTTCATGATCAAACTATAATAATTGGACATGATCAAATTTTGTTCCATGAAAATAAAATTTAGATTAGTAACGTTTGACACTTATAATTTTGACATTAATTGTTTAAGCAGTAGTAGATATCTATGGTAAATTATAAAAAAAAAACAAAAAGATGAAATAATATGTATCATTAAAACGCGAATTTCTGTACATTACGAGTAATAAAACAGATTAATAAAAAATCAACGAGAAGAGCGTCTTTTAGGTATTTCAAAATGACAAAGAACAATAAATATTATTATTTCGAAACTCGAAAATCTTTATCTTGTATTGTTAACATTGTCAAACACTATAAAAAAATATAACTGTACTAACTGTACAATATATCACAGTTAAATAATTCTGGTACCATGTAACCATTAATTACTTTTAGGTGAGCGCTCTGAATAAAAAGGCTTTAAATTTATCCGATGTTCAAGATTTTTCCATTATACCGTTAATTCGATTGTAAAACAATGAATTGGAAGACCAATATCTTAGATTGAAGTCTTAGGATGTCGAATATTTCATTTAATTTCACTTATTTATTCCCTTGCTTATCATTCTGTTATTCGGACTTAATGCAAACATATGGTGTTCGTTGTTCGTAACTCCTCGTCCACCCACTTTTTAACTGTAACACTCCATCATTGCCTTCTTAATTTCTTGGAAACCTTTCAACATTGTACCCTTAAAAGACGTTTCAGAAAGTTTAAATATTATTTGTGATAATGTTTTAGAGGCCATCAAAACTGTCAGTCTCTAATATTAAAATTTAGATGACAATTCATATTCAAGAACATATTGTCGTTTTCACTCTAATGATGTGTAGTAGATTAATGGTACATGCAAACGAAAAAAATTCTTTCATGGTAGATGAATTTGTTCCTCATAAAGACATGAGTTTTATTTACTTCTTTTGTGTGTAAATATGACAGATAATAATTTGAAAAGCCCCTTCAACATGATATACATAATATATACGAGTCAGTATTTATCATTTTCTCCCCTAGCTCCAAGTAGCTTTTATCGGTATCGCAGTTGCACAGGATGCCTTGCTTATAAACATGCACATTTGTTTACATGATAACGAATGTTTAAAACTTTCACTATCAAATTTTCTGTTAGGAATTAATGGAGTGGAAGCTTTAACAAACTTCAAAGTGCATGTTATTGCTGTAAGATGTTTTACAGAATTTTTAGTTATTCTTAAAACAATACAGGAAGTTATAATGGATTTCAGTAAACTTCCTGAATAATAATATATTTAATAATTTTATGTCGTGATTTATAGTACTACTAATATATAACCTGTCAATAATTTGGTCAGTATGGATACATTGGCCTGTATTCAGAGACCTACAAATATTAAATATAGGTTGACAAAGAAGGTAATTGAATTTCATTTATGCGTAGCGTACATAACAAAATACCATTACTGCGCATAAAAGCAGGAACAGGTACCTAACTTTCATAATTATTGATCTTTTTCACAAATGGTGATTTGTGAATACGGGCAATTGTCTTTTATATGCCAAGCAATTATTGTAAGCACGATTAAAATTTGGAGGGGTAAGACCAATGATCATCTAAATTTTTGCATAGAAATTGTAAACCAACACAATTAAAAGAAAATTATACTCGTATACTTAAGTATTCATAATGTGATTATGCGAAATTGCAATCTATTGTAGTGAAAGTGAATTAATTGCTTAATTATTATAATTTATTATTAACTATGGATTAAACTAAACATGTAAATAACGTAGTGTTCATCAGTGTAAAGTTAAAGTGCTAGTGTATGTGTGTTCTTCCTTATCAAGAAGTCCATTTCAAGAAATCTTAATCGCCACCAGTTAGAGCCAGTGTATCATCGTTGGAGTAAGAAGTAGTAGCATTCTTTCATCTTAGGAGATCCCTCGTGTTACTGTAATACCTGTACGTCTTGCATTAGTGTGACAGATGTCGCTAGAATAGTTACTTTTATTTAGAAAGTTATGCAATCCTGAATTCGGATAGCATCAAAATTTGTTACGAGATGTCGCTATTACAACACTAGTGTGGGAATATTCTTACATATGTTGGAATACTGACATTTTGCGTGTTTAATAGTATATTATTCAACGATTTCAGAATGAAGGCTATTAATGTATCATGAGCTTGTAGTTTAAGATACGAGCCGAAGGCGAGTGTCGTAATTCATGCAAGCGCATTAATAGCCATTATTAAAAGTTGCATACAGTATTTTTTCTACGACCACCATTTTTATAATTACAAACGTATATTTTAAATATGAAATTGTTAGGATTATTACTATCGGGATAATTAAAATTCAAATGATGAAAAGTCCTATTCTCATTAGTCAAAATGCAATGGGTATTTGAATTATAATAATTAAATTATGATCTGGTTGGAGAAATAAACATTTTACAATATTGCTAGTCACATAATATAATAGCACTATAAAAAACGGTACATTTTAAAGTTACAACTACATACTGAATAACCGATAATCATCATCATAGTTGAATTTATTAGTTCATATTGCATATATATATATATATATATATATATATATATATATATATATATATATAATTTGTTTATTTATTGAACCAATGGCTAACTTTACAAAGAAAATATTTGTTTGTTCATTTTTCTCTTCTGAAATATGGACATGAAAGTAATTAAAAGTATACGAATACAATTGGTTTGGGAGATGTAATTGTAACATTCATGAAATAAAATAACAATTTTAAATGGGCAAAGAGCCGTAAAAATATCTACTGTTAAAAGCGTTGTTCTAAAATTATTTTCTTACCTACTCGTTTTATTTCTGATTCAGTGATCTGGACTATATAAAAGCGAATGACCCCAGAACAAAGAAAGGTTCTGGCATTATGCAAACGTCTTCGCTAACCTAGTTCAATTCTTAAGTTTGCCCTTCTTGAAACCCGAGCAATCACGTTCGTATCCCGAACCAGTATAAGTAATTCCAAACTAATCCGAAAGATTAGGTTCTAATTGAATAAGTTGGACTGTACATAGTAGTTCATCTTAGTTCTCATTTATCGTATCCTTCTCTGGCATCGCATCTCATCGTGTAAGCCGGTTATATATTATCAATCGTTTCGTCAAACTTTTTCTCGGTGCCAACTTCATGCTCGACTCATGTAATGCACTTGTGGTGTTCGACTGCTCAATTATGTCCGCACTGCGATCTCTGCTTGCTCGTGAAATTAGTTATTGATTACTTGTCGCTAGTGCGGTAATGTTTGCGAAATTTCCGACTTCAAATGACTAGGGAGGATTTGAAGAATCGAGATTCAAGATTGTTTTCTGCCAACATTCCTGCATTTCTTTGTTTGGAATTTTCAATGCTTTTGCTGAATTAATATCCTTTTGCGTATTACATTTTCAATGCATTTCTAGAAACTGTTTCCTTAATAATGAAATTGGAGGTAAATGTATTCAAACATTAGTTGCCTTGACAATTTTATATAGTTGGTGTTTAAAATTTATTTTCTAATAAATCCCAAAATATCTACATATTTACCTGTATGAATTATGTTTTTTTTTAATTCGGTCAACAGGACGCATTGTAAGCGATTTGCACATAAGTTGTCATCGCTGACGTTGCGTACCAAATAACAGTATTGGGGAATAAATCAGGTTTTGTTTGAGGTTGAATATTTTTGAAATTTCTATTCAATTGACAGTGTTTAAATATAGTATAAAAAGAGCGTATTTTAACTTGTTTACAAATTCAATCAATTAGGTACAGTTTAGGGCATTAAAAATTTAGCTGGAAATCGAGTAAAAATAAATACTCCTATATATTCAAATAGACAATAGTAATTAATGAATTACATACTGAGTTTGTCACCATGCTACTTCAAACGGTCTACACGTCTATAGTTGGAGGAAGGAATCTATGAAACTGACTAATGCAGGGTTTACAACCTTTTATGGACGGATGGGCTTCTTTGCGGTCAGGACTCATAAATTATTCGAATTTGAATCCATCAGTTTTACGGTAAGAAATGGGTCGTATTAAAAAAAATCATACTCAATTTTTATATAAATTTTGTAAATTGAAACTATATAATAAATAAGACAATAAAACAAAATTTTAGTTTATTAACTGGGAAAAAATATGTACATATAAAAAAACAAGATAATAAAATAGAGATTTAGTACATGTACAGTACCGTGCAGTCAGATTAAAATAAAAATTACATATAACAAAAAAAACAACACATTTCACTAAAATAGAGCTGTAGTACAGAGTATGAGTACATGTACAGTGCGGTGCAGTCAGATTTAGAAACAAATATTTACATGTAACAAAAAAAAACAACACATTACAATAAAACAGAGATTTAGTACAAACCATATCGCATCGATGTCGAAAAATTTATATTTATAAGAATTGTAAGAACTTTAATAAGAATACTTTTAGTATTCATTATCAAAACATTTAAATTTCACTTAGTGATACTGCCCTATTCTTTCAGTATTTTATATGTATCACAATATTGGTAAGAAGATTTTATGTCGATGAAATGCTATTACTTCTACGAAAATTCGGCCGAAGATTCATCTCAAACGACCGACCAAAAATCAAAGATCATTACCTAAATTTGAAAAAAATGTAGAGATCTGGCAACGTTAGCTACAACATAACATATTTTTCTTTTTTTTCTTACATAATAAATGCAACGACTTCATGTACTTAAAAAGGAACTAAATAAAATATTATTCTAAAATCGTGAAAGAAACTATCACACCTATTTCGAATATAACACTTCTACGTACATACGTTAACAGACAAGTAAGACGTTTATACGTCATGTACCTAAGGAAAATGAGATTGTATTAATATCTTTTTGGATTGGTGTGTAATATGTAGTACATAAAAATATAAATAAAACAAAAAATAATGGTATACCTTCAGAGACATATGTATGTAGCAATCAATAGAAATGTTCGATAATTGCTTAACTTAGTGCATATTAAATATTGAAAGATAGCAATATAAATAAAACAATATTGAGTACTTTCATTTAACTAAAGAAGCTTATCTAAAAGTAACAAAATAAAGAGACATGTATTGGTGCATTAAACAAACAAAGACGCAAGCTATTTCTATAGTTACTAGAGACGGTCACTACATTAATGAAGAGTGCTGAATTCAGTACAATATATCTAAAATGAAAAGAGATATTGTTAGTAAACTGATATATATATATATATATATATATATATATATATATATATATATATATATATATATATATATATATATATATATATATATATATTATTTTTTGTTACGGTGGAGGACTGTAGAAGAAATCTTGTGTATGTTTCGAGCGCAAATAGACATTGTTAATTTCAAAAGAATGTCCCATTTTGCGCTTTTAATACACAAATAGTTATTGTAGGCACGTGACCACAGATAAGCTGACAGATATTTTATACATGTTTTGCGAAATAGTTAACTCATTGATGAATAATACACGAATCAATAGAAACATCAGTATCCGCCTACGCCTTTTATACATCGGGTCGTCTTCATTATAGCTCGGTAATAAATAATTTAGCAGGCGTTATTAATCGTGCGATAAGCTCATATCAGCTTATTGAATGTTTGCTTCTCCGCTATCTTTCAACATGGGAAATCTTTGCCCTTATTCATTGTCGTGTACAATAGATTACAGTCTGTGTAGGTGGCGTGGTTTTTGTGTAATGTGTTCGTTTATTCCCGCTTTCATTTGAATAAGTAAAGGCTATTTGTTCTTGTTGAATGTGTAATGATGAGGGTATCAATTTGTTTATGACCGGAATATGTGAATAGTGTTTTATGGTAATTGAGCAATAACCTACATGTAGTTAGGCAGTATTTATTGTTTGATAAATGTACTTCATGCTTGTCAAATATTTGAATTTGGGTCAGTTATGACATAATATTGCGGTGTACTATACCTATTCAGATTATAGAAGATATCGATGATAAACATAACTACATATTAATACATACGGACATTACGTACATAAAATCAAGCCATTTCTCTTCCTCGAATACATGTTCACATGTAGGTAAGTATAATACCCTTCTTGCATATGCATTTGGAAAATTTGTATCTTCTAATACTTTTTCTTATGTATGGTGTTCCGTAATTACATGGAACAAATAAAAGGCCGTTATTATACTCTTATAGTAAAATGTAAGCACAAATTCTTATAAACTATTATTCTAGGAATCGTTTCTGAGATATTCTTGATTAAAAATGTTATAAACAATTTTTATTTAATACATAATTGGCTTTAATTTTGTTGCCAGCACAAGATACAGTATGTAGTCTTTGTACTAAAGATAAAATAAACTTATAACCTAATATATTTTAAATCGTATATCTCCCGGGTTATTATAGAAGAAAACACACAACACAAATATTTTGTAGTATAGTTGTTTGAAATGTCAAATAATTATTGAACAAAAGTTTATTAGGTTTTTTGCCTAGGTTTTACAGAAAAATAATATTGCCGCCTATATGACGCTGATTAACATTACAGGAAAAATTACAGAATCCTGTCCATGTGAAATCACATTTGCCATGCTCGTAGTCGTAGTGATAAGTAACAAGAATATTCGACCCCGATTTATAGACAAGAAGGTAATGTCTTCGTCGCCCACGCCACACATAGCTCGTTCAATCTTTATTTTTAGTTATTAATACATGTAATAAAAATTTAATATAAATTCCATAATTTTTTTTCTTGAAATAATTTTTATTAAATAACGTGTTTTAATATAATTATTAAAATTTTAGCGGAAAAGTTGTGACTTTTGCAAACGAAGAGAGAACAGAAATACGTACAAACCTGACAAGCTTCAGTGCAGATGTCACATTTCGTTACTAGTAAAGGTCAATAATTCCTTTTGCTGGATTAAAATGATGAATAGTTTTAATAATATGATTATTGTAAATATACAATACAAAAATGTGGAAGTTTTCATATTATTGTCAGTTATTCATAATTTATAAACAATATGTAATTTATAGAAAGTCGTTGTCTTGTACTATGACGTAAATAATATTCATTTTTAGTTTTTTTAGCTTTTAGATATATTTTAAGTATTCCTTTTACATAATTATTATTTTTCTTATTTTTCCTTTATTTGTTGAAAACTTTAACCGAACCATTACTCTGGTTTTGTTATTTGTTTCTTAAGGGAACTTAACACTTAACGCATCATTCAAATAGAGCATAAAATTTTGCCAGATTGAAAAATGTTGTTATATATGAATGTTTTGTTCCTAAAATATGATCCATACAATTATTAATACATATAAGAAAATTTGAATTACCCATAGTAGAACGAATATTATTTTTCCACTGAGTTCAGTACCCCAGAATCAATAAAGTTCAATTAGGTATTTATAAAATAAGTCCAAAAAATATGTAATACAGGGGTAGTCACGGGAGAGTTACTTTAAAAGTCCGTTTGTTTGCATCCCAAAGTACTAATGACCATAACATTTCATGGTATAAAAAATGATGTTGATACTGACTACTAAAATCTATTTGTTGTATTATTATTATTATTATTATTATTATTATCTCATATTCTAGTATTCTACACAATTTTCGTAGGTAATATATGATATGATTATTATCGATGATATTCTCGAGTGGAACCGAGCTGCGGATTTCACAAATCCGAAGGATGAGTGAAATGTGCTGCTTCGGATTCACGAGCATTATCTTCGATTATTAATCATATCACTTGTTATATTACCTACGAAAGTTGCGTAGAACTAGAATATCACATATATTTTTTTTTAAATCATACATTAACTCTACAAGCACTTACCTGCAAATTTATCCTATAGACCTAGACATTTAAGTTCCACTCTTTTAAAAGTAATTTCACGAAATCTTCCATTATTGTAATTATTAAGATTATTACAGCAATAAACTCGTATACTAGACAAATATTTTTTGCTAAAGGCAACTAATATTATTTGTTATTGGATCTAAACCTATGGATGAATTCTCTGCAAATATGATTTATATAACCTGGGGTTTCATTCTCTACAAATATGATTTGTTATTGTAACTTAATGTGCAGTTTCCATCGCTACAAATATGGTTTGTTATTTCAACTAACATTTTCTCAATAGACGTTACTAAAATATTTTAGTAAATATAACAAATAGATAATTTTTTAACGTCAAAATAACAGGAACATTACTAAACAGGCAAACCAATTGTGGATGAAGTATTCCATTTTTTAATACAGGAAGCGAGACGCATATTTATACGAAATAAACATGATCCTAATAAATATGGACATTAATAAATAACATTGAGTTGGAAACCTATTTTCGTTTAATTTGGTATCGTGGCTATGGTGACAGCCGATTTCCGTATATGATATATTTTGGCTCTTAGTGCAATTATGAGCTAATATCCTATGGGAACTCATATGTTAGTGGAGAATGTATCACAGGGGATATTTTAGAATTGATACAGGAAAATCGACTTAGGCTGGATTCCACAACGAGCAGGAATTGTTATCTTATAAATAAGAGCAATACTCCAAAACTAATCTCTAACTGGAAATCAGGATACCAAACTGTTTTAGAATTAGACATTAAAATATAATTCAATAATGAGCTAAATAATTAATTTATTTTTCTGTTTTCATTATTGCCTTTTATTTCGATAATAAATGAGAAGAGTAACAACAAACAAGAAACAAGAATAGTGTTGCAACATATAAGCTTTTTAATTACAACAAAAAACCCATTAAATAATAAAATAATTATATTCCTACTGTAAAAAATCAGATATCACGTCGATTTCAAATAATGTGCTGTTCATATTACATTATAATCCCCGTAAAGTTTATATGTTGCTCTTTTAAAATATTCCAAATTGTCACATGTAGCACCTCAAACTGTGATAATCTCGAAGATATTGTATGCTGCACAACAAAAATATACGAATATTAGGAAGTTGATGATTTTCGTGTAAATTTATAGGCCTTGAGAACTTCATAGGTAATTACAATGTCTGTGTATCCGCTATTCGTAAACATAAACTTTTTGCCAGAATTTTACCTTATATACAAGTTTATTACTAATAACTGACAACCCTGTAAATTGCCTGTCAATTGCTAAATAACATTTTTCATAGCTACTGCTACTGCATTAAATTATTAGAAAAGTACGTGGAACGACTCATCAATTTACGGGGTTGAAAAAAATGCTAAAAAATATGCGACTTCGAGAAAAAGTTATAAAGAAGTATTGTTGTTCTCGACGAGTTATATTACTAATTAAATTTAATGTACTTATTTCATTTACACCCTGTACATATATATATATATATATATATATATATATATATATATATATATATATATATATATATATATATATATATATATATATATATATAGTTGGAAAATACAATATTATAGATATATCCTACTGATCAAGTTTTAATATAATTAGATAAATTTTATATTATAAAATAAATACCTCGATAAATACCTACCTACTTTAAAAGTTCTGGTTATTTAATTTTGTTTGAAACTTATTTAGCAACAAACGTAATGGTACGAATTAAATTAATAATTACACTTGAGATATATCTAGAAAGTTCTCAACTTTTCAAACAATATTAATATTATAAATCTCTTGCGGGTATAGTTTAAAATTTTATAAACAATTACTTAAACATCACCCGGTGTTTCAACTTCAGCAAACTTCAAACAAACTAAAAGACATCCATTTTTATCTATCGGAAAATATGAGAGCCGTCAACAGAGTTACATTCTAGAAAATTCTGCACATATGTCATGTTCTTCTACTAAATTATACACGTGAAAATCGCTTCAACTCTGCTCTGAAAGAAAATTTCAAGAAATCTCAGATCATGTCAAAGAAGTGAATATTTTTCAAACATTATTTCGCAGAGCAGCTACCGATAAGTTGGGAAATAGTATTCTGACAAATCTGGATGAGAAAAGTAACACTTTTCAAAGCAAAACTCAGACGCAGCGCAACACGGAGATATAAGATAGTAAAACTTTCAAGTACATGTCAGTAAACTTTTAATAATATGATACAAGATTTATGCTATTCTTTTCACATAAATAAACTTAGTATATTTTTTCGGAATATATCTCTTGAAGAATGTGCGAATTTTTTTTTATTATCGATTTCGTAAATGAGTTTTCAGTCAACTTAGCAACCTTTATTAATTAATTAATTGAATAGGTTTAATTAAAATTCATATTGATAATAATAATAATAATAATAATAATAATAGCCTTTTTTGAATTTTAAAGAAAGTTGTCAAAATTAACAGAAAATCCAAAGTAAATTCCTTAATTTGTTTGATTATTGATTTAGTATCAAAACTTTGCAGACAATACTATCAGAATTACTATATTATCACGGTTTATTACTCATTTCTGGGTATGCCATTCTGGTTCTATTCGCAGATATTGTTTATAATGATATATCTACGAATATAATGTTGAATGTTATTATCAGATGTCACCTTATTCGTTCTACAAGCTGTCGTAAAGCGAACCACACAGTAGTAATTTTTTTGCTACTCGTATTTGATAATGGTGTTTGACCCTGTTCAGAATCAAACTCAGGCCATCGGAATCAAAACCGGTCATCTAATGCATGCAACTATGCAACTCCATTACATTTATTATAAGCCAAAGTTTTTATTAATCTTTAGTCTATAACAGAAAAAATTAATGTAATGTAAATAATTACAATTAGTAATAACAATATATTAATATTAACAAGGGTTACTTTTGTATTTGAGTATATCTAGGTAGTAGTTAGTACTCCCGAACAGGCACTACTTATAACATTATAACATAAAATTTTATACTATACCATACCATTGTATTACATTAAATTTTATTGGTTCTTTACTCTACATTTTCTTCTGAAGACTCTTATAGATTTATAGCTCATAAATAAATATAAAAATATGTTCACGCTTTAACACCCATTTCTGAATATGTCAATGTGCTTTTGGTATATTTCGATAATGGCTATACATATATTTTGACCGTAAAGCACGTTTATTAGAGTTCACTTCTCTCACATTGCTCGCTTTTATGGATAGTACTCGTACTTCACGAAGGTTAATTTTGTGCACATTATTATTGTAAATAATATTCTTTGGTCGGAGTCGAATGCACTTAGCTCTAACAATTTGACAGAACTTATAATTCTCCCATAAATGTGCATAAAGATTTATTTTCAATTCAGACGTTTCCAGCAAAAATCCACTTACTGAAGTTTCCGGTATATGACGCCATTTCGTTCGATTCCGGTCGCTTCACATTGTTAGTAACAAGTTTTTGACAAAAACCCATACATGTGCGAAGTATGTAAGGGTGTACCTGTTTAATTCTTAAAAACCAAATTATTATCGTCCCCTAAATCTGTATTGAAAAATATTTAAAAAAATATTTGTGTTTCAGATTTATTTTTATAAAATAAAAGTTGATTATAGACGTAACTTTATATTGGCAAGAGCCAATAAAGTAGCTGACATCTGTTGGCAAAATAAAACATATGGGTCGTAGGGAAAAAGTTATGCTGTCATATATGGTTATATAACAAGAGCTAAAAATGACCAGCAAAACGAAAATATATTGTGTTGTACCGCAGTGCAATAATTATGCAAGTAAAGAGATAACTGTTCACTATTTTCCAAAAACTGAAATATTAAAAAATCAATGGAAAATCCCTTTAAAAATCAAGAACATATCACCATTCAAGAACGTTTGTTCACAATAATTTTTGCCTAGAAATTTAATTCCACGTAAATATTCATATAAATTTATGCTTCAATACATTATTAGATTGTTTTTGTAGTCTTTAAAAAAAAACATTAAAAATATGCTATTCCACGCCAAAAATTACCATAACCAGAACCTCTGGTACAGAGAAGAAAAATAGAGAGACCTGTAAGTAGTAAAACTAATTATTATTCTTTAACATTATAATATAACTACATTTTTTTATATTGTTTTTAAAAAAGATACAGAAAAAGCAAGAGGAAGACGTGCAAAACAAAATACATGTAGATGGATTTTTAATCAATCAAAATACAATTACCTTTTTAAATATAATAATAAAGTAATGATATTTTTTATTTGTAATTTTATTTACAACTGGCCTTAAGAATGGTCAACCAGCACATGTAATAGGTACATTTATAATATAGCATAAGTGAGGTAATTATCAAGTAATATTTCCTCTTAAAATTACAATATATGGACAAATATTAACTTATAGTTATTTAACTACAATGAATTTTAAATCCAATAGTTTGGTGTCTTCCACTTTTCTCCCTGTCCTGCTTTACACCTGCACACACATTTCCACACAAAGACATTTGTGTTATTGTTATCACGATAGAGTTAGGTGCCCCATTGTATTCATATCCATATAAAATAATGTATCTATAGCTACAAATAAATAAGTTAACAAGCAAAATAACCTCAAATTTGTATTTAATTTTTTCTTTATACAATGGTTCTCCTTCGGTTATAGGCCGCACACCACCTTTTAAATAAATATATACATCTGTAATTATTGTAATAAACATTCTGAGTTTAATCAAAAATAACAATGTTTCCTAAAACAAAGCATCAAACTACAATGACCACAAAAAAATTCAACGTTTTCCCTATAAGTCTGTCTTTAGTGCTGCCATCTCTTGGACGTGGCTCTCCCAAATTTTATTTTCATAATTTTCATCAGGTAAATACAAAATGCTTACAAACCAAACAAATCTATATATTTTTTTACTCTTAATAAATGATGGATACATAAAATTTCAAACTGCATAGGTACCTACTTTGTTTTTCTGCTTATTAAACGTACTAATTTTTCCAGAAATTTGCCAGTCATACAATGAACCGTTTTGAAATGAGAAACTATTTTATTTCCTGATATTTTGAGTTTTTGGATTATACGGTTTTTGTAAAAACAACTTGTAGTTACTAAAATATTATAAATATTATGTTATGTACGTGGGGTTTATCGCCAACTACTTAGAATTACCAGTTATTGTTACCTATGCAAAGCTATTATTTCAGCACTAAGTAATAACCCGTGATGAAATAATTATTTATTTCATTCCTAAATGCGAGTAGAACCATAGCAGAATGTATATATGTATAATATTAAGGATCTCAATATAACTAATCAGTTTCTATTATTTTTAAAATTTCTAAGAATTCCTCATTAATATTTGAAAAAATATAGGTTAGTTTTAAGTATTAATTAAGTATTCATATTTGTTTAAATTATAAGCAAGATAATAAATTCGTAAATATATTAACGTACAGAATTATAATATAAACTAAATAGCACATTTATTCGAACTATTATTAAAGGTATATTCATATTACTTTTACTATTTGCTTTGAGAATCAATTGCAGTGTTCACAGTTTGATTAATTCTTTATTGTTTGTACAAAACTTGTCATCTTTATACCTGCGTATGTCTAGCGATCAGATCAATGACCTCTCAATATTCTCAGCTGATTAATAGCTGGTAGTTTTAGCTCGTTTACATTATACTGTATTTTCGACTTTTTTATAAAAATTATGTTTCATATAGGTCATTTGAATATTAGATCAC